>OX359245.1:62205159-62689225 GCA_947179485.1 Allacma fusca
TGGTTAATGCAAAACACTGTGTGTTTTCCTTTTGAGAACTGAAGTCTGCTACATTTGTAGAAGGCTACAGGAAATCCATTACGATAATTTATTGCAACATTTCTTCCGCATGCTTACTCATCCTCAGGAGGAATTATCATTCTCTTTGAGGCACTTGTCAAGTGCAGACGTGTCCAGAGATCTAAAACTTAAAAATAAATACAAATTTTGTATTTATATCTGGCTATTGAAGTTGGCCAATTTAGAACTCATATTTTGAAAATGTTTGTCTATTTTTGGAAACCGGTTTTGATTCTCACAATTCTTTTCTATTACAGTTTGGGCACTTCTCATGCTGTCGAGGAGATTTCCGTCGTAACGACCGAAGCGAGCTCTTCCACGAATTCAGAAAATCCAATTACCATTGAACAGGCAGTTGCTGTGGATTCCAATGATTCGGAGGAGAATGAAGGTAGGAAGTACGTTTCATCATTAAATAATTTAAGAATGGGAAGCACTTTGATTCAGAAAAATTGTACATATTTTTATACATCCTTAGTAGCTTTATTCAGACATTTGCTCGTTTCATAATTATTGGGCGGAATAAAATGAACTAAAATAAATGCATTAATTCTAAATTAACTCAGGGAAAGCGAATTGCTGTAAGTTAAGGGCGTTCCACATAAGTTTCCCTTTCTCTTGCACATTTAAGCAGCAATAATGTAAGATGTGCAATTTCCTTTTTCCAGCAAATCCGTTTCTAGATTTTTCGGACGTTTTAGAGATTTGTGGCCGCAATTCTTAATTTCAGTCTTTACAAAAATATGTAAAAATTTTGAAAAAGAATTTCAGTGACAATGAGGTGTAAGAGATGGGCATTAAATGACGCCATTCATTTAGTCAGTCAGTCCATGCATGCTTTAACATGGCGTATACTCACTTAGTCCCATCTTCAAATCCGGACGTTATTTTTATGAACTTTTTCCTTGCGAGTGTTACATTAATCCCCATTAGGTCCGAGGTATAAATTGGAAAGAAACGTTTAATTAAGAACTCATCACTAAATGTAGCAGCACTTGAATATTAAAAATAATTATTGTGAATAGCATATGCAAATTCACAAGGGTTCAAATTCATGTATCGTAAAGCACAACGTGGGACAGAGTAACTATTGTCATAAACGTCAGCTGACAATTTTAACACGTTTTAAATAAGGATATTTTACAACTGATGTAGATATAAACGACTAAAAATAGGGAGCAATGTTGCACAGCGGCATTAAAATCCGTGAACACAAGCGTAGGAACGGAACCCCAGTTGCTGATCATATAATTCCAAAAAGCATTTGATATTTAATACTAAATAATATGAATAAATAATAAAAAAATAATTGATTACGTCGATATTTATTTTTACGTTAGAACTGTGACAAGTTTTGATTATTTTTCCAAAAAATGTTTAAGTAGAGAAGACAGAATGAGTAAAAAATCTAGCTATGTGTTATAATTTATTATAGGTATTCTTGTCCCAGATTTCTACTTAGTACGGGCATAGTGTTTTATTTGGGAAGTTGATATCAGTTTCAATTCTTCAAAAAATTATATATTTTTGAACAAAGTGGCTGCATTTTTTTGTTTCCAAACAAACGTTAAAAAAATCAAAAAACTATAGGAATGTCTGCAAATACTTTCATCGCGTACAATTCGAATAGGCAAAACAGAATCAAGTCCAGGTTTCATTTTCCCTTCCATCCTTCAATTAACCCATGTAATTATAATTCGGTTTAGTTGTCCTTTCCCACCCAAAAAAATACTTTTCATCCTACCTTCCTGTACCCAGCAAATAGGTTTCACTTTACCTTATGCTCTACATTCAACAGTATCAAACCCCTTACCTTTAATGTAACCCACATAAATGTAATTCTTACATTCATTTCTTTCATTGCTTGTTTCCCTCAGTTTGAGCAAATTCTATCTCCTGATTTGTCACTTTTGATCATTTCGTCAATTCTCAAGTACTAAGGTTGCACTACAATACTTGTCCCGAAACACAGAACGTAAACTGAGTTTTCTCCCAGCTTTGATTTAAATCCGACGCCAGGTCTCCCAATTTCAAACCCCTTCATCGTCGAACAACAGAAAGCATGAATCAAATTTGTTTGGGTTAGATGTAGTAAACTACGGCGTAAATACTTTGTGCGAATTAATCCATTGCTTGAGAGAGGGACTCATTTGGCTGTAAAAATAGAACTCATCCCACAATCAATATGATCGTCGCAATATGTGTCTTTGTCTTTTAAATTAAATCCTTTATAGAGAGTAAAATGTGATTTCTTGGAATCGAGTGGGAAGGAAATCATTTCCAATGAATAAAACTTAAAGGGTATATGAGATGTAATTACTTAGAGGGATGTGAACTCTCCAGAACTTTAAAAGCACAGAATGGAGTAAAGAAAATTGAAACCTTTTCTACAAAAAGTGATACACGTTCCGCCATGAATGTTAACACTAAGTTGTATGTAACAAACTTCGTCATTGGCTGCACTAGATTGTGTCATAGGAAAAGAATTGATCCTGGGTTAATTGCGATTGCAAAACAAATGGTTTAGTTGTTTACCTTTTCGAATGATTAGTCATTATATTCCCAGATGGAGCATTAAGCTCAACCATTGTTTATTTTTGGTAATCTGCAGGTTCTGGCTGTGTTCGGACCACAAAAGCTACAAATATTTTGTCAGAATGGGTTTCAACAAAATCCTGAAATCTTGCAGTCCACAATCAATCAAAGTTTAGAACTTTTCGAGGAGAAAATGACTTTGAGCATGGACAAGTTTATCATTGAATTGGAAACTTCAAAGTTGGAATCCAACAGAAAATTGTTAGAATTGGGGGACCGCATCGGCCAGGTTTTGAATATTTTATTAAATATGGAAGCTATGAAAACAGCCACGCCCACAACAGCATCAACAACGACATCCACGACAGCATCAACCACAACAATACTCACAGTTCCGAGACCTCGGTCTCTGGAGGAATGTCAGGGTTCTTTAGTTTCGCCATTCAAAGGAAACAGTTTCAATGGTAAAACTATTGAGCAAATTGCAGCGGAAGTTCCCGGAGATTGGGTCGTGGTCGTTGAAATAGGTAAATTGAAAAGGCTTTGCGAATACCACTTACAAGTTGTTAAAACGATTGTATTTGTATACTATAACCATTCAAATGCGCTCTGTAGCATTGTAGTAGCTTGCATAATATTTAGAAAACATTCAAAAACCAGGATACCCGGCCAAGTATTGACCATTTTGAATTCCTTTCCAATCGGCCTTATGTGTCAATTTTCCCTAAATTAATTTTTTATGAATAAATAAATTGCAAGCATAATCTCTTTTTATTTCTTGAAATTACAATACCATTCGGCCCATCGAACCAGGTACTATGTTACCCAGGATATGTACAAAATTCTCAAACGCGTTTAAAACATAATTTTGATGTTATAGATATGTGGAGTTATGTTTTGCCATTTGCTTAGGTATCACTTAGGCTACTTAATAAGGCTGTGTGAAGATAACATCAACTCTACTAAGAAAAAGACAATATTTAACAAAGACATTTTATTTACAATTTTCCAAGATGTAGATACTTTTAATTCCATGCTTATGCAATATGCATAATTATATATATATAGATAGATAGATATAGATTTAATAGTGAAACTGCGAGCAACGTATTGCACGTAAAACAAAGTAAAACTTATTTTTAAAGAGCTTTATCTAAGGACCATATGATTTTAGTGTGTAACAAGTTGGAAATTTAATTACAGTTCTGAAAATATTAATAGTGAATTACTTGGATACAAAACTAACGGATTATCAACTTCACATTCCGCATGGTTCGGAACACCAGAGAGCACCAACATCCGTCTCTTTTAAGACCAGAGAAGTTTTTACTTTCAAAAAGGCTCGGCAAGTACATTTATGTGTTTAAACGGCGATATTTTAATTTGCAAACAAAATTCATCAGCATACTATTAAAAATGCATATAAGAATTTTAGTTCAAATTTGCTATCACGGTACAAACGAACGTTTCTAAACAATACAGGGGTGTTTGACATCCTTGGACAGACTTTTGAATTTAAGTTTCACACATAAACAATCACACAAAAATAGCAGTATGGTTTTTATTGTTCCTCATATATCCCGGGGTATGTATTGGGTGTAGTGCCCCTCATGGGTACAGGTTTTACCCGGGTATTTGGGTACAGGTTCAGGTACAGGTACGTATCAGGTACATACTTTTTGTACCCAACCAATTTGGGTACGGGTTCGGGTTCAGTCGTTAGATACCTGAAAATGCAGGTTCTGTTTCAGGTATGGGTACAGGTTCAAAAACCAATCTTTTGGGTATAAACCCATTAGGTACGGGTATTCACTGGGTAAATACCTGAACCTGAATGTTAAATACCTGAACTTTCAGGTACTTCCCTATAAATTGTTTACATGAGTATTTAATTTACATTGTTTCTTCAGTAATCCGCCTTATGTGGACCTTCTTTATCGAGTTGGATACACAGGATTTTCTTTGCATTTACTTTCCTGGTGGAGTACATTCGAGCTCGGATTTTTGGAAAACAACGCAGCAGTGCAAAGCCTTCTGCCTATTCGGAATGGCTGCAATAAATATACCCACAATGGACCTCCTGAATCCATGAAATGCATCGAAAAAGTAAGTAAAAAATAGCGTATGCAAATCCTGACTTCTTTTACTGAAAAATGTTTCGTATTCAATTTGAGCATTCTTATATTTTATTAGTATCCCTTCACCCAGGACAACACGCGAAATATGATTAGGGCAATCTCTATGCAAAACTGACTATCAAATCAAAACAGGAAAGACTAAGATTGATTTTGACATTAGAGTTATTTAATTGCAACATATGAGATTTTATCTATCTTGTGCTTCCAAGTATTTTGTATTGTTATCCAAAGATGCATATTTGAATCATAGTACTTATATCCTTCCTTTAAATGATATCTAAATATTCTCCTACATATCCTATATCTAGTACAAATTCCAGTCTCGAGCCCTACCTATATGCATATATTTTAAAATCATGGATAACTCTGCCTTCCTATATATTCCTATTTCCTATATAGGTTCCTTTGACATACAATACGGATTCCTATGCCTATCCTTTAAAGAAACGTTGGAATTGCATAAATCGTTGGCTAAATTCTACAAAGTACCCTTTTCAATGGAAATTCCATTTAAAAAGCACGTGTTACGAAATGAAAATGGTACCTTTTAAAAAGCCGACGATATCTTCATTAAAAAGTCAATGTAGGCCTTTCTCATGGCCTTTCCTATTTCCAACATACATACTTTATGCTTATTGCCAGCCAACTCCTACCCTTCCTATTTGTACTTTTGCTCGGAAGGAGGCTTCCTATCCTATCCCTACTTTTAATTATTAGATTTTTCATGCCTTCCTTTTCCTACATATAAATTCTTGCAAAGCCGGTTTCTATCCTATAAATATGCCTATTTGTAGGATCCTTGTAGGAAGGAAATGCATCTTTGCTGTTATCATTTAGAGCAAAACATAATTAATAACGAGTATTACATTCCAAATCCCAACGTGTGCCTGGTTTTGAATACTATTCCAGTACGACTATCGATTAAATTTAATTGTTGATACCAGAATATGAGCATCGACGTTGTCTTGTCAACCTTTCTTCTACATTCAAACTGTTTTCGAAAGGTTACATACTCATAATGTAACTGATGAAGAGCAATTACAAGGTATAATTCAACGTCTGTAGACAATTTGCTAGATTCCAGGACACTTTAAGGTTCCAACGTACCAGTTAATCTGCCAGCATTAACAACGTTCTGCCTCAAGCCAAAACCCGTCGTCAGGACTTCAGTATATGCGAATTACATGTAAAGTAATTACGTATGAATTAAATTAGGATTACATAATTTTATAAACTTGTAAAATTCTTAGTTTAAGAATCTCCGTTTTGCGCTGAGTTATTTCTTCCAGTTATTTTATTTTTAGTTGTTGATCTTTGATCATTTATGCATCCTATTTATTAATGTTTTTGCTTTCCTTTAATATAATAAATAACTAGCCTTTGGGGAATTATACGAATTCACAGTTTGTTCAAGTAAAAATTTTGTGGTTTTTCTGGATCAGGAGAAAAAACAACGGGACAATTACAATCGTTAGTTATGGAAAGGGACGGTACACGGTAATACGGTCGCATTGAATATATCATTAAAAGTCTATAAAATACTTTTATCCTAATCCTTTATTTATTGGAAGAGGACTCAATGGTGGCTGGGTACAACCATCTAGGCTCGGTTCTGAACTTGGACACGGGATTTGATGAGAAAAATGTTGGGAGCAACGGTGGCTTTCATTTGACAATTTTTCTAATAACCGAGAGCCAGAAAGAGTGGGATCAATCAGTTTCTGCTTTCATATCTAAACTGCACATCGACGACCGCTAGTAAAGTTGCCATGAGCGCAAGAATACAAATTAGTTGACCTGGCAGTTAATGAAAACAACTAATAGTGTATATATTAATAGACCCTTGTAAAAAGTTAAGTTGTAGTGACAGAGTTGTTTGAAGCCGTGAAGACCACGAGTTGGAGCACAAATTTGGCAAAACGTTTCCGGACACTTCAAGTCCAATGCTTGAAAGCAGAAAATAAGGCGTGGAAATTACTTTGATTAATGAAATACGCCTTGTGTGTTTTACATACCACATTTGCATTTTTAGAGGGCTGCAGGAAATCCATTACGATAGTTCATTGCAACTTTGTTTCCCCATGTTCAGTCATCTTCAGGAGGAAATTCCGTTTACGACATGTGTCAAATGTAGACGTGTCGAGAGATCTAAGACTTACAAGATACAGCATTGTTGTTCAGAAAAATTTGTATTAATTTGGATACGTCGTTAATAGCTCTACTCAGACATTCGCCCATTTCATAATTATTGGGAGGAATAAAATGAACTAGGATAATTACGGTAATTGTAAACCAAAGCAGGCAAAATTTGGAGAAAGCGAATTACTGTAAGTTTAGGGAGATAAATAAGATTTCCCCGTCCTCCAGCCTACTTCAGCGGCAATAATGTAAGATATGTGATCCCCTTTTTCCAAGCAAATCCGTTTTCAGATTTTTATTTCAGCTTCAATACTGCACAGAAGGGGCTTCATTGTCACGCTTATATTTACATTATGACTAATGCTAAATAATGGCTAAGTGGTAGGAGAATCTTGAAGAATAATGGGAGAATTTAGCTATGACTTTTGCGTGAAGGAACAAAGTAATAAGAAATATAGTTCCATACGTCAGGGAACTCTGTCCATGCATACATATGTATGTGCATGGCGTCATATACAGTCAGCCATCCTGGCCCATCCCTAAGCAAATAATCTGCACCAGTTCCCCTTATACGAGCTGGAAGATAGGACACGCTCAAGTAGCATTACTTTCACCGACTTTCACCAGTATTGGGTGTTACCTACAAATATACAAATAGTTCAAAACCCCTTACTTCAAACAGGTATAAGTCTATTTCAAAGCATTTCTTAGATTTAGAATAACAGCTACAGTGAAAATTAGGCATAGAATCAATGTTTTAAATCTGCTAGGATGTGAATAATATTACTTCTTCTAACATCTATAAATATTTATTATAAAGTATCTCAGGAGCAGCATCAAATAACATTTTATAAATGCAATTAGGAAAAACGGTAGAAAAGAATTTATTGCTCACATTTAAGCACGGAATAATTTCTATGAATTTTAAAGTAACACTCTAATTTGTATATTTATAAACTGCTGGGTGAAGGTCTGGAATAATTTTGATTTACTAGGATTCTCTTTCATTTTCTTATTTGTAGAGCGCTTTCTCTTAAACCTTTTTTTGAAACAAAAGTTTACCCACATATAAATGTGCGAGATGAATTTGGGCGCGATTAAATCCCTAGAGAAAGTGTTGTTGCATTGTAGAATCTTAAATCGAAAATGGACTGCAGCTGTAGAATACGCAACGTGGTTTAAAAAATTACTTATTTCCACTGCAGAGCAGATGAAATATTTTGAAGGTCCCTTAACTCTATAAATCAGTTTAGTTAAACCACAGGAAATACTAATTGAAGATATAAAATATTTTAATGCCCTAGTATTAAATGTTTTAAATTTTTTCAATGATTTTCAAATTCGTATAAATTTTGCCACATCTTTTTACAGTCTAGAAGCTTAAAATATTCCAAATGAGAGATTACATTGTAAACAATCACAATTACTACCAAAGGCAAAGCGAATAATGCTAAATTAATCAAATCTTTCAATTACATGCATTCGTTTTAAGATATGGATCTTCGTGCTGACGTTGATTACGTAGGTATTGGCTTTTATGGTAAGAAATGTGACATGTTTTTGATACGATACGTTTAGGTACAGAAGATAAAATGAGTAAAAAACACACCCTACGTGTGTGTGAGAATTTACTGCAGATATTATTGTCCGAGGTGTGTAATTCCTACGGGAGTAGTGTTTTATTTGGAAAGTTTATATCAGCTTAAAGCTAATCCTCATAAAATTTGATGCACTAAAATTCCATGAAATAATTACTTATACATGTTATAGTTCGTCAACGATAAAATATCAACCCAGAAATTCCTCATTCGCCGTTTCATTCTTTATCATTAAAGGCCTGATTATCAAACTTTTTCTATAATTTATTTCCCTGAAACTGATTTTTACCTGGATCGATCAAGGAACCTTAAGTGTAATATTACCATTAAATTTTTTTTTTGCATTTCATTTATCACTTTTGTATACTTTTGCTCTTACAGTAAATTTCTTATATAATGGTTCCCAGAGGATCATGGGAATATATGGCGATTGACACTATGTTACTACTATATAATATGAATGTAATCTTACGGACTTTATAGATAATTTTTACTGAACACAATTTTTTAAAGATAGATATAGTTGGACAAATTACTTAATATTATTTATTATGCATTAACGAGTCCCAACTAGGACGAAACACCGGTGTCTGCAGCTAACAAGGTTCTGGTTTTGATCACTGATTGTGATCTCCAGTTTTCAACCTTTTTTTGGAAACAGTTGTTTACATAATTTTATTACATATTCCGTTTACTATTTAAATTATTAAAAAATTGTTTAACATTTGTTTGTGCACAAATTGTGTCAATAATTTGATTTATTTAATTTTTTTTAAAGTGGAGATTCCAAGTCCTATTAATTACTGTAATGTAGACAATATTAATAGTTTTTACAGAACTTTTGAGACCTGCATTCATAGCAGTACGAATTCTACAAGTACCTACTCTCAACTGTTCAAATTCAACGTCAATCTAAGCTTAGTGTTAGGTAATGAAATTCAGAAGCAAGATTTTAAAAAGGGTTCCTATACGAATGGCATTATTTATTATATGGTCACAACAAAACTCCTATTCAGCATAACTACTGGTAAAGAATTATTTCTCAAACGTTTCTCCTTGGGGGATGCCCTCTCTTTGTGGATATCTGTGATAGTTTCTGAGAAAGTCCATCCAATTTTCTAGCAAAGGGGAAGAATTGAAGCTTTGTAAATAGTTTTAATCTTTTACAAAAAATTCTGTTCTTCTTCTTTCCACATCCTCTCAGATGTATTCAAAATTTGAATATAAAGGTGTTTTAAAAAATCTTACAAGGAATTTCCAAATTATTCTTAATAATTTTTAATTACAATTATTAATATGATTTATTAAGTCCGCTTTGGGCAGCATTGTACAGTCTAATCTTGCTATTATAGCTGACAACATAGGGAATAATATAAGGAAACTTTCATCCCTTGCCTGAATTGTATGAATACGCCGTTATGAAATCTTCGCTTGATAAAAAATGCATTGAATTTCCTGTATAGTGGCTCCGGAGGCATGGAAAAAACCCTGCCAGTATGTGGAGATGCCACTTTACCTCACTGCTGTATAATGTGAACGTAATACAAGGGAATATCTATTCATGCCAATATAAAAGGAATTCTGTCTAAGAGGAATTTGCTATCAAGGAAATTCACTTCCCTTATTTTCCAGCAAATTTATTTCCAGTTTAAAAATAATTGCTCATTTACCTAGGTCAAGAATTCCGCTATTTGTTTCTCGAGAGCGTTTTCTCTTTAGGAGGAAACGTAGGAATGGATAAAATTTTAATATTAGTCCGTAAAATTTTTATGAACAATCAGGTGTCCCTGGAAATTTTACTTTGTTTGCATCTTTGCAGTGTCGTTTCAGGCAGCCGTCAAAGCTTAACTAAGAAGTTGTATAAATGAGTCAATAATTTGGTCAATAATTTGGTCAATAATTTGGTCAATAATTTGGTCAATAATTTGGTCAATAATTTGGTCAATAATTTGGTCAATAATTTGGTCAATAATTTGGTCAATAATTTGGTCAATAATTTGGTCGATAATTTGGTCAATAATTTGGTTAATAATTTGGTCAATAATTTGGTCAATAATTTGGTCAATAGTTTGGTCAATAATTTGGTCAATAATTTGGTCAATAATTTGGTCAATAGTTTGGTCAATAATTTGGTCAATAGTTTGGTCAATAATTTGGTCAATAATTTGGTCAATAATTTGGTCAATAATTTGGTCAATAATTTGGTCAATAATTTGGTCAATAATTTGGTCAATAATTTGGTCAATAATTTGGTCAATAATGTGGTCAATAATTTGGTCAATAATTTGGTCAATAATTTGGTCAATAATTTGGTCAATAATGTGGTCAATAATTTGGTCAATAATTTGGTCAATAATTTGGTCAATAATTTGGTCAATAATTTGGTCAATAATTTGGTCAATAATTTGGTCAATAATTTGGTCAATAATTTGGTCAATAGTTCGGTCAATAATTTGGTCAATAATTTGGTCAATAGTTTGGTCAATAATTTGGTCAATAATTTGGTCAATAGTTCGGTCAATAATTTGGTCAATAATTTGGTCAATAATGTGGTCAATAATTTGGTCAATACATAATCTAGTGCAATAAAGCTAATTTTAATTTTTTCCTGTAACATGTTAAACATGGACTTAAGCCAGTTTGCAAATATCAACTCTACATATGTAATCTATGGGAATCCGCTAGTACCCGTTTGTTCATTCTGCAGCTAGTTGTAGGTAGTAGTATCAAAAGCTATTCCTACATGAGATGTTGAGCTATTGCTATGTAAACATGTATCATGGAAATAGCAATGAAAATTAATGAAAAAAGCAACTGGCATATACAACGACATTAAAGTTTTATTAAGCAGCGCAAGCCGGCTGAGTTCTACTTTCCCGGCCACAAAACCACTGTCCACTTCGCAGTACAAAACGTTCAGCTCTTAACAAAAATTAATATTGTCATAACCTAACAGTCACACTTATTATTAGTGCTGCATTCCTAGGTAATCTTGACACCCTGAGGGCTTGAACACCTGGGGCCTATTTCACCAAGCGCTCTTCACTTCTCAATTTTCACTTTTCATTTGTTTTTGAAAAGTTTTTGTTCCACCATTTCACTTTGCATTTGTCGATTGCAAAATGCAAAGTAACAATTTTTCACACCGGATTTTGCAATTTACGTTTCACAATATTCGCCGGGAAAGTGCAAAAGTGCAGAGTTTTGCAAATTTTCATAAAACGAATGCAAACGGTCTCCACCTTTTGCACTTGGTACACGTAGCATTACATACATGTAGTTTGTCAACTTACACGGCTACACAAACATTTTTTATCCTGTTGTACTTACTCAAAATTCCAATCTAAACTTAAACTAAGTTGATTTCGTTCTCCGAAATTCTGTCATAACAATAAGGTACGTAGCATACTATCATTTGTTAATATATGTTTATAAAAACGTAAATTTATTTTAACACAATACTAATTTACATTATTTTTTAAATATTTTAGACAAGTCAAAATGACGAAGAAGAAGATGACACTACTTATGCCCTCAGAGTTTATCGAACCCGCATTAACTTTACCATCGGAAATACATTATTTTTTAAAGAAAATTTCCGAATGAGTTCCTCCGAAGTAGAGTAAATTCTAGAAAGAGTAGGACGATTTTTGAAGCACAGAACAAATATGAATAATGCAATGTCTCCGGAGCAGCAGTTACTAATAGCGTTGCACATGCTGGGTAATGGGGGTCAGTATAATGGTGTTGCTGACATGCATGGTGTCAGCAAATCAATTGTTTGTCGTGCTGTCAAAAAAAACTAAACTGAAATAGTTTAAACTACTCACCAACCATGATCCAGAATAAAACGAATGGGGGCAACGAGATCTTCTGGGACTTCGTGAGGCAATATGATATAACTTAAATATTCCATTTGGCGCTCACCATTGTATGTTTAGACTAGATGGTTACGGTTTGAAAATTTGCACTCCACACTTTAAATGCAAAGTTGATGAGTTTGATTTGAGATTTGCTCCGCACTTTTCACTCTGCGTTTATCGCAAAGTGAAAAATGAAAATTGAAAAGTGAAGAGTTGAATTGGTGAAATAGGCCCCTGGTCCCAGAACGTTCCTTTTCTCCAACTCCTCCAGCATTCCTGGTAATTCCATTGCCAGAGGCATTGCACAATTTATTTATAGCTGCACCTTCTTGTCCACTGGTACTGCTTCATCATTGGCTCCCTCTCCTAACTCTGTCGTATTCTGAACATTTGAGTTGGGAATGTCAGCCATCTTACCATGCTCATTACTAACTCCATCTGTAACGACATTCTTTGCGTGCTGTGGCGACAATGACCATGAACATCACATGACACTCAGGTAATATTCTTCAGCATGAATATGACGCTTACTTGAATTCAAGTATCACTGTCAAGTTTGTACAATTCCTAACCTTGACTTAAATGCTCAAGTTATAATTAAATTTTAAATTGACCATTGCCCGAACTTGACCATAACCTCAAATACTCAACTTCAACTTGAACTTGTGTGCAGCACTGATTCAGTAGGTAATAGAACTTGTGCTGAATCGATATCTTCAAACCTTACTTAATATAATGTTCAATCAAAATCCCAGTTCGGGAATAACCAATGGCAATATAATTATAACAAATTATAATAGTTCTGAAAGAGGTTATCAGTTACCGATTTACTTGTTTCTTTAATTGCTCCATAACCTTATTATTTGCCACAGTCTAATATTGACCTAAATTGTTTCGAATCATTTTAATTCCCTCTTTTGGATGGCTCGTACTCTTTCCCCGTAACTATACGCATAATCTAATATCTTGAGAAATAAGGGTAAGCGTTTTGACGGCTGTCACGAATGAATGATAGAATGACTCAAGATTTTATTTTGAGTTTCTAACTTACAAACCCAACTACCCGTTGAGGCCATTACGGATGCTTCTAAGCAGATCATATCAAGATTACAATAAAACTAAAATTCGAATAATCATTCCTAGGCATTCTACACAATTAAATGGGGTATTAAGTTGAGTCCAACTATACAGGGGCACCATTTGTAATGGTAATATTTAATAATTTATTTCATTATCCGTGGAGTGTATTTTTGCACATTATAAAATCTAGGTGAGATTTTACCCCGGCATATACATCAACTTCTCCTACCGTATAACCAAACGAGTCCAGACCTGCCACGTAAGGGCCTTTATCATCATAGCAAACCAATGGGCTACCGCTGTCGTACTTCATTAAAAAACACAGTTAATAATGGATCAAATCATTACTATTATTTTAATTATAGATTTATTTTCATTACTTTTGAAGCTCCCCGTCCTGGATTTAATGTACAAACGTTGAATTCGTTGACCTTGAAAGGACCCATTCCTCCCTCCCATTTTTGGCATTCGTCATTGCTAATAACTGTAGTATTAAGTACTTGAAGATTGCCATTTCCACCCCAACCGCAACCCGTTAGGACGCACGTTTGACCGACTGGATCCGATTCCGAGGGTGCCGAACGAATTGGTTGTATTTGGTCGGTGAATTGAATTGGCTTTTTAAGCTTTATCACCATCATGTCGTTTGTTAATAATTGACTACAAACACAACGCAACCATATAGATATCCACATGAAGATACTCAAAAACACAGTTAAGGACTCACAAGTGAAAATCTGGGTGAATATGAAATCTACATGCTTCATAAACTTTCCGAGTGGGTTCAGATGAATCTGGCAGTGACACATTGTAAGCACCAAGGAGCACGCGATATTTGCGAAGTTCGGAGTAGCAATGAGCGGCGGAAATTATATAATTACGGTCGATAATTGCACCACCACAATTATGTTCCCAATCGTTTATCCACTTGCTGTAAGATTGGAGCGAAACCATCCATGGAGACTTTCCAGGAATTGCGTCTTCTCCTCCAACGATTTGTGGAATCGTTTCGCCATGGATTGTGTCTTGGTCTAAAAGCAAAGAAATATTTCAGTCAGCAAATTTTAACAAAGTTTGAATGCATCGGAGACTTTCAAACTTACAAGTCAGAAAGCACGTAGTACACAGAATATAAAATCTCATATTTTGTAGTAGTTTATACTGTAGCTTCAACAAGATAGATACACCTAACACATTCAATAAGAGGCACATTAAATTTTTAACCTCCTACATAATGTTGTCTGAACGTTTTGTTCTATTGCATTTTAATGAACAGTGTTTGATTATAAAATACAAAACTTTGGCAATATTTGTAAATAACACAAGTAATGACATTATTTAAATTGCTAAATTCGTGTCCCTTGCAAACTGGCAAGAGCTTTTAATGTAATAATGTATTCTCTAATACTCGTTCTGCAGTATGTCAAAAACTCTGGGCCCATTGTTAATTTCTATGGAACACATGATATCCTTTGTATGCAGATTATTGTTTGCTTACGTTATTTTTGTTTATACTATTAGTGAATCAGTACTTTCATCAACTGTGGGCTCAAATTTTTCATAATTGTTGTCATTTAAAATCTACAATTTTTAATTTCCAATTAAAATTTCAGAATTTCACCGCAAAAATGGAGCGGTCAATCCCAGGTTGGAGAACTACATCATATCTGTGTCTGATTGATCAACATTAAATACATGGCAAATTTATAACTAAATATTAGTTAAAATAAATAATCATGGTAATGGAATTGGTCGAAACCAAGAAGACAAAAACTTGGCAAATCCTTAGGTAGTACACTTCAAGTCCAATACTTGAAAGCAGAAAACAACTTCTGAGCATTGCTTTGGCGAATGCAATACACCTTGCGCGTTTTCCTTGTGAGAACTGAAGTCTGCTACATTTCTTGAAAGCCACTGGAAATCCATTATGATAGTTTATTGCAATATTTCTTCCCCATACTCACTCATCTTCAGGAGGAAATATCGTTCTCTTTGAGACACTTGTCAAGTGCAGACGTGCCCAGAGATCTAAAACTTACAAAAAATTTTTTTTTGTATTGATATCTGGCTATTAAAGTTGGCCAATTTAGAACTCATATTTTGAAAATGTCTGCCTGTTTCTGGAAACCGGTTTTGATTCTCACAATTCTTTTCTATTACAGTTTGAGCACTTCTCATGCTGTCGAGGAGATTTCCGTCGTAACGACCGAAGCGAGCTCTTCCACGAATTCGGAACATCCAATTACCATTGAACAGGCAGTTGCTGCGGAATCCAGTGATTCCGAGGAGAATGAAGGTAGGAAGTACTTTGCGTCATTAATTAATTTAAGAATGGGAAGTACTTTGACTCAGAACAAATTTTACGAGTTTTATACATCATTATTAGCTTTATTCAGACATGATTCAGATTGTTTCATAACTATTGGGCAGTATAAAGTGAACTAAGATATTTAAAAGACTTAAAGACTTAAAATTTTTTATGAATTTTTGTACGTCGTTAATAGCTCTGTTCAGACATTTGCCCATTTCGTAATCATTGGGAGGAATAAAATGAACTAAGATAATTGCGGCAATTTTAAACTAAAGCAAGCAAAACTTGGAGAAAGCAAATTATTGTAAGTTTATGGGGTTAAATAGGATTTTCCTGTCCTCCAGCCGACTGCAGCGGCAATAATGTAAGATATTTGATTCCCTTTTTCCAAGCAAATCTATTTTCAGATTTTTCTTTCAGCTTCCATCATCCATATACATATATGCCACAGAAGCCGATTTATTGTCACGCTTATACTTACATTGCGGCTAATGCTAAATAATGGCTAAAGGGTTGGAAAATCTTGAAGAATAACCGGAGAATTTTGCTATGGCTTTTGCGTAAACGAAAAATATTTTAAGAAATATAGTTGTCTGCGGCAGGGAACTCTGTCCATGCATACATATGTATGTATGTGCATGACGTTATGCACAGTCAGTCATCCTACGGCAATTATGGCCCATCCCTAAGCAAACAAATTGTGCCAGTTCCCCAATAAAACCAATGATATAGGTATTCCACACTGATAGTTGCCCAAATTATGATATTTGCTTGAACTTGAACGTATACATACAATTGTTGAGGTGTGATACAAACTGGCATAGGTATATTTTATTTCGACTTGTTTTATTTGACAACAATTATCTGTAGAGCAAGAGTCTTTCATGGTTGAAATCCCATAAGTCTAAGATAATCGGAAGTTATAGATTTTGGAATTTAGTCAATAATTTGGCCAACATTTTGGTCAATATTTCGGTCAGTATGTTGTTAATTAATTTGGTCGATTTATTGGTCAATAATTTGGTCAATTTTTTGGTAAATAATTTGGTCAATATTTTGGTCAATAATTAGGCCAATCTGTTGGTCAATAATTTGGTCAATAGTTTGGCCAATAATTTGGTCAATAATTTGGTCACCAATTTGGTCAATAATTTGGTTGATAGTTTATTCGATAATTTGATCGATAATTTTGTCGATAATTTGGTCAACAATTTTGTAAATAATTTGGTAAATAATTTGGTCAATAATTTGGTCAACAATTTGGTCAACACCTCTACATATGTAGCCTATGGGAATCCGGCAGTACCAGTTTGTTCATTCTGAAGCTAGTTGTAGATAGTAGTGGCAAAAGCTGTTGCTACGTGAGCTGTAAATGTAAATATGTATCATGGAAATAGCAATGAAAATTACTGACAATAAGCAACTGGCACATACAACGACATTCAAGTTTTTTTAAGCAGCGCAATCCATAATGTATGTAATTACCGTGTTCGTATGTCCCGACGTCCGTATGTCCCTACCTCCGCGATTACATTTGCACAGAAACCACCGAACGGATTTCAACCAAACTTTACACAGCAAAAGGCATTGCCACCGTGATTCTCTATTTGCATCTTCAAAATTATTACGTTTTGTATTGTAAAGCTTTGTAAGTTTATGAAACTATTTCCGATATATCACTAAAACTGCTTCTGGAGAAAACCCTAAAATAAACAAAGTTGCGACATTTTTCAGGATAGTCAGAACTAATGCATAGGCTATCCACGTAAACGTTTTACTCAGTAAAAAATTCCAAGGTCCACTATGCACCATGTTGTTCAGAGGTTATTACATGGCTGACTATAGAGAACATTTGGTTAGAAGTCGCGTCATAGCCTAGTATTTGCCTAAATTATTGGCAATCATTATGTTTCTCCTTTTGAATGCGCGGCTCGTACTCTTATCCTATAACTAAACTTAATATAATACTATGAGAAATAAGAGAAAGCGTTTTGACGGCTTTGACGAGTCAATGAGTACCAGTTTTATTTTGAGATTCGTACGTTTAAACATAATTATATCTGTCGAGGTCATTTGGGACGCTTCGAAGGGGATCATCTAAAGATTACAATAAAACTAAAATCAAAATAACTAATCCTAGAAATTCTACAATTAATGTGGTTTTAAGTTATGAGTGCAATTGGAATCACAGGGTGCACCATTTATAATAACAATGTAAATAACTCTACATCTCTGGAAACCTATCGGTGGAGTACACTTTTGCACATTATAAAATCTAGGTGTGGTTTTATCCCAGCGTATACATCAACTTCTCCTGGATTATAGACAAACGAGACCAGACCTCCAACGTAAGGACCTTTATCATCATAGCAAACCAATGGGCTACCGCTGTCGCCCTTCAATCAAAATATACAGTTAATAACGTTTTAAATAGTTACTATATTTTAACAAAAGTTATATGTAGTTTCATTACATTTGAAGCTCCACTTCCTGGATTTAATGTACAAACGTTGAATTCGTTTACTACGAAAGGACCCATTCCCCCTTCCCATTTTTGGCATTCGTCCTTGCTAATAACTGTAGTATTAAGTACTTTAAGATTGTCATTTCCACCCAATCCCCAACCCGATAGCACGCAAGTTTGACCGACTGGATTAGATTCCTGGGGTGCCAAACGAATTGGTTGTATTTTGTCAGTGAAATGAATTGGTTTTTTAAGCTTTATCACCATCATGTCGTTTGTTAAGTATTGACTAGAAACAGAACACATTCATATAGATATAATCTCGAAGATACTAATAATACACATTTAAGAAACTCACAGGGCAAAATTTGGATGAATATGAAATCTACATGCTTCATAAACTTTTCGAGTGGGTTCAGATGAATCTGGCAGTGACACGTTGTAAGCACCAAGGAGCACGCGATATTTGAAAAGTTCGAAGTAGCAATGAGCGGCGGAAATTATATAATTACGGTCAATAATTGCACCGCCACATCTATGTTCCCAATCGTTAATCCACTTGCTATAAAATTGGAGTGAAACCATCCAAGGAAACTGTCCAGGCACTGCGTCTTCTCCTCCATGGATTCGTGGAATAGTTTTGCCATGGATTATTTCTTGGTCTAGAAGGAAATATTTCGGTCAGAAATTTGTATTACGTTTAAATGCAACGGCAACTAGTTCCTTTCAAACTTACAAGTCAGAAAATACACAAAATACAGAATATAAAGTATCATGTTGCTTAGAAATTTATAATGCCAGATACACCTAACACATGCGATTAGAGACACATAAAGTTTTGAAGCTCTCAAATAAAATCGGTATTGTATAAACTAGAAAGCGAACATCAATCACTTTCGTTTACAATTTTTGTCTGAACGTCTTGGTCTATTGCATTTTAATGAACAGTGTTTGATTATGAAATTCAAAAACTTGCAATATTTGTAAATAACACAAGTAATGACATTGACATGAAAAATGTCTGTGATATAAATGTCGATTCTTCAAAACACTTTTTCAAATGAATCAAAATGAACAATTTAGTAAATATTCATTCGAAAGCAAAATCAATACAACTTTAGAAACTAGCTCAAAGATTAGGAAACTGGAGTACAAAACTGTTCAACATAACAAACACAAAAAGATAATATAGAAATAATTGTCTGTAATGGTACGTAATTGCAGCTGAAAGAAATTTCGAAGAACACGGTTCGAGGATCCTCACGGTTTGAACTGGAAGATCGCCGTTATCAGAATAATCCTGCAATTTCCTGCTATTGATCGGACACTCAGTTTCGCATAAATGGTGCCTTGGTGAATAGTTATAGTTTTTGCATTCTCTTGACCATATGAGAACTAGTAATGAATAAGTTATTAACGCAACTGGTCAAAAAAGCATAATTCTATCTTATCAATTAACCTTTTAAAATGAATTTAATTTGTCCACTGTTTGTTCACTAACGTCTTGGATGCTTTTCATGGAATTCGGAGTTCCAATGTGAGTGCATTTTGTACATCCTCCAGTAACGTTGTAAATGGTTTTGACAGAAGCACTATTTTCCAAAAGTCCAACTGCCAACGTTTGCACATGGAACACTAATTGCATAGAATATCCGATGTCTCCTAATCGATATTAGATCCGTAAAATACATATGTGTAAACATATAAAATTACTATGCGTTACTTTGTTTACTTCAAACCTATAAACAATAATAAATCAATGATTTTTGGATATTTTCATTATTAAGTATGTGATTTAAATAAGACGTTGAAAATGGAATATCAAGTTGCAGTTTGAACTCCAAATTAAACTTCTTTGATACTGGTGTTTTCTGCTCACATTTTTAACTGGAATGTCAAATTGCTAAGATTATTCGAAGACATTAGTTTAAAAAAATACTTGCTGAAAATGCTATTTAATGTTTCTGCACATGTCAACTGAAAATGCTACAACGAGGACTATACCAGATAACAGCGACAAAATTTGGATTTTGTTAACATAACATATGAGAGTTTTGTCAACTTAGTGGTACATAATCATTAGCAAATAATTATTTGCAGAAATTCGTTGAGCATAGTGACGGAAACTGAAAGAAATTTCCTACAATTGAACATCATATTTGCATGCATTCATGAGTTCACACTTGATCAATGGTGCAATAAAATATTGCGCTAATGCTCAAATGGAAACGCAGGAAATTCTACGAACCAATTAATTTGACATGTTTTAACGAACGTCAGGTCGTCCAGAGTAAACATACAACTCAAAAAATTTTTTTTGCATCTACACCTCACCTTTTTAGTACAGTTGATTTTGCGAGTCCTGCTGGCCATATTGCCCGTAATTATAACATTACAGCAGTTTGTATCTACAGCTCCCTGCAATACTCACACAATTACCTATATAAAGCAGTCTCAAAATCTATTTGGGAAATAATTTGTAGTATTTAAAATTCTTACTTTCCTTTATTATTTTGTAATAGCAACGGATTTATTATGTCAATGATGAAAATTTTTTATAATTCTGGAATAGGAATTGTACTTGAAACAAAAACTTCAATTATTGCCATTCTCATGGGCATTGAAAGTAAAAAAAAATATATGGAATAATTAATTTAAACTGTGATTTGTTTTTCCTACATTTACTCCTTAATATGACTGATTTTTGCAAGTAATTTTGTGCATTTCATTTGGCTCAATAATTATGAAATGAGCAATTATTGTACTTTCTGTTTTTTGTTTAAATATTGATTTTAAATGATTAATTCGTACTATCATCCTCCTCCAGATCGTTCGGATCTCCGGTTTTGGTCAGTACGATGGAATTTGGGATTTCTGAAATTTGTGACAGAAACACTTCTGCTGTTACAGTGGAAAATTCCTCGTCATCTTCCGCAAGACTGCTGTAATTGCAATAAACAAGAATTATTATTGCAGTAATTAAAATGAATTTCAATGTGGAAACAGACATTTTCAAAATGTCTGTTTGCTCAATTCAAACTTTGAATAAGTCAGGTAAGATGTAGGTTAAATAAGACCCGTCTTGCTTTCTACACTTAATCCTGGTTTTTATTTACCACTATTACTAATTTTTTTAATCACAAAAATGTAAAATAGTTGAGTTAAAATTTTATGTTTTTTTAAAAATCAACACTAGTAAGAACCAAATGAATTTAATGTTTTAAATAAAGATAGAATTACTATGAATATAAATCTGCTTGATTTAATACCGCCGATGTCTATATAATAGATAATCCAAGTGATCTCCTACTCCTACAGTCGTTCATGGCCACAAAATGTCGACAATTGATCAAGTTCTGTCAGCGTTGTTTTGGTTTGCAGAATTATCTTAGAAAATACGAGACTAACAAACAACAAATGGCTAACAAATTTTGACCAAAACTGATTATTCATTGATAATTTTAGCAATACAAGAATAACATGCTAGGGTCTATGTACTCGGGATTTAACAACTTTATGACCTACTAAAAAATCATAATTAAAACTGGAGGTCATGATGGGGACAGGCAACCATACTATAAGAAATCAACGCAGATTTTTCTAATTTCAAAATCTTGAACGATGTTCAGTATGACATGCGGTAACATGTCAATTGCGCACAACATCATAAATATTTTGTGAAGATATGATACACGCCCTCCCACACTTTTAAAAATCAACAAAAAAATCATTTCATCCTTCGAACCCGTCGGGCTGAGGTCATCCTGGTTTATGATGTTAGTTCTAGTACGAAAATTTGTGTTTAGAATGAAGTATTTATTATCAGTGCATGTTCCTTATTCGAAGACACTGGGGAGACTCTCCTCGCACAATTCCATAGCAAATGGTAATACTGACAGATGATAGCTTGGAAACTATTTTTCCCCGTAAAAATCCCTTCGTGGGTCGAACTTGAATACCTTCATTGTAAAAACTCCTGTAACCTTGTATTATTTGGTTAGCGCGTTTTGTTTCCATGGTCAATTTGGGTAGAATAGTGACACGATGAATTATCAGCTTCTGTGTTGTGAACTGAACTAGCCAATATTTTCATTGTTTTTGAATGAACTTGAACGAACTAGTAAAATGCACAATTTTGATCGAATGAATTTGAAATGAACTCAGCAGAACTTAATATGAATGTGAACGAACGTTCAAGTAACACAAACTGAACTGAATTGAACTTAAGAGTCCAGGTTTGAATATAAACTTTTATATTCGTGAACACAACACGAATATGATCCATCTCTAAATTGCATGACCATATATTTTATAGTTGTAATCTCAAAAACTAGCATTCAGGTTTTTGACTATTCATTACAATGACATTAAATTACAAATTAAAGAAATAGTTATTTACAAGAAAGCCGGAATGTTACATTTAATTACGCATATTTGGCACATTTTAGACGAAATCGTATGAATTAAAACCCACAATAATTGTAAGCTTATAGAATATTTATACGATTTATTAACTTGGAATAGCTTGGTTTTCTTAGATTGGTCGTTTACCAGAAAGCTGAAAGTCAATACTGCTTTCAAAACACCGGAGATTTGAATGTAGTTATCTAATCAGTCATTTAGCGAAAAATCAAGTCAAAGTTCAAAGTCAGCTATAAAAATATTACTTAATGCCACTTAAATATACCATAAATGACTTGAACTAATTGGCTCGCTAATGACAGATAAAGCGAACTGAATTAAACGACCGAAAAGTTAATAATGAATTGAATTGAACTTTTAAAACATACTGAAAGGGTGAACTGAACTGAACGTAACGACTGGAAAGTTCGTAGTGAATTGAAGTGAACTACGACAGGCTTTAGACAAGGGGAACTGAACTTAACTGAACGGCACGAAAAATTTGGGGATGTGAATGGAACTGAATTTGAACTTCGGGCCAAAACTGCAAGTATGAACTGAACATTAGCAAATAAAAGTTAAAAAATATACAAATATAGTAATTTTTTCAAATATTTACATCGTGTTTACTTTTAATAGGCTCACCATCACTCTAAAAACTCCGGACTGAACTCCGGTAGGATTTTTAAATCCCAGCAGGAATAACATGCACACGTATCATGGCCAGGAAATATTTGATTTTGCTATGCATACTAGTAAAAAATCAATCCCAACAGGAATAATATATTCTTGTATAGTTCAAGCATGCCTGGCGTAACTTGGAATTAATGATGTAAGCATAGTTGAATTATGGATACTTGCAAGATCAAAATAGGAATGTATGAACCCTTATACCAAACCTAGCCGTCCAACAAAACATCTTGTATTTGAAAGCCATCCAGCATCATTTTAAACGGTTTCCCATGATCAAAGTAAAGATAGGTATCTGATGGGGACACATTTGTATCAGCAGAAATTTCGAGGTAAGAAATATCTAGTGCATAACTAATTATATTCACAACATATTTGGTATATGTTTGTATATCTATAAAACGGTACGATGTTCAATTTTATGAATAAACTTAAACAATTCACAGCTAAATGATATATATTTATAATTATTATTATTTATAAATTTGTATATTTGCATGATCCTAAAATTTATTGAAATTAGTATTTCGTAGCTGTGAGTTTTTTGTGTTTATTCATAATATTCAACATCGTACCGTTGTATATACATACATATATCAAGCATGCTGTGAATATAATTACTTATGAGCTAGATATTTCTTACCTTTAAATTTCTGCTGGTACCGATGTGTCACTTCAGGTCCTCCAAAACTGAATCAATAGTGGAAAAACTCATTCTGGATCCCGAATAACTAATTGGTATTATTTCAAAAGTTATCAAAAACTAAACAGCTTTGTTAAGCATGTCTTTACACTTGGCAGCCATAACTAGCATGCTTTTAATGCATACCCAATATAAATGTAACGGTCACTGAAAATGTTCGTGCATGCAGGAACACTTTGCTGCCGGAAAATCCATAATGTAATCCTGAGTGCAGAAAGAAATTTTATTTGACCTGCCCGGACTGAGAATGTACAAGATGACATTTAACTTGCAATGCAAGCATAAATTCATCCCTCGTTTTCCGGATTAAAGGATGAATTTAATTCAAAATTGGCATAATTCTGTTTCATCCTGCATATGGTGTTACCGGAGTTTTTAGAGTGCACAATCTACTTTCCCTTCCATCCTGCAACTAACGTACATAAATATAATTTGACTTAGTTCGACTTTTCCGCCCACAAAATAACCTTCCACCCTAAATGTCACAGTATCATGCCCCTTACCTTTACTTTACCCAACATAGATTTAATTCTTACATTCAATTCTTTTGCAGTTTGTTTCCCCCAATTTAAGCGCATTGTTTCCCATGATTTTTCAATTTTATAATAATTTATCATTCGGTCAAATCTCAAGTGCTGAGGTTGCACTACGATACTTTTCACCGAACAGCAACGCTCTGATACATGATAATTGTTACACTTGCTGTAAACTACACACCTCGAAATATTTTCAAAGATAAGACAGTAGTGACTGGGTTTGGTTTTCAGCGTTGTTGATGAGACAATACAGGATTTTCAAATTAGTGGACATGAGATCAGAGTTGAAATTACAATTGGGAATTCTGGTTAGTTATTTGTGGAAAGGTAGGGTGGAATGTAGGGTAGAAGTTGAGAGGAAGGTGCAAGACTTGTGAAAGTTGCGTATGTTTTATTGAGTTAATATGCATATATGAGGGTGAAAGGTAATTCTTTCGCCTCAAAAGCAGAAATCGGCCATCCAATTCTTACGTAACTTCCAACAGGCTTTCACCATCCACTACAACACTTCCGCCTTAACTTTCACCTGACATTCAATCTCATTAACACTGTACCATTCGCACGTTACTTAAGGTTTACGTCCTTATAGCCAGTCTAGTGTTTACAGTCATTACATTGCCTTTCGTGCCCTTCAATACATGTAAAAATATTGTAAGCTGATGTTTCCCCACTTTAGTTTCATATCTGACTCCAGGCCTTCCAATTTCAAATTCCTTCACATGTGTATCAAATGTCGGAGCGATGTAATTTGGGGACAAGTCCCGTCAACACCCCAAGTCATTCTCAGTTGCTCAGATCTGAATAAGAATTACGCTGTTTACACTAATTCTAATCTTGTCCATCTGGTGAATATTCTAGTCCAGTCTGGGAGTTTCAAAAATTGAGCTATTCAATTATATTTATGTTTGTAAAAATGTTAGTAATTCTATTCAAATTCCTATTTTCCTGTTCAAGTCGGAGTAGAATAGGGCAGCAGTGCCGAGTAGTATTGATTTAGTAATTTGAGTGTTCTCAACTCATGGAAATTATGAATTATCCTCTTCAGACTGCAAAAATGAAATGCATGAGAAATGTAAAAAACAAATTTCTACCTTTGAGATAGTGCCCAGCAGGGGTACAAAAAATTTGTACCTTGACCTCAACCTGTACATGAATCGTCGGTAAATAAATTTTTTGAACCTTTATCCGTATCCGTACCAGAATACATGGATTCAATTTTCCTGGACTTGTACTCAAACTAAATCAGGAGTACCTGCAACCAAATAGTACCCGAACCTACAAGGGTATTTTTGATTGCACTAAGTTAAAGGATAACCAAAAACATGCCACGAAACAGGGACGGGAATTCGAATTCGAATCGGAATTAGAATCGGAATTATATTCAAAAAATTCGGGTATCCGAATCGATATTAGAATCGGAAAACAAGTCACCACGGTATTTGTATCCGAAATTGGATTAGAATAAAAACAAGGGTATTCGAATCGGTATTCGAATGTTTTTTAACGAATTCCGATTCCAATAAAGTATCGATTTCATTGGGTTTTATACTGTCACGTGCGAGAAAATGTTCATAGGTAGCATTTTTTGAAAGCCGCACATGCAATTATAAAACCCAAAGGGCAAATAACGAACGTTTGGTAAACGAAAAGTGTATGGTTGGTAATGGGCAAAGAATTAAAGCCCTTTTAGTAAAAATTCCTACAATAGGATGAGATAGCCGCATGGTGCAGGTCTTACAGGACGATCAAGTGAATCAAGTTTCTTCTTTCTTAAATCTTGTTCTCATCATGGGATGCGTAAAACTAATTCCGTTGAAGTGCATTTTAGTTACCATGTGTTATCAAACAAATCGATTTGCAAATATATACTGTCAGAAAAAACTAACCGGAAAAGTAGTTAGACAGCTTAACAGATTACTCCGAATTTTTTAAAAATGTTATTGGATCAATCATTGCTTTTCTAGTTACTGAAATTTCAGTTGAGTGTGTGTTTTCTGCGCTTAAATTTATATTAAATGATTACGTGGTAATGTATAGATGCAAAAACGCTTAATGTGTTATGTATTGCTTATTTTTTTGCGATTAAATTGTTCTTTTAAATAAATTCCCGTAAATTGTACGAATATCCAAAAAGTATTTGAATCGGAATTCAAATTCAGCAAGTATTCAAATATATTGGAATCCGTATCGGAATTCAAATTTTTAAGTATTATTAAAAATAATTAAAATTGAAATCGAAACTAGAAAGTATTCGAATCCGAATTTAAATCCGTATTTTTCCGATATCCCGTCCCTGCCACGAAATGAGAAATGAAAACAACAGACCAATACTGTTTGATTTATCAAATTTAACCATATATCATGTTTAGATTTATTTTTATTTGCGATTCTTTGAAAGTACATGTATGTATGTAAGTGATGAGTCGTAGGTTGGAGGAGCCTGGATGCAAGAGACATTTTGTTCTGACCCGGATACTCACAATGTGTGTTAATATATGGATTTGCATACTGCATAGCCACTGTGTGGCGTTCTTGAATTTGTGTAATGTCCGATGTACTTTATCTTACCGCTCACCTTGCAGCTGCGCTTCTATGCAAAGATTTCAGGTTGGCACGTATGCACGTACCATAATCAGTCACCGACAGAGATCGAATTTTTGTAAATCTCGCTGCAAGATCATTTCTAAATCACTCTGCTGAATATTATGTACCTGTGGGATTGGCAAAATAATTCCCCTACAAGACGTCAATCCCTGCCAAGTTAAAGCGATCAATCTAAAAATTCCTATTTGATTAGCACATTTCCCTGAAGCACGCCAGTAAGTTTAAAAATCTCTGCTAAAAACGGTCAACGACATGTGTTACAAAAGTGATGACAATAGAGAAGGCAAGGTAACAGCTACCAAATCTAAAATAAGCTTTTATGCGCCAAACAATTGGGACATAGGAGAAAATTCTATCTACCATTACTTTAGTCTGCTAAAATTATGAATGAATGCGTAAAAGCTCATCAACATCCCTTATAACACAATATTCACATGTTTACAAACAGGGTTTGGCCCATTTTGCCCGTGGAAACCGGATTTACGTTAGAAATTTTTAAAAACAGATAATGGTCCCTTCCGTCTGATTTAAAATTGTTCATGTTACATACCATAAGAAAACTTGTGTTCAAGTTTTGATAAAAAATTAAAAATGCTTAAAAGCTTATTAATACTCCATACAACATTATATTATCACATGTTAGCAAACTACACCAATAAGACAATATTACTGGAAATGTCCGTATTGATTTTAATTGTATAACATTGTTTCCACCCAAGCCCGTATAAGAGACGATGACGAATAATATTTGATTATTGTGCTGCTTGCAAGTCACAATCTTGAGAAACCAAGATTGTTCTAATTACCATACAGTACTGTTTTTACCTTTCCTTATTTTTTGTAAGTTGTGCCTAAATTTATTCAGAACTAAGGCATATGTTAACTACGTATAATTGTTGCTCAAAACTGGTTACAAGGTACACTTTAGCATATTTATTCAACAGTGCCCACATGGCCAACTATGGTGAATATTGAGTTCAAAGTCGCGTCATAGTCTATATTGACCTTAGTTGTTTATAATTTTTTTATTGCCTCTTTTGGATGTCTTGTACTCTCTCCCTATACATACGTAAGCATAATTTAATATTATGAGAAATAAGGGAAAGCGTTTTGACGGCTGTCAAAACTAAAGATTTTATTTAGAGTTTCGTACTTACCAACCCAACTACCTACCGAGGCATTTAGGGACACTTCAAAGGTCGAATCAAGATTACAATAAAACTAAAATTAGAATAGTTATTCCTAGACATTCTACAATTAAATGTAGTATTAAGTTAAGACTCCAATTACAGGAGCCCCATTTATAATGGTAATAATTAATGATTTATTTCATTATCCGATGAGTGAATTTTTGCACATTATAAAATCTAGGTGTGCTTTTACCCCGGCGTATACATCAACATCTTCTACCTTATAACAAAACGAGTCCAGGCCTGTCACATAAGGGCCCTTATCAGCATAGCAAACCAATGGGCTACCGCTGTCGTACTTGAATTAAAAATACACAGTTAATAATGCTTTAAACAAATACTATATTTCAATTATATTCCTATTTTCATTACTTTTGAAGCTCCCTTTCCTGAATTTAATGTACACACATTGAATTCGTTAACTTCGAAAGGACCCATTCCCCCTCCCATTTTTGGCATTCGTCGTTGCTAATAACTGTAGTATTAAGTGCTTGAAGATTGCCGTTTCCACCCCTTCCCCAACCCGTTAGCACGCAAGTTTGACCGCCGGGATCAGATTCCGAGGGTGCCAAACGAATTGGTTGTATTTTGTCGTTGAATTGAATTGACTTTTTTAACTTTATCGCCATCATGTCGTTTGTGAAGTATTGACTACAAACACAACGTATTTATATAGATATCCACTTGAAGATACTAAAAAACACATTTAAAAACTCGGAAAAATCTGGATGAATATGAAATCGGCATGCTTCATAACCTTTCCGAGTTGGTTCAGATGCATCTGGCAGCGACACATTGTAAGCACCAAGGGGCACGCGAAATTTTCGACGTTCGGAGTAGCAATGAGCGGCGGAAATTATATAATTACGGTCAATAATGGAACCCCCGCAATTATGTTCCCAATCGTTAATCTGCTCATCATACGCTTGAAGTGAAACCATCCATGGAAACTGTCCAGGCATTGCGTCTTCCCCTCCAACGATTTGTGGAATCGTTTTGCCATGGATTGTTTCTTGGTCTAGAAGCAAGGAAATATTTCAGTTGGCAAGTTTTCATAAAGTTTTATTGCAACTGAAACTTGTTCCTTTCAAAGTTATAAGTCAGAAAATACGTAATGTACAGAATATAAAGTATCATAGTTTTTAGAACATTACACTTTAGCTTCAGCGAGATACACCTAACACGTGAAATAAGAGACACAGGGTCTTTTAAAGCTTCCAAATAAAATCTATCTGGTATAAATTAGAAAGCGAGTATCGATCACTTTAGTTTAAAGTTGTAGTTGATTGCCTTTGTATATTCCTTTTTTCAACATCCTTTGACTATAAAAGCCAAAAACGCTGACAATATTTGTAAATAACATAAGTAATGACAATGCTTAAATTGTTGAATTCTTGGCCCATACAGCATGAAAACAGTTTAAATGTAGTAATGTTTTCTCCAATGCTCATTCGGTAGCATTACCCAAATTCCAGTCCATTGTTACTTTTTTATGGAACGCATGGTATCCTTTGCATTCAGTTTGCTTGCTTTCGTTATTTGTTTTATACTTTTAGTGAAACAGAACTTTCGTCAAATGATTTCGTCCATTGTTATGTTGGTGACATCGCACTTTTTTTCATGTTCGGCATTACAAAATACTATTTTATCATACATAGCCTTTTCAATTGAACAAAGTGCGGTCTTTGTGCGTACGGATAGAAGCAATTAATCTGGTTATCTGCATAGTAATTATAGTTATATATGTAATAAATCGATCTTAGTAAAATAAAAATAGCTATGTTATACTAATTGAACATTTTAACTCCCTTTGAGTGTACAACAACTGATTTACTCGACCAAGGTGATAAAACTGTAACTCATTTGGTTTTAACGTGAATGCTATCTTACATCCATAGACACGAAAATATTATTGTTAGCTGAAATTCAAAGATGATTAAATGTTGTCTGGAAGTCATATTCAAAACCTTGTGAAAATTATTATGTTTTAAATGTCCATTCTCCAAAACAATACTTTAAAAGAATCAAAATGAAAAATTTAATTAACATTTAGTTGAAAGCGAAATTAATACAACTTGAGAAACTTGTTCAAACATTAGGAAACTGCAGGGGTTGGATTTTTGTAAATCTCCCTGGAAGATTATTTCTGAATTTCCTTGCTGAATAAAATGTCCCTGCTGGGAGGTCCTCAACAATTTCAAGAATCCGTGTTGACAAAAACTAATTCCCTACAACACGTAAAATCCCTGCCAAATCTAAAAATCCTTGTTTGAAAACCAAATTTCCCCGAAACACGTCAAAAACTTAAAAAATCACTGCCAAAATAGGTCAACGATTTTAAAAATCCCTGTTCTTTAAAATAAATCCGTCCTCATTGAGATTTTCATTGCCAGAAATATTTTTTCTCTTGGATCAGTCTTCCCGTTTTCCCAAAAATATCCGACCACTGTCAGATGAAGGAAAACATAATTTCTTATTTCAACCAATCTAAAAATCCCTGTTGCCCAACAAATTTCCCTGAAACAATTTGAAAATCCCTGCCAAAAAAGAGATCGACGAATTTTCAAATCCCTGTTCGCAAAATAGAATCCCTGACCTTGGAGATTTTGCCTGCCGGCAATATTTTTTCCCTGCCAGAAATAATTTTTCCCTGGGAAGAATTTTCCCGACTTCCCACAAAAATGCGACCTCTGGGAAACTGAAATACAAAAGTGTTCAAAATACAAACATAGTTTTCTGTGCTGACTATTGGACATAAACGGGTGCTTATGGGAACGTAAATTTTGTCCCCAAAACACTTTGGGAACTTTTGGAAACATTGAAATTGTTCCCAAAATATGGGAACAAAACCGGGTTTGGGAACACGAACAAAACGTGTTACTACCTGGTATTTACATGAAGTTTATAATACAAAAATACCTCACACACGAAATATAATTTTATAAGTACGTCACAACATATCGAATGTAATTCTTTGACACAACCACCGAACCACGTGGCAAATAAGGAATTCTCTGGAACTTAAACTGAAAATCGGAATTAAGAAAAATCCAGCGAGCTCGTTTCCTCCTCTTTTAGTTCAGCAATATCATAATGACAGGTGCTACTTGCCCCAGCTAAATTCAGTTGCTACTGTACTTTGAGCACCGATAATTATTTAAATGATTATTTAGTAAGCATCATTAAATCAATTATTATTACTATTATTACTTATTGTTATTAATAATTAGTATTATAATAACTAATTTAGTGATTTTTACTGAGTAAACACACATTCGAGCAGATAAAAGTATTGTAGATAATGCAATTACTTTAATTTATTTCTAGTAAAGTCTATTTAATAGGCTTTGGCAACAGAGGAAATCAGGACCATCACGAGGATACATTCAAACACAATTTTAACCATCCATCAGAGTGATACCTTAAAATTGTTACTTGTGGGTAGAGTACACGTCCGAGGAGTTTCAAACTAATTTTCAATCTGAAGATAAATTCGCCGGACGGAAGGAAATCCCTCCACGAGGATTAACATTTTTCTCTTCCGTCTCAGCACAAAATGTGTTATCACGGTCGGGTCAGATAGTAACAGTTCCATTCCCTAACGATTTAGTGGGCAGAATTTAAACTTGGCTGATTCCAATTAGCACATGCTTCTGACGTTTAATGCGCTTTCTTTCCATGATTTCCGGCGTAACGTTTTCCAAGGGACGCTTGCAGGATAGCGCTATAAGGAATTAACTGGGATTTTCTGCAATAATAATGCAACTATAATTTTCAAAGTGAAAGTTCCCAACAGGAGGTACATTGGCCCTCAGATATAAGCATGCGCATATTTATTTGGTTATATTTATTTAGTTGGTACATCACAAGGTTGTTTGGAATCTCATGGGCCGAACTAGAATATCTTCGTGTTCAAAAACATCGCGTCTTCATTGCTCTGATCCTTTTCTTTTGATTTTCAGTTTAGCATGAATGGTACGACGGGGAGTGGGCATAGTTCCTGCGCGTTTTCTTCGGGAAGGTAAATAATAAAATATAAGAAAATAACACCTGACATCCGGCAATGCATTTATTAAATTACATTACTAAAACTTAATTGGAATGTTCAAGGCATTTTATTGTCTCCGGAGGTCAAGTGTGGGTGTATTTGTTGCATCCTTGCTGAAGTGGGACAAATGTCATGTCAGGGGCCTTATTTTCCATGAATACAATTGTAACCTTTCTCCATCAGAAGAACTAATATAATTAATGAAAACCCAAGATCAGGAAAGCAGGACTCCATTATCTAGGAAAATTGTAATTTAGAATTTGGTTGCTCCGTTTCACTCTATTCAAAATGTTGCCCCGTAATATTTTAATAATGATTTGTGTTGTACGGAATTGTCCTCCAACTTTGATATTAAAATAGCGGAGAACATGCTTCCTATACAGCGAAATAAGTTCCGTAGTTATTGTGGTTTTGTATGTAAGCGTCGCGTAGCTATATTCAGATTCTAAGTTGGATTCCATAAGGCAGCTCAACATTCCTCCAAATTCCACTTTTTCAAAGAGTAAAGAAGCTTGTGCACTGACATCAAGGTTAAATGACTCAAATTTATCCGAAAACGAGCTGATTCGGTGATACACATAGCTAACAGTTGGATTGTTGATGAATTACGTAAACGTTGGAGGAAATGTGCGTACAGCCTTGACTAGATAAATAGTGTCCGTCAGATCGTCGTATAAATTAACCCCGTCCCCCGCCCGGTTAAATCCAGGAATGTGCAAGTAGTCGGGAGTAATAATAATAATAAAGTTTAATAGTAGAAGGGAATTGATACCACACAACTTCACTGTATGCCTCGGGAGTAAAACTTAAAGATGTGACAAAATCCACTTTGAGTATGGTTTATATATGCTTAGAACTTAACAACATACACAAACAAGGCGTAGGTGAAACCAATACGAAATGATGCAGACGAAAAATAGTATCGCCTTTTTTGGGAATGGAAAGGGCATAATCCGGTGTATGCGATAAAATGTGGCAAAGAGTGGGGACAAACGTATTCAGTACAAATTGTATTGACAGCTGAATATTTTCGGGAAATGTGGGAGGGTATAACCATGCAGAAGTTGTGTAAGTGACGCACGTAAAATAAATTAGCAATGTTATAACTAAAACAATCGACGGACTAATTGAGTAATTCGTTTAACTTGAATATTGAAGAATAAAACTACAACATGTTCTTACTAAGCGATCCGTCGAACAAACTGTTCAACAAAGTTGTGGGGATTATTTTTAAATTTTCGACCTTTATTTTTGTGTACACGTTCTTACCTACACAAACTTTGTTTTGTACATTTTACATTGTAGGGGTCTAGTCATAGTTCAAGATGCGAGTATATAAAGTCAACTCTTGCTATTGAAGTTGCTGATAGGACCGAAACCAATTGAACCTTGTAAAAATCTTTTATTACCATACCATGGTGAGACTCTAGGTAAAGGGAATTAGGGAATACAAGAACCTTCTCCGTATAACTAAATATCCTATATGAGGGTATCCTTCATAGCGATAGTTATCTGTAACCACATTTAATGTTATGTAGGCATCAACTAGAAATTCATGACGCCAATATAAAAGGCATGACATGTGTATATTTCAAACTTTAACATCTATATTTCCACAAATATTTGTTGGTATAACATCCTGCAAGTAAACATGTAACTAGAGTCCAGGCATGCCCGTAGGTTCGGATTCATGAATTACAAAATTATAATTACATTCCGGATTATGTGTGGACTAACATGTTGGCTAAGCAAAAAATGATACAACATATACGCGCTTAACAACCCAAAATTTTTATTTATTCAAACTTTGAGTTCGCAGTTGAAGAACAAACATTATTTCATGACAATTTGGCAGAGGACAACTTAGCGTTGGCAGTTTAACTTATTCTGTACAGACAACCAAAACTCCACTCATTCGCAGGAGCGAGCGTTAGTGTACACAGTACACAGCCGCACACACCAACAAACACTATTCGTATCTATCGACACTGTAACTTTTCACAGTAGGAGTACTGGGGTATGAAGTTAGTGCTTGACTTTGATAGTTCAGTGCATGCATAGTGCTTCTGCAGTTCCCACAGAGAAATAAAAGCAGTGAAGTTTTTACACTATGCTTTTGAGGACAAATATCATGTATAAACAGTTTGTAAAACTTAGTACAGTGTACTTCACAACCGGAGGCGAGTGTAAGGGAAGTTGATCTAACTCTGCCAGATCCATACTACGTGAGAGCAAAAGATCGGGAAATCATCTGACAGACAAGGACAATTGGAAGTAAAACCTAAGAGGTTCATTTTTCATTAAATGTACATTGAATTCTATGATTAGAGTATACGCGACTACAGTAAAACCTGTATATAATTACCGTTCATAGCATGTTTTCCTGTTAATAGTATCGCATTTGGATTCCCCGAACCCTTCTATCCTTTAACGAAGGTGACTTTACAAAATTGAGGTTTTAAGAAAACCAAAACAAAGATGCTTTTACGGCTCATTACTTAAAGGCACATTATCTTTCGCACGCATTACAAATTGAATGAGCTGCACTCGTTCTCATACTGATATGTTAAACATTATCAAGTCTGCACTCACTCGCATCATCATGAGGATATAAGACTAGAATTTAGTCCTCGCATTCGCACTCATGAGTGTATTTTATATGTATATATACCTGACTTATCCCTTTGAAATACATTCAAATAATTTTGTTCTGTATTTAATAAGCAAATAAAACTACATGTATCACTTTCAATTTGCTTTTTCAAGTTGGAATATTTTTACGAACAGAAAATAATTAGATTAACATGATAAACACATTAGTAAATAACAAATGCTTGCAATGGCTATGAAGACCATAAAGGCTAAATGCCGCAAATTGTCATTTGTAAAGGTTTAATTTAATGGTGCGAAATTATGGTAACATAAAATATTTTCAATTGCAGACCTTTTAAAACTAGACTGTTTTATATGAACAAGTCTTGATTATTTTAAAAATTGTTTTTCGCTGTTTTGCTTTACATTTTTCTAACTCATTTCTGAAATCATAAGGTTGACACAAGATTATAATGACTGAAATACTAACGAATACAATTCTCAATCATACTTACTGAACGATTTTGTTTCGTTTCTATTGTGCGTAATTGTACAAAATAGTATATACGAGATATACACACCCAGGATAAAATTGCATTTTTTACAACAGAGTGCAGAGTATTGGATGTTTTTCAAAATGAGTGTATATTTTTGTGTTCTCGTCCTCGCACTCATTAATAATCAAATCTGTGGTATGCACTCGCACTCATGATTATGAGTTGTTATGTTTACGGTTGTAATAACATTCACTCGTCCTCAAAGTAAACTCGCGAGTACACTAAGTGCGAGGTGAGTGCGAGTGTTGCACTCTGTCCTTATGAGGATGTGAATCTATGCATTATTACTCTAATTCCTCCCATATCAAATGCTAGTTTGTCACATTTTACAGTAGAACCGTAAAAGCATCTTGGTTTTGGTTTTTTAAAACCTAACTTTTTGTTCAATTGTTTTCAAACTTTTCTTGATTTTATGAGTCCATATTACTATATTAATACAGTATTAAAATTTTCATGAAGTTCCAATTTAGGCAAAAATTGATTTTTGTGGTTTGGTAAAATAATATTTTTACGGAAAAGAAGCAAAATATATTTGTTTCCTTTCGACGCTAAAAATAACCCCAAATGATTTTCGGCTGTGCGGATTCGATAGCTCGACCACTTTGAGCTATTCCCAGCGCTTACCACACAGCCACGCATACGTAGCCAGGCCGACGCAACTCGTGTGTGTTCCCTCCAACTCGACAATATAGTTGGGGTGGTGCAGACAGTACTTTAGCCATTAAACTTCTGAATCGAACCCTACAACATTTTGCAATTCAATTGGAGTTGGATAACATCATTGCCGAATGAATAAAATTGCCCGGAATGCCTGTCATTTTCAATGTTGGGCTAAAACTGGACAAGCATTTTTAACTATGTATAGTATGGTAACTGTGGTGTCTTTCCATCTTTGCGATGTGGTTTCACTTAGCTGTCGGAGCTAAATTAAGAATGTTTGTAAAGGACCACATCATTGTGTTGAGGACTCATACGTTCAAACCCGTTGATATATGATTTTTACTGACAGTAAATTGTTGTATTTTTGATTCTGTAGTAATTTGGCGTTTTTAAACTTGTATTTAGTGTTATAGTTATAATTAGTTAAAGACGCGAAGTGAAATATATATAATATATTAAATAAGAGTAGAGGTTCACTTTTTAACACAAGGCTTATATTTTATTCGCAGCTGCGAATTCGGTCGTTACAGTGGCAAATTCCTCGTCATCATCAGCAAAACTGCTGTAACTACAATAGAAAAGAATTATTACAGTAATTAGAATGAATTTCAATGAAGAAACTGACATATTCAAAATGTGGCCTCTAAACTGATATAGCTAGTTCTGAAGAGAAAGGTTTTAAAATATTTTTGGTTTAAATCTGAATTGACTGGACGCATCTACGCTTGACAAGTGTCGCAGCTGCAAATAAAATATAAGCCTTGTGTTAAAAAGTGAACCTCTACCCTTATTTAATATATTGTATTTAGTGTTACACAATCATTTTCTCCAATGCAGGGTTATTGATCATCGAAAATGGGTCCAACAATTCGGCAATTAAATTGGTCAATAAATTGGCCAATAATTCGGGCAATAAGTTGAGGAATCATTTTATAGTAGTATAGTTTTACAGTTATGGGTAATGCTAAGTATTTTTTCTGCTGTAAAATGTTAAAAATGGACATTGCATCTCACCTCTTCATACATAACATATTCGAACCCGCCGGTACGTTTGTTGATTCTGTTTGCTGGTTATAGGTAGTAGAGGGAAAAGCAATTGCTACTTGTGCGGTAAATGCAAATATGTTTCAAATAAATAGGATTGAACATTACTGGAAATAAGCAACTACCATACTGACTTTAATATTTCTTAATGTTTGGTGTTCCTATGTCCGCAACACGTTTTCTCGGAAAATACTGAACGGATTTCTAACAAACTTTACACAGCGAAGGGAATTACGTCCGCTGTCTGTAGCATATGATTGGGTCGAAATCGGGTGTTCTTTCTGACCTCAAAAAAGCATTTCATTTAGGGCCATGTACATATTTAATCCCAAGCATTCTTAACGGAAATTTCACCCGAAACAACTGCACAGCGACCCATAGTGCCCTGAAAAATCATCGCTACGCGATAATTTGAGGCTTCGCGTAGGGTGGCGTCAGCCGCGGCCGTCAAAGTAGGAAAAATTTTCGTTTTTTTCGAAATTTCAGAATTGTTTTCGAAAAACCATCGGGCCGATTTCAACCCAATAGACAGTAACCATTACTTTTACGTAAGCAATATTCACAAAAAGTTTCATTGAAATCGATTCAGTAGTTTTAGAGATAACAGTCATTTGACATGAAGTCCAAAATTTCAAGAATTGTTTTCGAAAAAACTATCGGGCCGATTTCAACGTCATATACAGTAGTCATTACTATTTACATAAGCAATATTCACAAAAAGTTTCATTGAAATCGATTCAGTAGTTTTAGAGATAAAAGTCATTTGACATAAAGTCCAAAATTTCAAGAATTTTTTTCGAAAAAACTATCCGGCCGATTTCAACCAAATACGAACTTAGCCTTACTTTTGATACAAGTAAGGCCCATAAAAAATTTCATTGGAATCAGTTCAGTAGTTTTTGCGTAATCGTGCGGAGGGACGTACGGACGTACGGACAAGGCTATTTTACTAGGGGGCTGACGCCACCCTAAAAACTATGATATTCTTATTCTTATTCTTTATTGATTCTGGATTCTTCTCGGGCGACGCCCATATCATCCATACATGTAAATTAATAATCTTCCAGAAAGTGAATAAAAACTATGATATTGACAATGGTTCTCCTTTGACGATTTGTTTTGGGTGTACGTCTTTCTGTAGACAAGCTTCCTCAACAACGCCTTATTGTGTTACGTTGTAACTTTGCATACATAGTTCCATAGTAATTAAATTAGGTTTTCGACTCAAGAAATGCAAGAGAAATAATCGAATATTACATGGGATTTAATACGGAAAAATAAAATAAAACTAATTACTGCTTTTTCATGGTAATACGATTTCTTGATACAATTGAGTCACAACATAATTTACATACGTTTGGCATCATAAGCTGTCACGGAATTAGTTGATAAAATATTTATGCATAAATAAAGTAGAATAATTTATTAGAGTAAATGGCGCGTTAAACAAAGTCAAAACGGGCAGGATGGTGTGTCGTGTGTCCCTTTCAATGTATTACTAACCACTGCGAATCGCTGTTCGATCGGAATTCCGGTTAGCAAAAATAATTTCGAACCTTATCAAGTGGGGGAAATGATTCCGTCATATTATTTATTACCGTGTACAATTGATGTAAATGCCTGAGTGACAGTAGCTCTAAGCTCTAACAAATAACATTGTGTCATTTCATCGCCCAAGTCTTACTTGTAACCATGGCTGGAAATGATAAACTGATTTCCAAAATGAATGTATTCATTTTTATCATATTCCAGTTTTTGCTATATGTTCTTGCTCCTACCAATATTCAAGTGTTAGAACAGTTGCAAGCACAGTCTACGACGGCGGTTTTCATTCCGTTTAGGAAAAGTGATACAACATAATGCTACCCCAAACAACTTCCCGGGTTTCTTTTGAATGGATACCTGAAGTACATGCTTTACTGTATGATCTAATAAGTTTCTCCTAAACAAATTGTAATACTTCATCAAAAGTTGGACCTTGCTTGCTCCTTCCACGTTTTAAGAAAACATTTCCATTCAGCATACCCTAAGTGGTTGATAAAACCAGGAAGAAATCATGCTCGAGAGATCTATCGAAAACTCCTTATAAAGAAATTTTTTTTATTGATTTAATCTTTTATTAAATTATTCCAACATCCCGTTTAGACAACTAAGGGAAATATTTATTTTAAAGCGAAAACAATAAAACTTTTAAGTTAAAAAGTTATGAAGCTGAAGAACAAATTGTAACGCATAAATAGGCACTACATAATTTTCTGTTGTAGGTAAATAAATGGTACTGCATCAAATATTGATGAACAAGATTCGTGGGTTCTCATTATTGAAGCTGGAAGATCTCCGTTGTCAAAATAACTTTGTAGTCTCCTCTCATTGACCCGACACTCATTTTTGCATAAATGCTGCCTTGGTGAATAGTTACAGTTTTTACTTTCTCTCGGACCTAATAAGGGATGAGGTATTAAAGTCTCAGATTATAGAACACTATAATTAAGTCAAACTTAACCTTTCAAACTGAATTTAATATGTCCACTGTTTGTAACTTACTCTTTGGATGCATTTCATGGAATCCAGAGTTCCATCGTGGGTGTATTCCTTGCATCCTTCGGTAACGGTGTAAATGGTATTGACAGGAGCACTGTTTTCCAGAAATGCAACTGCGAACGTTCCATAATAGAACACTAAATTTATAGAATATCCTGTGTCTCCAACTCGGTATAGCAGAATTCCGTGCGGGGTAATCAATCTATAAGCAGTTATAACAACATTTGGATAAAAATATTATCGATAATGAAAAAAGATTCTATATTCATTAAGAGTTCAGTAACTTAGTATAAGTTTGAAGATTAAGTATAACAAAAGCCTCGTTAAAAATTAAGAATAAAACATTATTACCTATGCACATTTACTTTTTTAGCTGTTGTTAACTGTACACAAATATGGCGAAGATTATCCTTTTAAGTGTAAATATGTATAGAACGAAACAAAACTTTAGGTGGGTTCAAAAGTACTGTTTAGCCCGAGGCATAGTAATGATTTATGTAATTTTTCCGGTTTTACCCGCGACAGTTTGAAAATTGAGTTATTGTTATATTTAAGTAAAGACTAGTAGCAGCCCTGTGCTTCACAGGAACAATTACTTGGAGAGGTGGTAGTGTGAGTGTAGAGGCTTAACTGCTTACAAATCAAGCCCAGTCGTGGAGACTTCCTGTATGCCTAAAACTTGCGCGCTGAACTTAAGAGTAGAGCGCGAAAATTTAATAGCCACAAACTCCATCCCTAGGTCATTAATTTATAAGGATATGAACTAAATTTAGTATTTTGACTCAAATTCACATTTGTATTAATTGAATCTACTTACGATGCTGGCATTATTTCTGCAACTTCTGTTAACGAACAAGCAAATAACAAGACATTCAAATTTGTTACTATGTATTCCCTCGCTGTGCACTTATACGTTTGGATGAATATTCTAAATCTAAGTTAGTGATTCAATTTTGGTGTTCCCGACTCTTGTTTATTATCACATTGGATTCGGACAATGAAAGTGGCCAAAATTACCAAATTGGCCTTCCCAAAATGCCCTAAAACTGGCATTTTCAAAAGCTGCTCACAGGCCAAAAAATTGCGCAATTGGGCTTGCATTTCGGGTATTTTTCAGGTAGGCGTGAGAAGCATTTTCAAGCAACATACCAGAAGTACTTCTATCAAATTAGTTCGAATTTTTTTTGTTTTTAATATTAAGTGCGAGCTCGTATAATTTCAAGTTGAAGACTAGCATAAACAATTAGAACCGCACAGCTGCAATATAATTGATTACGACGTTTATTTATTGGGGACAAAAATAACAGATCATGGTTTTTTTGTCTTTATGAGCGCATTCGTTTGGTGAATGTTAATGTAAAATCTGGCCTACAACTTTCTGCTTCCTCTTATTACCCATTCTTCGATAGGGATGAAGACCACTGTAAAAATTAGAAGCAAAACGCCACACTTTGTACATGTCCTTTTGCATAAAAAAAGATTAGGCATATAAAAAGGTAAAAAAAGACACTCCTCATCAAATCGTCAATATTTGCTGATGTTCCTAAGTGACTTAGTGAATGTATTTCTATTCGTTGGGATTAAGTATGTGAGAGCTCATTAAAATATGCAAATGCTAAACACTATTGTGAATTTACTCCTCCGGAAGAATATGAACAGCTGGAAATGGTAGTAAAATGTAAAGTCCTCCTCAGAATGTTATAACCAGTAATGCAAAAGTGCTTTTACTGCCCCTGAAAATCCTTGTCTAGATGAAAAACAAAACTTATTTTGTTCCTAGACAATGTTACAGGGGCCAAAACCAAAACCTTGCCATATGTAATGTAATGTAATAATTACGACCACGGAAAACCCAAGTTTGTAAGGTTTTTAGCATGCACCAGTGTAAATGCACTCAGGTTTTGGCAATGAATTTACTCCATAAAAAAACTGTTTTATTTTCCTATGCAAATTATTACAAATCATCATCACACAGTTCAATCCACATTATCTATCATTTACTCTCGTCACACAACAATTGGCGCCTTAAACATTTATGTCAAAACGGACAGCAGGACGTGCTTCTCCAGTTTATTACTAACAGCTGGAAATTGCCCTTCGGTCGGAAGTCCACGTAACAAAATCTATTTCAAACCTTGTCAAGTGGAGGAACTGATTCCATCATGTCATTTATTACCGTGTGCAATTGATATAAATACCTTAGTGACAATAGCACTCACAAATCCCATTTTGTCACTTCATCATCCAAGTCTTACTTGTAACTACGCCTGAAGCTTACAAACTGATTTCAAAAATGAAAGTCTTCATTCTTATCTTATTCGAGCTGATGCTCCTAGTTCTTGCGGCTCCCAATATTGAACAAGAAGTTTTAGAGCAGCTTTAAGTACAGCCAACGACGACGGTCTTTATTTCCTTTACGAACAGTTATACTAATTCCATTCGACAGAACTTCTCCAGCATCAAGCCCACATTGTCGAGCCGGGAATCCAAACTGAATGTGTTGTATCAACTTCTAAAGGGCCATTCTGATTCCACCCAAGAAAATGTGAGGTCATTCCTGGAAGGTCAAAAAGAGAAAAAGAATTTAAAAATCTTTCAATCTTGGATGACGAATGAGCTCATTGTCAAAGGCATTGACAAAGCAACCCTGGGGAAAATGGGTGATGTCAAGGAAATCCGGGCTGACAAAGCCGTCTATTTGTATAACCCCGAGGAGTCTACTTTCAATTCCCGGTATTCCATGATGGAAGCCAACCAATGGGGTGTGAGCGCAGTTCGTGCACCGGAAGTATGGGAAATGGGATATCTTGGAGAGGGAGTTATTGTGGCTACCATCGATTCGGGTGAGGAAAAATAGTTCATAATACTTTTTAAGTTACAATTCGGACAGATGACAGATCTTTAATTGTAAGCCACAAAAATAAGATAGGGTCGAGATATCTTATTAATTTTTTTAAGGTTAGTCAGTTAAAATCTATTGAATTATATATATTAAATGTTTTCAAAAATCTCACTCGCAGTTACCACCCATACCCAATAATTTGGTGTGTAAAATAATTTAAGTCAAAAATTTAAACCTTTCTCATATTTTAGTTTAGAAAAATAAATTTACCAATGCCCTGCCTGACTAACTGCTACGTTTAATAAATGTTGGAGAGATTTAAATATGTTAGTACAGTTAAACATTTATGACTTACAGAATGGCATTTATATTTTGATACGTCTGGACCAGAATCAATTCACATTGAGAAAGTTAAGTTAGTAGTTTTTAACTTAATTGGGTGGACGAGTGAAAAAAATGTAATCGTGTATATCTATAGACAGAAAATATTAAAAGCCGCCATGATGGTCGATTGCTCATTTGTCCAAGGAAAGAATTGGAATTCAAATTTAGTATCTAAACACAAACAGAATATATACAAAGTTTATCAAGTATGCATGGTACTTATCGTCTTAACTTATTTTCTGCAAATTATGTTACAGGTGTTCGTGGAACCCACGAAGCATTGAAAAGCAACCATCGAAAGGAAAACGGCTGGTTTGATCCCCTGGGCGGGGATGCAAATCCCACAGATTATAATGGTCATGGCACACACACAATGGGCACTATCGCTGGTCAAAAATATGGAATTGGAGTTGCTCCAAGATCAAAATGGATAGCTTGCAAAGGATGTGACTTACTTTGTCTGCGCTCGGACCTGATAGCTTGCGGAAACTTTATGGGCTGCCCAACGGACACTTCTGGTGAAAACGCAAAATGTCACTTAGCGCCACACTTGGTTAGCAACAGTTGGGGTGGTGCTGGGGGTGGGACGTTTTACGATGAGATTATCTCCACGTGGATTTTGGTCGACATATTTCCTGTTTTCTCTGCTGGAAACCATGGCAATTATGGATGTAAAACTGTTAAATACCCTGGAGATCATACGGACGTTATAACTGTGGGTGACATAGATAAATACAATAATAGGTCGGATTTCAGCAGCTTAGGTCCGTCAGTTCGGGATGGCCGTATAAAGCCGGATGTGTCTGCCCCTGGGTCGGAAATTATTTCCTCCTTTAACGGTAGTGACGATGACTACCAACAATTGCAGGGCATCAGTATGGCTTGTCCTCACGTAGCTGGTGTGGCAGCTTTGCTCCTTTCCAAGATTCCGTACTTGCCGTTCCCAGATGCCAAGAAAGCTATTGTTCAGGGGGCTCAACCAACTTTGAGCAATAATGGTACTTGCGGGGGCATTCCTGAGCATGTTTACCCTAACAACCATGTCGGAACTGGACGTGTCGATGCAGTTAAATCAATAAACATCTTTTAATTCAAATAATGATATAATATAGATATACATGGGCAACCTTTAATAACAACCTTTTCAGTAATAATTGCCCTGAGATTGCTATTTTATCCTACACATACTCCGATTTAAACAGGAAAATAACACAAAATTTGCTCCTAATTAATCATTTGAGTAAGTATGTATCACGTTATCATTGTCTCCTTAGTATATCGACACTATACAAAATCGCAAATAAAATTGGCTATTGGATCTTATTATTGACGTGTACACGCAAATAAATTTTAATTACTTATGGTCATGTACACGCGCATATTTAAGAGTCAAGAGTCTGGTTGGGTGCAGGCTGCAGACGAGAGCGGCAGAGGATATCCTACATTCACATAATAAAAATAGAATAAAATCATATCGGCTTCATTGATTCTGACAAAATAAAACTTAAGTCCACATAATCTGTAGATAATTAACTGCACTACAAAATTGATCACTTGATAATTCACCACTGAAATAGATCCCTTTATAAAAATAAAGGAAAAAAATAACGAATAACTCTAAGCACCGAATGTGAGATTCAAATTGAAACTTTATAATTATTATTCCGTGCGCATTTTGAAACTTTACATCTCATGTCCATAGCTCGCCATGGTAGTACAGAAACACACGGAGCCCTGTAGTTACATATATTTCATTCTATTTACACATTCCTACGATTTTTAAGCAAGGAGAGGAGAATTGAAACCTTGAAGTAGAGCTACTTGTGGGAACGAAAAGTTTGACCCCATTCCCGAACCCGATCCCAAAAATCGGGTCATCAATATTTTTGGACTCACACCCGAACCCATTCCCGAAATACTGGGATCGGGTGCACGAAACCCCAGACATAAAATATGTTTAAATCGTTGATCTTAAACCCGATCCTGATCCCGAACCAGGAATCAGATAAACTTTGCTCCCAAACCCGATCCCGAATTCCTTGAACCCGGACTCGTTCCCGGGACCAGTGCAGTTAGTGTAAACCAATTTGTTTCTTCACATTTTTATTGATTTAACAATACTTATGCAAGCGCACCATGCAGCAGTAGATGTTTCCACTATTAAAAATGGTCATTATACTAAGAGTCCGTGTTCGGAGAAAACTCCGCTGCGGATTTTTACACCGAGATTTGTACACCGCGAAAACTCCGCGGGAGATTATTACGCGGAGATTCTTACGCAGAGAAAATTCCGCCGGAAATTTTTACGCCACGTGAGAGACATTGCGGAGAAAATTCCGGAGATTATTATGCTGCATTTTAAACTACATCAGGAAAAAATAATTTAACTGCCAAGGGTAATATTTTCAGTTGAATATTGTGAGACACTGACATTAAGCTAGCGAATTCTGAAATACCAATTGAGAGAAAATTCCCCAGGAGAATTTTACGCGGAGTAATTATCTGTAACACATGAATTTTATTCTTATACAAGTTTTTTTTTCAAAACAGTAGTCATAAAATGCACTTGGTAACATACAACCAAACGCATGATGACAGCATCCATTAAGCACTAGAGGAAGGCATTGTGAATTATGCTGCTGGGAAGAGTGTCAAAGAATTTTCTTATTAAGAATCTGCTATGCGGGTTTCATGAATTTGTCAGCGTTTTTATTGATTTGCGTTAATCAATGACAATATGTATAGAAAGCAGTGCTCGGCACGGGTACGAAAAATCGGTACCCGTACCCGTATCCGTACCCGAAGTGCGGGTATTTCAATAACTTGTATCTATACCCGTACCCATACCCGAATATCCGGGTACAAATTTTTCGTACCCGTACCCGCAATGTTATCTCAATCCATGTACCTGTACCCGCTATGTACCCGCACCCGAAAATACTCGAAAATTGTACCCATACTCGGGTATCTCAGTGTCGTACCCGTACTCGTACCCGGGTACTTTATCCAGATTTGTTTTAATGTAATACATAGTACGTTATATGTAATAATGTATGACACCTGAGTGGGTAATTTTGACTAGCTAGAGAGGTATTTGACATTATATATTTTATTGAAGAGTAGAGCGTTTTTGATTAGAAGTAAAATTATCCCCATTTGATTGTTTATGGGCTGAGTATTTTATAGCACCCAGTCCATATGTACATGCATTTTTGGCTTGGGACTTGGCGACTCGATTTTTCATTTCTTGATTTATTCGGCCTTTTACATTAATTTTCTCATCTCAGTAGCTCTGTGTACATGTAAATCATTAATATCTTGTTACAAATATCCGCCTTTTCCTAATCAACTACTAATTACAAAAAATATCTTGCCATCCAACTCATCGGAACTCTAATTTTTAAATTAATTGTGGCTAATGAAGTATCATGTGCATACGTGTCAATCAGACTATTTATGCAATTAGTAACAAATTACTACATTATGAAGACGTTCTGTATAAAATTTCGTTGAAACCTATTGTCCACTTCTATTTTGATATTATTCCTCGTCTGTTTATTAATTATTCTTCCTAAAACCTGTTTCCATAAAAATATATATTATAGATATAAATATATATTCTAGCAACACAGTCTGAAATACAGTTACTGCATGTTGTAAGTTAAAAGGGTTTTAACAATAAGCTATATGTATTCAGAATTACTAAAAATACCGACAGAATTTTCCTACGGAAGTTCCATTATTTTCATAAAATTCATCAAAATGTCTCAAATCTCAACATATCCAAATACTCGGGTACAATGGTCGCGGGTACGGGTAAATGACACCATTATACCCGTACCCGGTGGGTATATACCCATTTTGAAATCCTTGTACCCGTACCCATACCCGTATCCGTACCCGAAATTTTGAGCCGACCAAAGTGTACCCGGGTAGTACCTGTAATTGTTCGGGTACACAAAATCCGTACCCGGGTAGTACCCATACCCGTACCCATACCCGTTTACCCGAGTATTACCCATACCCGTGCCGAGCACTGATAGAAAGTAACGAGGCGATAAATGGAGACCTGGACTGCAATTAAATTTATTGAAGTCACCTCATCTTTGACCATCTCATCTTCATGACATTTATTTAAAGTGGTACCAAATCATTATGATTAGCATTATGACTTTAAAGAATTCACTGGTGCAATTCGTACTGGCAGTGTCTCACCATATGCTACTGAAAATATTAACATTGGCAGGTAAATTGTTTTTTCCTGAAGTAATTTAAAATGCAGCGTCATAATCTCCGAAGGAATTTTCTCCGCGTAAATTTCTCTCACGTGGCGCAAAAATCTCCGGAGAAGTTTTCTCCGCGTAGTTATCTCCACCCGGGCGTAATAATCTACCACGGAGCTTTCTCTGCGTAAATAACTGCGTAAAGATCCCCGGCGGAGTTTTCTCGTAACTCCCTTTCATCTTGCAAGTTAGAGTACTAGTAATTACTAGTAGGTGGAAATCACTACTGTGCGATGCCAACTGACAAAATGTGAAACGGCTCTAGCCGCGTACGTAAAATTATTATCTCAACACTTTCACGAAGGAACCCGTGCATGCTTTGTATTTTTTTCTCCGCTAGATGGATGCGTCGTTCCTGGGAACGTGAAGCGTGTAACGGGTGTGGGAACGAAGATGTTCCCGATTCCCGACGGGACCACAAATAGCTTCATCAAGCTTGAACCCGTTCCCAAACCTGATCCCGTTCCCGAAATCCCGGGTCTGCTGAACAAGATCCTGAACCTAAACCCATAGTATTTAGGAACACTAATTTGGCACACGAACTCGAACCCGTTCCCGATCCCGAACCCAATTCCCGGGTGTATCCCGATCCCAAAAGTAGCTCTACCTTGAAGTTTTCCATTTTGAATCCCGAAACAGTAATCTACTTTTGAAGTTCGTACAAAACCCAAACCAATGTTCGCATATACCACAGTACATAAGTATGTGTGACGCACACTCAACTCGGGAGTCTAGTCACTGTCGTCAATAGAGGACCAGAAGGCTTTGGGACCAGCAAATGATGTGCGTCCCGCGAAATGTACATAAGTTGGAGAAATGAGAGCCAAAGAAGAACGAACTTTCGAAAGTATTACTAAGTTCTGGAATTATAAATTATAAACGCGATTGCATTAGATCAGAAAGGGAAAAAGCTACCAAATCTAAACTAAACTATAACTTCATAGTAGTTCTTATAGAACATCGGAGCCATAGGAGAAGGCTCGCTCTACCGTTCCTTCTGTTCTAGCAACTACCATTTTTACGACGGCGCTTATATGTACATATTGTCGGTAAGGAGGCAAAACGGTCTAAGCGCAGGCAAAATGATCTACATTCATTTGTCCTTCAAAGCAAAATGGAATAGTTGCAAGACTTCCTAAACGAAAAGGAATCATGCAGTTTTCACTACAAGCAAAAAATAGTCTATATGCTTGGTAACTATTGGTTTCTTGGTCTCAGGGTTATATACATATTTATTTTAATCACTTCTGTTTCTTGACCTCAAATTGATCAAAATTTTTCACAGCTACCTTCTTGACCTTAGGTTGACCAATATTGGTAACATTTGGTTTTTCAACCACAGATTGTATGACATTATTCAAAATTAATTTTTTCTTTAGATTGACAACATTTACTCACAATGGGCTAATTGACTTCATAATGACTAATATTGGTCACAATTACTGTTTTGGCCTAAGATTGACCAGTTGGGGGTCACAACTACTGTTTTGGTCTGTGATTGGCCAATTTTGGTCAATTTAATCATTGTCCTTAGATTAACCAATATTGGTCACAATTGGTCTCTTGGCCGCAAATTCATCTATTTTCGTCACAGCTTGTTTATTATTCGTTAGGTCAAAAAAGTTAAGCCATTGTTTCTGAAGTTTTGGCAGAAATGGTTTTGTGACAAGGAAACCGATTGTGACCAATATTGGTCAATTGGTGTCTAAGAAACCGAGTGTGACCAACATTGACGAATCACAGTCCAAGACACCACTTTTGACGTATATTGACCAATCTCGGGTCAAAAAACTAATTGCGGCCAAAATTCGTCAATATTAAGAAGCCAATAGTTACCATTAGTGGGTAGCATGAAACCTTAAAACCATGATGATATAGGAGCATAAATGTGTCATTCATCTAATATAGCACCAACTTTCAAAAATGAAAATATTTTATAGGATTTAACATTATAAAAATAAAGTAGGGTATTTATCGACAACTTATAATTTAAAACTTCTGGGTAATTTCTTGAGCAAACCAGGGCGAGATGGCCCGAACGTTTGTTCTCGCTGGCACTTTGTGTCACGTACCTAACCGCACAGACAATTTCATTCCAATCCGGAGTGGGTATGTGGCGTGGGTAACTGGCAAGTATCATTGCATATTTATATGTTGAAATAATACAGCTCACAAATCTTTGGTAAATAACTTTCTTCAGACACTACAATATTCTCACTTCCGAAAGAATTTGTTATCACATTATGCAGATGTATTTACTTCTAAATGTTCACTTTCTTTTGCCCGAACAAATTCATATTCCTCTCATCGTTTGAGATATGCAGCCAAATTGATATTGTACTTACTTTCTTATTTGTTGAATGCTCAAGATTACAGATGTAACTTGCTGGAGAATTTCAGAAAATTCGGAATCATTCCAGCACTTGAACAAATTAATTCATTTGTCCCTTGTGCGGTCCATAGTTGTTCCACAAAATACGTTGGAGCACTTCTTTGATTTTTTGCTGTATTTCTAGATTTTTATTGTACTCGCAGTAATCATGAACAAATGATTCTGCCTTTATTTCCATTTTTATTACTACGATAAAGAACTATTTGTGTAAAAACCCATGTAGAAGTGTAAAATGTAAAGGTACTTTATAAAAGGTCGTAAAGGGCTCTTTATAGCTGTATAATGGAATATCAGAAATGGAATCGGAATTCATTGGAATATCATTAAATTCTAATACCAATACAGATACTTACTTTCCAATTCCGATTAGAATTCTAATACCTAATTTTACAGCATTTTTAATTCCGATTCTGATTCTAATACTTTAAATTTTCCGATTTTTTTTCGATTCCCATTCCCATTCCGATTCCAATTTTCAACCCTGCTGTAAACTACACACCTCGAAATGTTTTCATAGATAAGACAGTAGTGACTGCGTACAGTTTTTAGTATTGTTGATGACACAATACAGTATTTTCAAATTAGTGGTGAGACTGAAAAACATAAAATCAGCAAATTGCCGAAATTTAGTCAGAACTAATGCATATGTTAACTCCGTATAATTTTTGCTCAAAACTGGTTACAAGGTACACTTTACAACATATTTAGTCAACAGTTCTTACATAGCCAACTATGGAGAATATTGAGGTCGAAGTTGCGTCATAGTCTTTATTGACCTAAATTGTTTGAATTTTTTTGATTGTCTCTTTTGGATGTCTTGTACTCTCTCCCTATACCTGAGCATAATTTAATATTATGTGAAAAACCGTCAAGACTAAAGATTTTATTTAGAGTTTCGTACTTACAAACCCAACTACCTGCCGAGGCAATTAGGGACGCTACAAAGGAGATCATATCAAGATTAAAATAAAACTAAAAATTAGAATAATTATTCCTAGACATTCTACAATTTTATTAATTGTAGTATTAAGTTCATACTCCAAATACAGGAGCCCCATTTATAATGGTAATAATTAATGATTTATGTCATTATCCGTGAAGTATATTTTTGCACATTATAAAATCTAGGTGTGCTTTTACCCCGGCGTATACATCAACGTCTCCTACCTTGTAACAAAACGAGTCCAGACCTGTTACATAAGGGCCCTTATCATCATAGCAAACCAATGGGCTACCGCTGTCGTACTTCAATTAAAAATACAAAGTTAATAATGCTTCAATAAATACTATATTTCAATTATTGTTCTACTTCAGACCTGTTTTCGAATACGAATATTATTTGAATTTTCGAATCGAATTCGAATTAAACCGAATACAATTGGCAATTTTAAATAAATTGAATTTTTGAATCGAATCCGAAACGCTAACTGTGTAATGCTTGTATTTCAAACCGAATACAACTCAAATTCGAATACTTAAAGATAATTACTTGAAATCCGAATACATTATAAAATTTTATTCGGTTCGTATTCGAACCAGTTTCGAATTTGGTTTTTCGAATTGTACCCATTATTGAAAAACGTTATGCTATTATCAGTAAAATGTTAGGTGAATTAGATGGTTACCACGCTTAAGTAATACATATTGAATATGTGGTTGTATTGTTATTTTCAGATTAACGTTGGTTTGATTGTTTACTAGTAATTACGTAAACATTTACATGAATACAGTAAATATTAAAAAAAAATTTGCCGTTACACTAAACACGTTTTGGTCGTATTATGGATACAAACACGCAGCTCTTATTATCAAAAAATTCTAATTTACTTAGAAAGTTAAATCATACTGAATCAATGATTATAGGTGTTGATAATTTGGAATATAGAGTAAATTGAAAAACCAACTTCGAAACCAATCCAAACCGAACTCGAACCGAATCTGAAATTTGATTCGAAAGTCAAATAAAATTCAGATTCAAATAATTTGTCTGATTCGGTTGAAAAATTCGAATAGTTCTACAAAATTGATTTGAATTGAAAAAAACCGAATTCAAATATCAAATAAAGTTATAAAGTGAATATTTTGTTCGAATGCAGGTCTGTTCTACTTTCATTACTTTTGAAGCTCCCTTTCCCCGATTTAACGTACACACGTTGAATTCGTTAACTTTGAAAGGGCCCATTCCTCCCTCCCATTTCTGGCATTCGTCCTTGCTAATAACTGTAGTATTAAGTGCTTGAAGATTGCCATTTCCACCCCAACCCCAACCCGTTAGCACGCAGGTTTGACCGACTGGATCAGATTCCGAGGGTGCCAAACGAATTGGTTGTATTTTGTCGTTGAATTGAATTGGCTTTTTAAGCTTTATCACCATCATGTCGTTTGTGAAGTATTGACTACAAACACAACGCATTTATATAGATATCCACCTGAAGATACTAAGAAACACATTTAAAAACTCACTCGGAAAAATCTGGATGAATATGAAATCGACATGTTTCATAACTTTTCCGAGTTGGTTCAGATGCATCTGGCAGCGAAACATTGTAAGCACCAAGGAGCACACGATATTTTAGACGTTCGAAGTAGCAATGAGCGGCGGAAATTATATAATTACGGTCAATAATTGCACCCCCGCAACTATGTTCCCAATCGTTAATCTGCTTATCATACGATTGAAGTGAAACCATCCATGGAAACTGTCCAGGAATTGCGTCTTCCCCTCCAACGATTTGTGGAATCGTTTTGCAATGGATTGTTTCTTGGTCTAGAAGCAAGGAAATATTTTAGTTTTAAGTATATTTTTAGAGATTAGTTAGTTTTATATATTAAGTTTTATTGCAACTGAAACTTGTTCTTTCAAACTTACAAGTCAGAAAATACGTAATGTACAGAATATAAAGTATCATATTTTTTAGTAAATTATACTGTAGCTTCAGCCAGATACACCTAACATACAAGAGACACAGGGTCTTTTAAAGCTGCCAAATGAAATCTATCTGGTATAAATTAGAAAGCGAGTATGGAACGCTTTAGTTTAAAGTTGTTGTTGAATGCCATTGTCTATTCCATTTTATTAAACATCCTTTGACTATAAAATTCAAAAACGCTGACAATATTTGTAAATAACATAAGTAATGACAACACTTAAATTGTTAAATTCTTGGCCCTCACAGCATGATAACAGCTTTAAATGTAGTAATGTTTTCTAAAATGCTCATTCGGCAGCATCACCAAAACTCCTAGTCCATTGTTACTTTTTATGGAACGCATGATATCCTTTGCATTCCGTTTGCTTGCTTTCGTTATTTTTGTTGATACTTTTAGTGAATCAGTACTTTCGTCAAATGATTTCGTCCATTGTTATGTTGGCGACATCGCACTTTTTTTCATGTTCGGCATTACAAAATACTATTTTATCATGCATGCCCTTTTCAATTGAACAAAGTGCAGTCTTTGTGCATACGGATGGTAGTAATTAATCTGGTTATCTGCACTTGTTCAAACAATAGGAAACTGCAGGGGTCGGATTTTTGTAAATCTCCCCGGAAGATTATTTTTGAATTTCCTTGCTGAATAACATCTCCCTGCTGGGAGGTCCTCAACAATTTCAAAAATCCCTGTTGACAAAAACTAATTCCCTACAAGACGTAAAATCCCTGCCAAATCTAAAACCCCGTTTGAAAACCACCGGAACACGCCAAAAAATTAAAAAATCGCTGCCAAAAAAGGTCAACGATTTTAAAAATCCCTGTTCGTTAAAATAAACCCATTGAGATTTTCATTACCAGAAATATTTTTTCTCTGGGATGAATCTTCCCGTTTCCGCTTAAACATCCGACCCCTGTCGAATGAAAGAAAAACTGATTTCTCTGGAAATCGTCAAATACTGTCAAATGAGGTCAACCAATCTAAAAATCCTTGTTGCCTAACAAATTTCCCTGAAGCAAGATAAAAAATTTGAAAATCCCTGCCAAAACAAGATCAACGAATTTTAAAATCCCTGTTCGCAAAATAGAATCCCTGACACTGGAGATTTTCACTGCCGTCAATATTTTTTCCCTGAGAGAAATAATTTTCCCCTGGGAAGAATCTTCCCGACTTCCCACAAAAATCCAACCCCTGGGAAAATGAAATACAAAACTGTTCAAAATACAAACATAGTTTTCTGTGCTGACTAGTGAACAGAAACGGGTGCTTATGGGAACGTAAATTTTGCCCCCAAAACACTTTGGGAACTTTTAGGAACATAGAAATTGTTCCCAAAATATGGGAACAAAACCTGGTTTGGGAACTGGAACAAAACGTGTACCTACCTGGTATTTACATGAAGTTTATAATATAAAAATACCTCACACACGAAATATAATTTTATAAGTATGTCACAACATATCGAATGCCATTCTTTGGCACAACCAACGAAACAAAAGGCAAATAAGGAATTCTCTGGAACTTAAACTGAAAATCGGAACTCAGAAAAATCTAGCGAGCTCTTTTACTCCTCTTTCAGTTTAGCAATATCATAATGACAGGAGCTACTTGCCCCAGCTTAATTCAGTTGCTACTGTACTTTGAGCACCGATAATTAATTTAAATGATTATTTAGTAAGAATCATTCAATCAATTATTATTAGTATTATTACTTATTGTTATTAACAATTAGTATTACAATAATTAATTTAGTGATTGTTACTGAGTAAACACTTACATTCGAGCAGCTGAAGGTATTGTAGATGATGCAATGACTTTAATTTATTTCCAGTAAAGTCGATTTGATATTTGCCTCTTTAAAGCGATGCATAAACTTAGTTACCTTGTTCATAAATATGTGAGTTGTACTTGAATTTTTTAGCTGGTCTAATACTTTTGGGAACAGAAGTATTCCTGTTCCTACAGGAACAGGACCAGGAACTTTGATTCTTTAATAATTTTTATGGGGCCGGAAACGGGATAATTGCTTTACTTCCTGAAAAAATGGGTACAGGTACATGAACAGGTATGTGTAGCAATATTCCTTTTCCATGGACATGACTAGATCGGACACTCGGCTTTGCATAAATGGTGTCTTGGTGAATAGTTAGTTGTTTGCATTCTCTCGACCTTATGCGACCTAGTAACGAATAAGGTACTAACGCTGAGGCCAGAGAACTTTCAATCAACGGTTGAACCGATTAAACTGAATATAATTTGTCCAGTGTTTATTTACTTGCATCATGTATGCAGTCAATGGAATCCGGAGCTCCAATGTGAGTGTATTTTGTACATCCTCGAGTCCTCCCTCCAGTTTTACCCACGACAGTTTAAAAACGTGAGTTTTAAAACGAGGTTTTTACATTTTAACTCAATTGTTTTAGTAAACAAGACAACGAAAACGTAAACAAAGGATCTCGTCTCAGAATTTTAATTAAAACTTACACTTTTATAAATTCAATCTATTTACTGTGTTTAAATGTGAAAACTTCCCTGTTCTTAAAGGATATCGTTGACGGAGCTTTTTGATGTTCGGATGGGATTGATTATAAAAGTGATAATCTTTCAGTTTCATGTCCAAGTAATTAACTGGCAAACAATTAAGTTATTCGATTTCACCCGCAAAATGTTTATCAACTAAAATGACCTATATGTTACTTCGTTTGCTTAAAAACCTTGCAACAATAATAAATGAAGAATTTTCGGATAGTTTCATTATTAAGTAAGGGACTCAAATAAGATGATGAGAATGGAATATGTAGTCTAATTTGTAAAATCACATTTTCGATTTATATTCAATTTCGAAACAGGCTATTGTAGCAGAAAAAATCAGGACCATCATGAAAAATTGTTTTCAGGAAAACACCTCACTAATTTCAAAAATCCCTGCTAAAAAAAGGTCAACCGAATTGAGAATCCCTGTTTGTAGTCCCGTTTGAAAATTTCCCTGCTGAAAGCATTTTATCTCTGGTAAGATTCTTCCCACATAAATCCGACCCCTGGACTTGGCTTGTTCGTTTCACTTTTTAAGGAAATTCAATTTAACCTAAGTGATTGATAAAGCCAGGGAGACATCCCTACTAGCACAAGAGAGTGGGCCCAGCGCATTTTCCATGCCCTGAGTGTCGGAAACGTGCACGTGCAGGGAGCGATGCACATAACCAGCGCAAGCTATTCGCACAAATAGTTGCGCCAATTATTATGACATAGTTTTGCATCAATATTGCGCCAGTTTTACAGCTCATTTACACAAGGGGATAAAATAGCGCAAAATCGGCGCATATTCTGCAAACAAACTTTCGGCATTAGAGTCACATGACAAGTCATGCGCACAAACTGAACTGTCAGCACGGATGGAGGTAACATATCCAGTAGTTTTCAGTTACATGCAAATGTCAGCATCTTTTATCTTAAGTCTTAAAGCTTAAATTAATTGTGCAGTTCTACAAAAAATACTTAAATTCCTGGAAAACAAGGTTTCAGAATGTTCCGTGTTCTTTGGTAAACGCTGAAGATAATTCATTTCAATTACCTACTAAATCGACAATCGCAATTCGGAACAAACCCTAATTCCAAGTGGCCGTTTCACAATGATAGAGTTTGGAGTCAGTGTGGTAAGGTTCGTTCATATGAAGCATTTATAATTTATATTTAATATTTTATTATATAATATAATAATATATAATAATAATAATAAATAAAATATATTTATACATAATATTTATATTTTATAATCAATCATAATTCCAGAATAAATTGATGAAGGGGTAAAAATAATTGTGCTACATGATAATTCGGAATTGCAGTCGGAATGGACGGAGACAGAATCCCCGACGGAGAAACGACGACTTCACTTATTTTTATAAGCAACCGAAGTCCCCTTTTGACCAGACTATTAGTCACTTATCACAACTATCCTCTGAAGAAGTTGCAGGAACTTCAAATCAATCCTCAATTCCAACATCAGCCCACGTGAGTGTTCTGTTTCATGGATACAATGTGTTTCTAAATCACACGGAATGGTTCGATTTTAAGGTGAAATTGATTGAGATGTGAAACTGTATAATCACCATTTATCTACTGAATTGCGTTTTTGGTCATGACATCAATGTGAGGGCCTCCGTTATATATGATGTTGCTCTTGCGGAAATCGGAACATGTGTTTTAGTATTTTGCTGAAGCCCCTATTTAATAGTTCTCAATATTTTGATTGGTTTAGAGTTCCAGCAGATCGGGATCACCAACCTAATTTCTATCGAAAAGATATTACAGGATCTGAATTTTTCAGCGAGCAATCTCAAGCATCGACAAATCAAGAATTCCAGACTTTCCACTGCAAACAACAACATATACAGAGGAGTTTGAAAACAATCACGTCTCTAATTTCATCCATCGTCCAGAACCAATAAATTAATTCCAAGTGCTTATGTAACCTCATTAATATAAATAGACATTAATGATTTTTTGGTAATTCTTGGTGTGCGCCCAATTGTTAAACATAAATATATAATTCACAATATTTCTAGCGGAACTTTTATTTCCACCATCATCAGTCATAAATTCGGCGCTAATTATACATTTAGCCACCGCACGTTTTCTGCACCGTATTTACGCTGGTTTATGTGCGCATTTGGAATGCAAACTTACTGGCGCAAAATCAGCGTCACAACTTATGCGCCCTATAATGATCGGGAAACTTGGCCAAACCGTGCGTCTGACAAGCGCAAACAGCTTGCGTCGTTTCCGCGCCTTCCCGAGCCAGTTGTGCTAGTAGGGATAATACTCGAGAGGTGTACCAAAATCTGCTTATAATCAAAATGATTAATTTAATCTTTTATTAAATTATTTAAATAACCAGTTTAGACAACTATGGAAAACATTTATTGCAAAGCAAAAACAATAAAAATTTTGAATCTAGTTCAAAAACTAGGAAACAGCAGAACAAAACAGTAACATATAAGTAGAAAGCTCATTTTCTGTTGATGATAAACAACTGCTGCTGCAAAATATTTTGATGAGCAAGTTTCGTGGGTTCTTATGGTTTGAATTCGAATATCTCCGTTTTCAAAATAATCCTGTAACCTTCTGCTAATGATCGGATACTCAATTTTGCATAAATAGTCCCTTGGTGAATAGTAACAGTTTATACATTCTCTCGGCCAAATTGGAACTAATGACGGATAAAGTATTAAAGACAGATCAGAGAACACCATAATTGAATCATGCTTAACCTTTTAAACTGAATTTAATTTGTCCTCCGTTTGTTCACTTACACCTTCGATGCATTTCATGGAATCCGGTGTTCCATTGTTAGTGTATTCTGTGCATCCTCCGTTAACGGTGTAAATTGTTTTGACAGGAGCATTGTTTTAAAAAAATCCAACCGCAAACGTTTGCACAAAGAAAACTAAATGCATAGAATATCCTGTGTCTCCTACTCGGTATAGCAGACATCCGCGCGGGATATAACCTCTATAAGCCGATATAGCAACGTTTGTGTCACAAATTTGATCAACAACGAGCAAGGTAAGACATTTGTCAATTAAGTGTAACAAATGTGTGTTTAAAAGGATAATATAACCTGAGGCATAGTAATGGCTTGTTTTTCTAGTTTTACCCCACGACATTTTAAAAAAGTGAGTTTTAAAAACGGGTATTACATTTTAACTCAAACTCTTTAGTACACCAGGGACCGAAAACCTTTGTGTAACCAAAGGAACTCAGTTCAGAATTGTAACTAAAATCAAAACTATAGTAAATTCAAATTTACTTACTTTTGTTTAAAAGTGAAAACTTCTCTAGTTTTAAATGAGAAGGTTGACGGAGTTTTTGGATTTTCGAAACTAATTGGAACATACACCTGATAATCTGTCAGTTTCACGTCCAAGTAATACACTGGAAAACACGTTGTGATTTAATAAATGATAATACCCGCAAACCCCTTCCCAAGTAAAAATGCCCTGGACTTTGTGTGCTTATTCGAGGATTTTTGGATATTCTCATTGTTGAACAGGTGACTCAAATAACAATTTGAGAATAGAATATTGTAAACTACAGTTTGGACCTAAAATTAATCTTCTTTGATGTTGGCTTCTTCTGATCGAATTTTGACCAAGATTTGAAAAATTGCAACGATGTGTCATAGGAATTAATTTCAAAACAATACTTGCTCAAACACTGATTTTTTGCATATGTAAAGTGAAAATGCTACAGGATTAACATTGTCAGGTAACAACAACGTAAAATTTTTGGTTGTAATCGCACAAAATAAAAAGAGGGTTTAGTCATCCTTGTTCTACATAATTATCCGCAAACGGTTCTTTGCAGAAATTCTTTGAACATAGTTACTGAAATTGAAAGTAATTTCCTAAAATTGAAAATACCAAAGGCCAAAAACAATTGCTAACAAAATTTGCACAAAATCTTTTAAACTAACTCGAAACAAAACTCCCTTTGTTTCGAGTTCCTGCATTTCGTTTACAAAAGCATATAAAAATTCCTGTACTAATTCTGGTTTTTCATTTCCAAAGTACAGGGCAATAACAAATGGAGTTTGGTTAACACTCGAATTTAAAATACCTAGGATAGGCCACAGCTGATTATTACATGATTTTCTTAAGGGTAAACCATCAATGTTTACCTTCGAAGTTAACAACTTATTCCCGATTAAATTAAATTTAAATTTAACTAATTCAGCAATCCGACAAGAAATTGATGAACGTCAATGATGGTTTTTATTAGACGTTGCTTGGAAGCCCTTGGTTCAGAAAATTATAACTACTAATTTTAAAAAAATGCATTTAATGAAAATAATCATTTTTAGAAATAATTTTAGTTTTCTCAGTTGTGCAAATTTAACTATCACTTGCTTGTGAGTGCCTGAGGATGACAGTCTGTTAGATGTCGAAAGCTTGCAATTAATTTAGCTTGTTGAATAAAGTGAACCACGTAAACCAAAGATATGGATTCTATTATTCCCAGGGCTTTTGTGTACACGCAATGGCTTTACTTGGCGTATGCCACTGTTTAGACTATTTATAATATTTTGTAAAACACCGAAATCAAAATTTTCGCCTTGTGCCATTAGTCGTATAGGTACATTTGTAGCCGTTTTTAGAAAGGTACTAGCGTCTTGGAGTAATGCAGAACCAGAAATATGTTTTTTGGGAATTTCAAATAAATCATTAATTGCTGAATAACTAACATTATGTGTAATCGACCAACTCCGGACATCCTCAAATAAATTACCCCCTTCCAATTTCTCATTACTTGAATAGCTTGAATTGCTACATTTACTGTCTATAAATTCTAAACTTAAATCTGCATTACTAGAGTCGAAGTTAATAACGTTCTTGCTGTTACTATTAGGTGTTACATGGCTAACTGACGGAAGGGATGCCTTCTTAATGGATGGATTTACAATTTCATTAATTCGCTTCCGGATCATGCGTTGCTTTGTTCTCGATAAACATTGTTGTTTTCGGCGTCCACCATTGCGATCCTTTGCACCTCTGAACCAATTTTTCAGACGCTTTTCGATTTCAACTTCTTTAACTCCAAATTTCAAGTTATCACGAGCACATTCTGAAATTATGAGGAAAACATTTGAAAACAATTAAGTAACATTACTAATAAATAAAAATTCTAATATCTAATAAAAACCCAAAGCATTAGTTTCTTCATAGAAGCTACCGATTATAACGTCTCTCAAATAGCAATCTTCGAAAGCTATCTTGCCGTTCCGTCCCTTATAATTAATTTCCAAAGCGAATTACCTTGAAATTAATTTCATAAGTATATTTCTTGTGACCTTTCCAACATCAGTACATCCAATGGACCCCCAGTAGTTTTTCTGGCAGAAAATAAAAATTGATTACTAGAATTAAATATTTATTCGCAATTTTTAATTTACAAATAAAAATGTTATTTACTAAATTATTTAAGAGCGATTTACGAGGTGAATTACCTGTAAGTTAGATTAAATTTCTTTCTTCATCCATGATTGTAGATTGTCCAGACCCGTTGTTTCATTCAACGGAAGTTGTGACAACAATTAACGAAACACTTCACGGTCGAGCTGGCTTACAGTCGAGGGATTTCTATTTTGCATTTCCCGAACTCCTTCCTTTATACGCACAAGACTCAGCAACCAGTCCTCTTAATTCGTTAATAAAATAAATGATTTCAGATAAATAATTCAAATAAATAAACCAATAATTAAAAATTCGTGCACCATATATTTATTGCCGTAATTGATTTCCCTCAAACGTCGAATTTATTTCTTCTGGCACCCTCCCCAGGGTCTTAACTGTGTCGTTAACACCCAATGGTTCCTCTCCCGATGATTCGGTTGAGCTTTCCAAATAAATGGAACCAAAACAATGAGTAATATGTGGTGTAACTAAAACCCAAAAATCAATAAACAATTTGTTTATATAATTCGAGCTTTCAAAATACACAGCTCGTACCTGGAATTAAATCCAATACCGGTGTAATTATTTTCAATCTCCCAATTAAAGTACTTGCCGCAGGCTCACGGAAACGTTCATCAGATTCCGAAAACGAACTGTAGTTAAAATCCGAGCTTTAATTCGTATTTTTAATTCGCTTTACCGTCTTTGCGGATTCATCGCCGGTTGTGTCCCAATCTAAAGTGTTTTCGGATTTGACAGCTAATTCCATTGCTCGGGAGTAATCATCCATAAAATGCCCGGAAATAAAACTAGCTCTCAAATCATGACAAAATTAATAATACTAAATAATTCATTGAATTATGAAAGTTTATTAATAAAACATCAAGTTAGGACTAAATGAAATAAATACTCATCAGTACTTCGGATTGGCCGAGCAGGGAAATGTTTCCAAGATTTGTCGGGTGGAGTACTTATTAATCGATGATATAAGTGTTTCACCTTTAAACTTTGGCCAGAAGCACATAGTATTGTTACTAAATACCCATGATTTAGGAACCACTTCTACAGAATTTGCATGTGTAAATTCAACCACGGCGAATTTTCTATCCATTTACTTAACTTATTTTTCCAATTATTAGTTGGAAAAGCGTGGAATGTATTGGAAATAACTTAACACAAACGGACCTCCAAGGACCAGAGACTGGATGTTCTTAAATGGCGGATGTAACAGTGTTTTATTGTAACCCATTGTTTCAGTAACCATCGCGGATTTTTTGGTGCTCATTTGTTCATAGTAGGTTTTAACATCGGATCATTTATGACTAAAACTACAAAGTTGTTTCCTTGTTGGAAACACGTTGTTTTCGTATTGCCAATAATCCGATGATCATCCGCTCAATTCCAGCGTAAAAACGAAGTCGGCAAATGAGAGACCTACAGCAGCATTCAAATGCCAGCAAATTACCGCCTATACAAGCAATGACCCGACTTAAATCCCATTGTGAATATTACTTGGGTATGATTTAATAAAGTTACCGTTTCAGTTTCAAGTACAAATATTTATTATTAAATAACCAATACTTTTTTGACAGCATATAGTTACGTTGTTTCGTTGTTTGCGACAGGCCGTTTTCAGACTTCATTGAGAAGCCGGGTACAATTTTCCGCAAAACTTGAGTTAATTAAAATCAGTTACTGCCTCTGGCATGCTTGATAATACAGAATTATTTACCTTTCTAAAACTTTAACAAGTTTTGTTGGACATTAGAAATAATTATTCCGTTACCGATTAGTAAGGAACTGTAAAACTAATATTTTTACATTTACTTTCCTCAAATGGGACCTTTTATTCATAATTTGATTTCGGCCAGCTCATTCAATCCTTTCCCATTCTGAGCAGGTCACAATCATTCTAGTTTATTGAGGTGTTATTCTTACGTTTAAAATTGTAAAACTTTGTAAAACGAATCGCTTACGTTTTCAAATATTTCAGTTGTAAAGCGCATTTCAGAACACAAAGTGTCTAAATATCCTAATTTCCGTGGAAACATCTAAGGTTTAGAAAACCGAAAAATATTTGAAAATAAAGAAAACCTAATCTTCCACTCATCCTTAACTAGTAGAAAGGAATTTTTCTATTTATGTACATGTAATTACTTGGGAGGGTTTGGCTAGGAACGCCAATAATATCTTAATTATTTGTATGTAACGTTCCTTATTATTTTTATTATATTTGCCTTACTGTTTGCAGAACTGGATTTCTGGTAAAAATTAATTCCTAAAATGAATCCAGCTGTCTCAATTTCTCAGGAAAATACGCAGCTGTGTTTTTAAATACTGCCCTTCATTTTGCAAAAATTAAATTTTAAATGCTTCTCTTCAAACCGTGAAATTAAATTCTTTTCTTCAGACGCTTAACACCACTATAGGGTAAAATCTGGCATCATAAGCAGATGATGTATGGTTCTGAACTTTTTATGTTCATACTTATAGGGAGCAACCGACAGTGAACTTACTATATAATGGCTCCCAAGGGATGACAAAATACCTGCCAATATTTTTTTTATTTGGGTTTTATACTCCGATTTCTTGCCCTTAAGGCCTTACAGAGTTTTCTTTACCTCCTTTATTCTCTTTAATTTATTTACAAATTCGAGCCATTCTGGCCCATTAGCTGCGTACTGTGAAGTGGGGCGGCCGCTCATTCCACACTTACTCAACCACAGGCCTGCATGTAAACTCGTCATCATATGACTAATAACCGAAGGTAGAGGTCTAGGCCCCCGCTACGTGTGCAGTACGCTATACATTAGCACATACAGTTTCAAAGCACATACCCGGTGTCACACACAGCATCCCCGCAGTCTTGCAAGCATGTATATCACCACACACATACGCAGACTTAGCTATATAGAGAGAGTGAAATGTGAAGCTACAGGTAGAGACAGAGGATATGCAGACAAGGGAGGAGACTCGGGACATGCCACGGACACAATCTTATCCGAGATATTAGCAGTCGAAGTATATACAAATACACCAATTCATCTTACGAATTATTATCAGTGTACGGCACACACTACTCCTGCTGATACCCTTCCAAGAATGCGCAACATGTCTCCAGACCTCGTTTGCATATCGATAGTGTATAATTCTATATATAGAGAAAGATAGAAATGACCTGAAATTATTTTGGGGTGAGCTAGAGTCGAAAGCCGACTCTTCTGCAACCTTACAGATTAAATACCTGCCAATATATGGGGATGCCCGTATATCTGACTGTAATGTAAATATAATCCTAGTGAAATTTTAAACATGCCAATATAAAGGGAATGTTGTGTAAGAGGAATTCACTATATAGGAAATTCACTGTAATTAGTGATGCAAGTGGTCGGATCGATTCAATTTAATTCGAATTTTTCAATTTGATTCAATCTGAAGCTTGAATTGAATCGAAAAACCGATTTTCGATTCAATTTGCCCCAAGGCAATTCAATTCGATTCAATTCACCCAGTGAATCGAATTGAATTGTAAATCGAGCGATTCAAGAGGGAAACTACAAAATTTTCCTTATGTTACTGGAGTGTTGTATACATATTATAAAGGGTATAGTAAAAGCTACGCTAAAATACCAAAAGTTGTGGTATACGTAGTACTAGTAAAAGCCCTGTGCTTCGCACGGGCAATTACTTGAGAATTGTGATAGTACACAAAACAGTCAATGGATATAGATCCCGTATATCAATGCATGTCGAGAAGGCTTAATGTTAATTGCCCGCTACGCCGGGAAAAGCAATCTCATATAAGACGTGAACTATTAATTAGTAAGACTAACAATTCCTTTCATATAGCTAGTTGACATTACATCATCAAAACATTATGGTACAAGGCCTCGGCTCACCGATGTTCTCTCCCAAACTCAATATTTGGCTATATACGTGGAATTTAACTTGATCAATTTAATACCAATATTCCATTGTTATTAAATCTTGCTGTTGCATCACTGTATGATGCTTCGCCCCTTAGTGGATCAGCACAACGTGCTGATCAAATATAATTTTGTGTAATTTTATTATAATTTGTATATAGCTCGTTGCACAGTAATAATGTAACTGAAGCCTCCGACACTACGCACTAATTATTTAAAATAGGAAAAATAAAAGGAATTCATATTAGCGCAACACTTTTCACGTGCTATAGTCACTAAAATTCATGGTTCCATGTTAAGGCTTATAATAAATTAAAAATAGTGAGCAAATCTCTTCAGCAATACAGTATTTAAAAATTTAACTGACGTAAATATAAAAAGGTACAATACGTACTTTCAATTCCATTTGGTTTTTCATAATAGGAATCTCACATATATGTATACAAAATTCAGTCACTAAAATTCTCCTCTCCTCAAATTCTTCAGTGCTGTAACCGAACGTAGTTTTTCAAATAAACCAAACTAAATTTAATCCACATTTGATGATTTATGTCTAATGTTTATAATAAATATGATTAGTGCTTTTAAGCGCTAATCTAAAATAAATTACTTTCTTTTGTGCGCTCTATTGAGCTTCCAGTAGACTGCAAGCAGTTGGTATATAACTAAAAAGAACAGCGAGCTGAACCTCTGTCGCAAAGGAGAGCTTTTTCAGCTCACTCAGCTCGCTGTGCTTCTCTTCTCGGATTGATTGCTTGCTGTATATACCACCGGCTTGCTTGGCTACATAATGAAAGAGTATACTACATATTGGCTTGCTATATAGTGAAATGACCGCGCCAGGCTTTAAATTACAACACAAAGTGGTCAGTAATATAGAGATTTGGACTATGATTATGCGGGAAAAAAGTACCCGTGCGCAGCCGAAGCAGTTTTGATGGATTGTTTGAATTGCAATTCACAAGATATGATTCGATTCAGTCTCATATCGTCTCATACCCAAATCGAATCATTCGATTTGACTTTGCTGCAAATCGAATCGAAATACTACTGAATCGAATTGAATCGAATCGAATATTTCCAATTCTGAATTGAATTGGTCCGACCACTAAGTGATGCCAATGGTCTAGTCTGGTCCACAATTTGTGAAACTGGTCTGGTTCAAATGTCAGACCAGACCATTGGTATGGTAAAGTTTGTCGCACCAGACCAGACCAAAGGCCATGGTCCTGTCCATGGTTCAAAAAATTATTAAAAGTAATTAAATTATCAAGTTTTGTTAAGTGAAAGTTTGATTTTCCCCTTAAAAATTACAATTTTGAACGTAACATGGGATTTTGTGAATCCATAAGCTCCGAATTGTTGAAGTGGGAGTAGTTGTTGAAGTTGTAGTAAAAGTTGGTATTGGATTTTTTACTGTTATTTCCGAGGCTTGTGTTTGCAATAAAATATTCGGCACCTGGCCGACGAGGTCCTGTAATTGTTTTTCCAATTCCGAGAATCGTTTTCTGGACTCCAATTTCAGGGTTTCGAAATAAATGTCATGCTTATCGAATCTTGTTTTCATTTCCTTCTCAAAAAAATCCAGTTTTTCATTGACAGTAGAAAACGCCAGATCAAATTTTTGAAGGGAGAAATTTTGCCAATGTATTTGGAGCATTTCGGAGCGAAGGTCCCCAAAACCTGCAGATTCACAAAACTTGTCAAACTTATCCGTTGGTCTACAGTTTATCGCAATAATGAAATGCAATTATTTAAATTTAACATTTATATGTATATTATTATTAGCTCGGTTATTAACTTTGCTTCGCATTACAAATTATGGTGCGTGTTTAGAAATATTTCTATAGTAATATAGAATAAGGTTCCCCGAAAACTTCATGAATTTTAATTGTTAATTTTTCAGTTAAAAGTTTGAAATCAATTTTTATTAGGTTTCTACAAATATTAATAATTAAATAACCAATACTTTTTTTGAGAGCTTTAAGCTTTGTTGTTGGCGAAAGGACATTTCTATCCAAAACTTAAAGCCGGTGTCTAAATGCCGGTGAAATAGAATCATACAATTCAACAGAGCTGTCCAAAATACATGGTATTTTAAATACATGTATTTCAAATACGTATTTCAAATACATTTTTGTATTTTGTTTTTTGTATTTTAGTGGCTAGATATGTATTTTGTAGTTTGTATTTTGTATTTTGTCTTATGAAGCAATGTATTTTGTATTTTGTAGTTTGTATTTTGTGTTACTTAAGTGAAGTAAGCAATGTATTTTGTAGTTTGTATTTTGTTCGCTATACAAGATACTTGTGTTTTTTGTTGGCGCACTTTCTTGGGGTTTGAAATTTCCGTTTATGCCAAAAACCAATCACATCAATGAAGTAAAACGAAATTCAATCGTTTTAACATCCCATAAGGCTAAATTCAAGAGTCTACGTTTTAAGTATGTATTTAGTATTTTGTAGTTTGTATTTTCTACGTTTTGAGTATGTATTTAGTATTTTGTAGTTTGTATTTTCGTCGCCTGAAGAATGTATTTTGTATTTTGTAGTTTGTATTTTCGTCGCCTGAAGAATGTATTTTGTAGTTTATATTTTCGACGCCTGAGGAATGTATTTTGTAGTTTGTATTTTCGACGCCTGAAGAATGTATTTAGTATTTTGTAATTTGTATTTGGGGAGCATGTATTTTGGACAGCTCTGCAATTCAATCATTTCAAGGATGCCGTTTCGATAGTTCTCTTGCAGTCGCTAGGGAAATATAGATCATTCGATTCTGCAGTGTTAACAATTATTTCCAAATTAGTTGGTATTCATTGAGAATCCGGGAAAATCTTTCCACAAAACTTTAGTTGACTGAAATCTTTCAGACTTAGGCACGATTGAAAATTGAAAACTGCTCACCTATACCTATGCATTTGCTCACAATCAGTGTAGTTTATTGAGTTATGTTTCTAGTATTTTAAATTGTCACTAATTCACCAGAAATGTGTAAAAAGCATCACACCTGGTCAAATATTTTAGTTCTAATTTCTATTTCAGAAAACAAAGGTGCGTAAATAACTTAATTCTTAAAATATATAGCTGATTCTGATCTTGTAGCCTAACCCTAACATTCCGATGATCCAAATTAACTTAATTAAAGTAAAACAATAATTACAGGATTTTTTTAATGACAATTCTATTTCAAAATATTTTAACGTGCTTCACATTTGAGATTCCTGAACTCATACTTGAAATGGGTGGAATAAAATAATGTGCAGAGTAATAAAAAATATAAAATCTACGTTCCTCTCTAACCCAGTTTGAAAGCATATTGAAGAGCATTTACGCATTATGAGCGTTATCCACATTTCACAGCCCAAAAAAATAATTATAAAAGAGTGGAAAATATTTGCCTCCTTCCATGACTCATAATAGGAAAAAATGTAACAATGTTTTGTGTTGCCAGCGATTGAGCAAAATGTTTCTCAAATTTGGTCATCCGTCTAGTAAACTAAAAGAATTCTCAACTTTCTCTCAGCCTTTCCAACAATAAGAACTGCACCTTTCCCTGGCAAGTTAATCCAAACAGACTGCTTGGTGTTGCAAATTGTTCTTGCTTTCATATTAATTGCTATTATGAAGCTATAATTTCTACTGCTGAGACTACTTTATTATATGCTAAAACTTTTTTGTGGTTGCAGCATTTGTAACTATTCACATAAACATCCTTAAAACATTCAGCCATTGATTCTCGAGTTTAAAAACTGTCATTGCAATGATTGCTCGATTTAAAAGGAATTTGTACAAAATGAAAGGCAAATATGTATAGCTTTGAACCCTCTATGTAGATACTCATAGGGAGCATTGTAATCAGGTGAAAGTAGGTGAAATCAATGGAGCTTGCGATGTTAAGCGTGTTCCAACGCTTCGCAAATTATAAGAGCAACCGTGAGAAGTTATGTATAATGTACGTTATTCAAGAATTGCTGGCATTGACGATGGAACAAAGGGAGCCATGATTTATAAATCAGACATTGGAGCGAAGCTGATAATTGGGGAAAATACAGATATTTCTGATTTTGCAGCTTAATCCTAACAGTCACATCCTCAGAACTAGCTGGATTAAAAAGCGGAACAATAAATATTTTTTGGATGACAATTCTGCTACAAAAAGCCTTACCTTGCCCCACAATTGAGATTCATAAGTTCACACTTGACCTATGGCGCAAAAAAATATTGTGCTAATGTGCAAACGGAAACGCAGGAAATTCTATGAACTAATTGATTTGACATATTTTAATGAATGTCTGGCCGTACAAAGTAAAAATACAACAATTTTTTTTATGTAATTATATCTCACTTTCACTATCACAGATGATTTTACCAGTGCTTCTGGTCATATATGCTGTTATTCTAACATTACAACAGTCTGTATGTATCCCTGCAATGCTCACACTCTAGCTTCTAGTTTTGATTTATAGTTATTGAGTTCAAGTAATTATTTTGTACCCTCCTCCTCCTTCAAATAGTTCGAGTCTCCAGGTTCCATCTGTACGATGGAATTTGGGTTTTCTGAAGTTTGATACACATCGGCTTCGGTTGTTACGGTGAAAAATTTCTTATCACCGTCAGCAAGACTGCTGTAACTGCAATAGAAAAGAATTATTGCAGTAACTAAAATGAGTTTCAATGTGGAAACAGACATTTTCAGAATGTGAACTCTGAATTGAAACTGTCAGTTATGAAGGGAAATGTTTTAAAATATTTTTGGTTTCAATTCAAATGGACTAGCCACATCTACGCTGGACAAGTATCGGAAAGAGAATGATTTTCCATCTACAAGAGGTGTTTAATTTAAGCATGAATCTTGGGATAAATATTCGAAAAGGATTTTTTGAATCATTCAGCAAATGTAGCTCACTTGAATTCTCACAAGTTGTCCTTTTAAGGTGTTTCATGTTCACAAAAGGAGTGACCCGACTTGCTTTATTCTCTTGGTCTTGGGTTTTATTTTCAATATTGGTAAAATTTTTATCACAAAAATATAGAACTGTTAATGTGAAATTGTAGGATTTTTTTCTTAATAAGATTTAAATCAATAATTAGTAGTTAGAACCGGATGCTTGATATAAAGGTACAATTCCAACGGATCTAAGTCTGCTTTCGATCCAATAACGATGACGACTATTTAATATATAAACCAAGTCATCTCCTACTCCTACAGTTAGTGCTGTAATATTGTTCGCGTTTTCTTTGTTCTTTCGTTCAGTTCTTGTTTTCTGAACCAAACAAAACAAACAAAATCGGTTTTCGAAAAAACAGAACTAGATCAAAACAAAACTACGACAAGATAAAACAAAACTAGAAAAAACAAACCACCACGACAGCGGGTAATAATAACATTTTCAACCTGAGTTTGAAAAAGTTCCAAAAAATAACATGACCTCAAATTGACCTCAGCGAGTCATAAAAAGTTTCATGGCCTCAAATTGACCTCAGCCTGACCTTTTGACAGTGGGTCACAAGAAAATCCATGACCTTAATTTGACCTCAGTGGGCTACAAGAAAATCCATGACCTTAATTTGACCTCAGTGGGTTTCAAGAGAATCCATGACCTTATTTTGACCTTGGTGGGTTATTAGTAGAACCATGACCTTACATACACTTTATAATGAATCTCAAATAACATCATAATGACCATTAGGAGCTATTGAAGTGCACGGTTTTATTTAAATGTGTCATTTAATCATTTATATTTTGAACCTCTGGGCTTAAGTAAGGTCAACAAAATCTTTGCACTATTTACAGATGTTTAAGGCCAATATAAAGTTATTGAACAACGTGTAACTTAGAACGCCTACTGCAATGAAACTTTATTTTTTAAAAAATCCTGTGTAAATTACTATTGATTGTATTTAAAAAAAACTTGAAGTAATCTATTTCTTTTGAACAAATATGTGTATCTACGCCGTGTTGCAAAATATTTTTCTCATCCTTGCACGCACAAGCAGGAGTAGATAGTACTGTACATGCAAATAGGCTTGTAGAAATCAGTTCATCCAGTTAACTATCAAAATTATCTTGGTAGCAGATCCGCGGACGAGCTTATAGTCATCTACTAAACACAATTTAATTCTTCCGACTGACAAAATAGCACAAAATCAGGAAATTCAGAATTCAAAAACCAAATGCAAAGTCGAGCAGCACGATCAACAATTTCACGAAAGGAATAAAATTGAATCGACAAGCCGTGGGACGGTAGTTTAAATTAACTTTTTGAAGCGACTCCTTTCACACCTAATAATAATTTTGAACTTATTTAAATCATTTTATGCCAGTCAGTATTGAAATCAACTTTCAGGGTCGAATCTGTATGGTAGGGTGATAAGTTATATAGTACCTTAAGAACTCAATGCACCGCGGCCCCTGAAGAAATAAAGGAGGTTTTTCTATCCAACAATCTTTCTCTTGTTGACTTTGTAAATTTGGAACATTTTATATACAGAGGCCTCCCATTTACAGATAGCTCACAATAATGCCGGCACTGTCCAGGTCCCGACCAAATGTTTTGGTCTGGATAAAAATTTTGAACATATTGAAATGATCCTTTCCAAAATTGTGCCAGACCAATAAAAATGTTTCAAAATGTAGGACCAGACAGTTAATACCATTCCTGGATAAGCAGCATACCAGATAATTTGTTCGGACCAAAACATAAACTTAAAGTTTTTGGTCTTATATTATTGAAATGGATACAACAGTTTAATAAAACGTCAACCAAAGGATTCCATATAATTTACGACTAATGATTATTTCAGTTAAATATAGATACGTTGCTTATAGTGAAACATTTGATTCGATAATTCACCACCACAACATTTGATTCAATTAATCTGGTTCAACCGATGGAACAGGCCATGCACTTCTAAATCAGTGAATCTACCGGAGGCTGTTCCTTGGACCAAAATTATGGAATGTGGAATAGTCCTACGTCCAATGCTTGAACCAGACCAACACAAAATCAAAGAACAGACCGAACCATTCCCAAAACTAATTTTCAATCTGTGCAATGATTCTTTGATACCCTCTATTTATTTCAAATCCCTAAAACTTTGTTAGTATTTAGTATTTGTAATAAAAAAAAATCTAATATATAAGATTCAGGTGATATGCTTTCTATATGCTTTAGTACTAATGTACAACAATCAATTTCACAAATTTCTAACATCTATCACATCCGTAGAACAAAACAATATAGATTATTTTTTGAACAATACGGATTGTTCAAAACAGTGCCTGTCATGGGAACAGAAAAGTCGTCCCCGTTCCCATTCCCGTTCCCACAGTTCGGGTTTGGGTACAAGGCAGAACCCAATTCCCAAATTGCACCCAAAATCTTGTGAACAAAAGTACCGCACCCAGACTCGAAATTTTTAAAATTATAGCACCCAAACCCGTTCCCGTTCCTGTTCCCAAAAATTAATTTTGGGTGCACCCAAACCCGTACCCAAAACCCTGGAACCCGTTCCCGTACCCGAAACGGAAGTTCATATATTCAAGGATAAAAGTTATACATTATACATATATACTTATTGTTTCAATTTTTGCTAACAATAGATACACACAATTCCACTCATTCTATTTGTTATATTTCGTTTTACTTAGGTAATTAATTTTGTAATTTTTAAGTCACCTTACAACTGCTAAGCACAACATACGCATATAATTAATTTTTATTGTCACATTTCATTCGACGTGGGATGATCTGTTTAAACAAAGAGCGCTTGCCTCTAAACTACAACGACACAAAAATAGTCGGTCACACCACACAAAAACAAATCAATCATGTAATTATCGTTACGCTCGCAAGATTGCTCTGTACACGGGTACGCATGAACAGAAACGGGTTTTTGAGCATACCGTTCCCGTTCCTGTTGGGTACAGATCCCATTCAGCCTGTATTGCACCCGTTCCCATATGGGTTCCTGTTCCCACATACTGTAATGGGAAAGGTTGGTTCCCAAACCTGTACCCACACTTTTGGGTGAAAACATTTTGCACCCATATGATACCCGTTCCCGTTCCTGCACCCAAACACCCGGGTGTGACCCGTTCCCATGACAGGCACTGGTTCAAAAAAACAAAACAAAACAAAACTCGGTGAACAAAACAAAACTCAAATTGTTCTACTTTTGTTTATTTCCGAAGAGAACAAAACAAACAAAAGGAACAAATTACAGCACTACCTACAGTCATAGATAACTATTCACAAAATATTGACAAGTTGGGCCAATAATGGTGTTTTTCTGAATTGCTCAATTATCTAAGAAAATTCAAGATTTGCCATGTGTTTTTTATGTGGAACTGCCAATGCAAGATTGTACACACAGTAACTTCTGTTATTGCACATTTGGTTAACAAATTCTGACCAAAAGTAATTATTCATTGCTTATTTTTTAGGAAAAGGAGAATAAAATACTGTGATTTGTTCATTCGGTGAATTTTTAGGTCATGGAATTTTGACTGTCAATAATTTTAAGTTTTGTAAAATCAGCTTTAGATTTTTAGTTTCATTTTCCAAACGGGCCATGGTAGCAGAGGAAATCAGGACCAACATTGGAGCGCATAGTTTTAACCATCCAACATAGTGACACCTTAAAATCGTTACTTGTCAGCAGAGTATACGTCTGAAGAGTTTCGCACTATTTTACAATCTGAAGATAAACACGCCGGACGAGAAAAGCTTCCTCCACGAGGATTAAATAAAATTTGCTCTTCCGTCTCAGCACAAAATGTGTCATCACTGTCGGGTTAGATAGTAGCAGATATTACGAAGTCCCATTTCTTAAAGATTGACAGAATTTAAACTTGACTGATATTAATCATAGGTCATGATTGTGAAGATTATTGAGGTTTCCTTTCAATCGTTTCCGACGTAAATAAATAAAATATACGCTTGTAGGATAGCCCTATGGGAAAGTCGTTGAGATTTTCTGCAAAAATTCCAACTAGCGTCCTGCAAAACTGATCCCTTGGAACACTTTTACATATTATGCTCTTAACCATATGAAGGTTCATGACCGGAGATAACATTGACGCTCCGTCCTCAGACATCGTTATGCACATATTTATTTGGCTCCTGATGACCAAGTCAAAAATTAGAAATGACGAGAATAGTTATCATTACGCTTAATTTTTATTGGGACAAAGTTGGTGCAAGACCTGGATATTTGGAATCTCATGAGTCGAACTTGATTTCCTCCATTGGTAAGAACATCGTGCAACATTGCATTGATTGCTGTGAGCGTTTTGTTTTGATGGCCAGTTTTGTATGAATGATGCTAAGGTGAATGATCACAATCTCTCTTGTCTCCAGAAAATTTGAGTTATAAAATATAGGAAAACAAGACATGACATCCGAGAGTACAATATTATTTCACGACATTACTAAAACTTAATTGAAATGTTATTCAATTTTTCAATTGATTTGTACTTACACCTTTAATACATTTTATTGAATCCAGGGGTCCATTGTGAGCGCATGCATTGCTGAAATGGGTATCACGCTTTGGTAGCAGCGCTGTGTTTCAAAAACCCAAATGCAAACTTCCTCCACCAGAAAAGCCAACACAATGAAAACAATGTGACCCCAACTCGGTATAGCTGAACTTAGAGCTTCCTTCGGGTTTCCGAAATCCCGAAGTTCCATGTTCGGAAACGGAACGGAACAATTTCGGAACATTCTTTTTGGTTCCGTCATTGAATCGGGACAAAACCGGAACATGAGCACTTGTACCGATAATATTGGGACCGGGACGGTTCGGAGCATCGGTACGAAAAATGTCCCATATAATTTATGTCATCGGAAAGCGGAATTGTTCTGTTCCGTTCCGAACCGATCCCGGTACAATTTCTGAAGTGTCGCGCCATCGTTCAACTAGAACGGTAACACATTTCTTATCGCTCTGGCTTGTAAGCAGTTTTTTGCCAAAATTACGAAATTGAATGAACACAGATTTAATTTGCGCAAATGCTTATATGTAATGCGAGTATCGTTTTCCATGAAAATCAACAGAATAACTAATTTTGTTTAATAAAAATGGGCATGGACGATTTTTTTCGAAATGAAAATTCTGAAATCGAAATTATTAGCAGCAATGAAGCAAGCTTGCAGGAAATTAACACTGTTAGGCCATTGAAGTCCACACGCTAAAAATATTTATTGCTAAAAAATAATTAATAATAATTATATAATACTACAAAGTAGTTCTTTTTATATGGCCTAATTATTATTAAATATTATTTTATATAATTAAATAATAGCATTCCCTAGCATCCAATAATTATATTAAAAGTATATCATGTACATATATTAAGTTGCCAGTAATTTGTACACGCATTTCATATGTTGTAAAAAATTCCGGGATATTTCGGAACGGAACGGGTTCGGAACGGAAAAACTAGCATAATACGGAACGGAACACAACCTGAAACGGAAAAAATGCTTTACTACTTTGTTCCAAACGGTGTCAGTTCAAATGTTCCGATGTCCCGACAGCCGGAACGGAACCGGGAACAATATTATTTGTAGGTTTCGGAACGGAACGGAATTTCGTACGGAACAAAAATGTTGAACACATTGGAAGCTCTAGATGAACTCCATATTGGAATTAAAGATAAAAAAACCAGGACAATATTTGGATCAGGCAAGAATTTGACTAGTGTCCCTCATAGGTACTGGTAGTACCCGGGTATATGGGTACAGGTCCAGGTACAAAATGGGTACACAAATTGTGTACCCAAACATTTTGGGTACTTTCTGGGTACACACAATTTGTACCCGCAAAGTTGGGTACACGTACGGGAACGGGTACGGAAGAATACCTATTTGATTCGATTCCATCAGGGACAGGTACGAGTGCTTGAAATACCTGAATCTGATCTCCAAGTACATCAAATATTTGGGCACTTTGATGAAAACGGAAAATCAAGAAGGCAGCCTATACTCTACAACATGCCCTGTGTTGAGCACAGAACAAATTGATTATTTCATGAACCCCATTAAATTTTTTTAAGGTGCGCAACCTTCGTTTATTTCATAATGCCCCATGGGTCGTGAACTTTTTATTCTCGTAGATGCTTATGATTTTGTTTTACAGGAATTTGAACAAATTTATTGACAAGCTATTCCACGTCTATAATAAAATTTGATGTGAAGAGAATATTGAGTAGATCATGAATCCAACGTAACTTTGTGTATGAAGAAGTAATATTAAAAATATAAAATGTTAAAAATCACCAGTGTAATGTAATTGGTGGAAATATTATATTATAAAAACTGGATAAGAATTTGCTACAAAATTAGGGAATTAAATATTTTATTCAGTAACTCATTTCTAAAGACTAATGAGGCAGCAAGCGTTGTAAACCCTACACATTGCACAGATTAATAACCACCCAGTATTGGTTATTATCTTATCATTTAAATAATCCAGTAGGAAGTCCAGCGATATCCAGAGTTTATTTTTGTTTAATCCTACAACTATAATCCTTATAATTATTGTTCTCGACCTGTCCGTTGATTTAAACTTTCGCGGCTTTGGCTTTACAATTGAAACCTTCGCGGCTCATTTAACTATATAGTAGAGCATCACGGGCGGTTAAAATTTGCGGGTAAGCCCGTAAAAAGCCCGGCCCGACCGGGCTTCGGCCGGGTACGGGTAAACTTTATTACGCTTGACGGGTGACGGGCGGGTATGGTCTTTTTAATGCGGTTAAAAAAGACCGTGAAAGCCCGTTAAATTCATTTATGTCGTTTTCAGGATCAGGGGTTGTAAAAGTACATTGACTTGAATACATGGAACGCTTTTCAAACGTTTGTAATTTTACCATTAAAACAAAGCCTTAACATTCAATGTTATATTACAACGAATTATATTAAATGGAATAGTCGGAAAGTTTGGAAAACATTTAAACATATACTGGTCGACTATAGGTTTCCTTAAATTATGTGAAGTGCAATGAGTGCAGGAATATTTTAGCAGGCAATCGCGCCAAGGAAAGACATCAACTCTGGCCAAGCATAATTGTAAGAACTCTTACCAATTTAAATTAAAACAAGGCGAAAATTACAAATTGAATAAGAAAATTGTTCTGGGTCTATTGCTATTGATTTACGAGCTTAACTGGTATTAGCGGGCGGGCTACGGGCTTTTTTTAATTTTACGGGCAGGGCCGGGCTTTATAGTTGAACTTTAATTTCGGGCCGGGCGGGCACGGGTAAACATTTACGGGCCGCGGGCGGGCACGGGCCTAAAATATCCCACGGGGTGATGCTCCACTATATAGTAAGCCGCTATGTACTATATTATTTCACTATATAGCCAAGCAAGTCGGTGGTATATACAGCAGGCCGAGAAGCACAGCGGGCTGAAACGTTGTCGCAGAGGAGAGCTTTTTCAGCTCGCTCTGCTTCTCGGCATATACCAACTCCTTACAGCACACTGGAAGCTCGCCATATTACGCAATTTTAGACTATCATTTAAAAGCTCTAATCATAATTATTATAAACATTAGCAATAAATCATCAAATTTTGATTAAATTAAGTCTGGTAGGGAGAAAAACTACGTTCGGTTACAGCACTGACGAATTTGAGGAGAGGAGAAAGCTGTATCTCAGAAATCCGTGGTTGGAATCGATTGAAATTTGATACGGAGGTCTCTTCGAGCACTTCAGGGAGGTCCATTACTCCGGAGTGCCGAAATCCATAAACACCAAAAATACCCGGGAAATCTAAAATTCGGATTTTCGGATTTCTGACAGCACGGACCCCTGTTAGAATCATGTAAGGAAGCTGTATACCAAATTTCAACAAAATCAGTCCCACCGTTGCGGAGTTACGGCTATGACCACCATCGAAATTTTCTACTCCCCCAACCTGGGGTAGCGAATTCAGATTTTTTCCACTATTTTTCCGGGCATCCCCTAAGTACCGCCTAATTGATTTAGTATGAATTTATGTCAAATTCAGAGATGGTGAAATGTTCTGGTTGATCCTATTTGTATGGTCTCATATATACAAATTATAATAACATAAAAAATCATATTTCGTCCACTAAGGAGTAAAGCACCATACAGTGATTCAACAGCAAGATTTAATAACAATGTTGGTTGGTATTAAGTTGATCAAGTGATTAGTTTAATTCCCCTTGTATAGCCAAATATTGAGTTTGGGAGAGAACTGTAGTAGCTTTCAGTAGTAATAATTATTACAGTCTGAACTGCTCTTCACGGACTCCCCCTATCTCATGTGGTGAAACTCGCAGGTCAGCGATGGCTTGTAACTTAAAACACGCTCAGTTAACATTATGAAAATGCACTTCCTTGATGGTGTCATACTTGAGCGTAAAAACTTGCCCGGTGTTAAAAGAGACGGTCGATGTGGCTCCCTGATGTTGCAAACTAAATTCAAGATACAGATTTAATCTGCCAATTTACAACCCTATGATTTACTGGAACAAATATAACAGTAAATTGGTTTAAAATAAACATCAGCCAAATATGACGACAGCTGTATTTTTCGTAAGGACAATTGAGAACTTGACTCCTTTGACACATCTTTTATAAAGGAGGTAGATTTCATTTGACCTTAAAAACATTTGTGAATGAGAGTTGTGGAATTTAAATTTAATCAACATTTGAAGCATGATTTAACATGTACAATTCTAAGTGAGATAGTGCCCCTGTAAACAACATCTAACGGGGGTCAAACTTTGGAGCTCTCTGATGAACGAAAGGGGCAACGTGCGAATTACTTTACCCTTTAAATTTCGTAGAGGAGTACTGCAACATTTGCTATTTCATTTTAATATCGCTGAGATAGGCAAAACAGTTCCCGGGTTAGTAGAATTTAATTTGTTTTAAATCATTGTAATAATATACATAAATTGTGCATGGTCAGACCTACGTTCGGGTCAAATATTTTGAGGATCCGAACTTGAACTTGACCTGCACTTGAACTTTCAAGTAGATGTTTGTCAATACCCGAACTTGGCGTTTTGGGTCCCAGGAACTACTTGCCATACCAAGTCATATCTGGCAAGTAATCTTTCCTAAACCCGAACTTTAACTGATACTTGAATGTCGGGTCCATAAATCTTGAGAACCGAACTTGGAATTGACTTGAACCCGAACTTGGGTTTCAAGTAATTACTTGAATCTTGCAACTTTGTAGTATGAAGTTGCAAAACCATTCCAACGGGTGGAGCTAAGATTTTCAATTTCCATCGTCTCTATTAAATTCAGATTTGGGTTCACTCATGGTTTTTCCTAGCGTTACAGTCTCACCAGACAATTTGCTTCAACAGTTTTTCAAAAATGATGAAAAATTAGAAAAATAGTTTTAAGCACGACGATTTACAGGATACACAACAGTCACTCCAAATGAAAGTGAGCTCCAGCTTCTATGCATATCTCTGCAGGCATGGTTTCTGTAGGGATGCCAATGTTCTGGTCCGGACCATTTATAATGGTCCCAGATTTGTATGGTCTGGTCCGGTATGATTCAACACTTGGACCACACCAGATACAATTGGTCCAGCTCCAGGACCAGACCAGACCTGATCACACGACCATGGTATGAAACGTACGCAAAATAAAAATGTATGAGTTAACGAAATCCCATGGAACAAATTAATACTGCCATTTCTGGGGATAAAAGAAGAATTTGACGGGATAAAATGTAACTATTTAATTGCTCTCAATGGTGTTCTGGACCATGGTCTGGAGCATAGTCGTTGGTCTGGTCTGGTCCGAACAACCAGACCATTGGCATCACTAGTTTCTAGAATGTGTGTTGCAGAAGTGCGAACAACCGAGGGGGGAAGAGCGCACAAAGGAGTCAAACGTTGGAACTAAGATACTTGAATCGGTACTTGAAAGTCCAAGTTCGGGTTCAAGTAAAATCCATGCCCAGACCCGAACTTGAACTTGATCCTTAGTGCAATCTGTGGGCTTGCACTTGAACCAGAACCGACTTGAAGTTCCAAGTTCGGATCCAGCAGATACTTGAACTTGACCCGATTCAACCAAGTAGAAACGCTCATGATCCCGAACTTGCTCCGAACTTGACCTGACTTGATACTTGTCAAGTACTACTTGAACTTGAGCGCAGCTCTGTGCATGGTCCTAAGTTATGTTGTAATGAAATTGAAATTGGAAGACGTTATGCGTTTTATGACGTAAAAGTGGCCGGAATGTCGATCACTTTCAATGCTGGCCAAAAACTGGGCAAATGGGTATTTTCGGAATTTTTAACTTCAACCGGACAAATTACGAAAGACATGTTCAATTACCTAACCATGCTTATTTTTTATATTTCTGAGCCGGTGTGCACTGTATTCCATTAGGCCACTTCGAAAGTTACTGGCTGAAGCTGGCCAAATGAATTGGTCAATAAATTGGTCAACAAATTGGTCAATAAATTGGTCAACAAATTGGTCAACAAATTGGTCAGCAAATTGGTCAATAAATTGGTCAATAAATTGGTCAATAAATTGGTCAATAAATTGGTCAATAAATTGGTCAATAAGTTGGTCAATAAATTGGTCAATAAGTTGGTCAATAAATTGGTCAATAAATTGGTCAATAAATTGGTCAATAAGTTGGTCAATAAATTGGTCAATAAGTTGGTCAATAAATTGGTCAATAAATTGGTCAATAAATTGGTCAATAAGTTGGTCAATAAATTGGTCAATAAATTGGTCAATAAGTTGGTCAATAAATTGGTCAATAAATCGGTCAATAAATTGGTCAATAAGTTGGTCAATAAATTGGTCAATAAATTGGTCAATAAGTTGGTCAATAAATTGGTCAATAAATTGGTCAATAAGTTGGTCAATAAATTGGTCAATAAATTGGTCAATAAGTTGGTCAATAAATTGGTCAATAAGTTGGTCAATAAATTGGTCAATAAATTGGTCAATAAATTGGTCAATAAATTGGTCAATAAATTGGTCAATAAATTGGTCAATAAATTGGTCAATAAATTGGTCAATAAATTGGTCAATAAATTGGTCAATAAATTGGTCAATAAATTGGTCAATAAATTTGTCAATAAATTGGTCAATAAATTGGTCAATAAATTGGTCAATAAATTGGTCAATAAATTGGTCAATAAATTGGTCAATAAATTGGTCAATAAATTGGTCAATAAATTGGTCAATAAATTGGTCAATAAATTGGTCAATAAATTGGTCAATAAATTGGTCAATAAATTGGTCAATAAATTGGTCAATAAATTGGTCAATAAATTGGTCAATAAATTGGTCAATAAATTGGTCAATAAATTGGTCAATAAATTGGTCAATAAATTGGTCAATAAATTGGTCAATAAATTGGTCAATAAATTGGTCAATAAATTGGTCAATAAATTGGTCAATAAATTGGTCAATAAATTGGTCCATAAATTGTTCCATAAATTGGTCAATATGTTGGTCAATAATTTGGCCAATATGTTGGTCAATAATTTGGCCAATATGTTGGTCAATAATTTTGCCAATATGTTGGTCAATAATTTGGTCAATAAATCAGCCAATTATTAAGTTATTATATGATTACACGCTAGAGCTAATGCGAACATTTCTCTTCTCCAGTAAAATGTTAAAAACGGACTTATGCCAGTTTGCATCTCATCTCTTCACATATAACATATTCGAAACCGCCTGTTTGTCTGTTTATGATGCTGCTGGTATTTGGTAGTAGTGGCTCAGGCACGACTTTGAGAGAAAGATTGTAAATCATAGATTATTTAATACGAATGAAGAAAAAATCATCACGTTTTCCTAATAATACGATTTTTGGTTACAGTTGATTCAGAATATATTTTACATACGCTTGGAAGCGTTAGCTATCATGAAATTAGTGCATTATTTATTTACAAATAAGTTAAGCAAATTGTTTGCTTAGTGTAATTTCCGCAGAGCTCATCTTCCCGAATGATTATTTTGTTTTATTAAATCTTAGGTATAGGCTCTGTACATAAGGAAAATCCTTAATTTTAATCATAAATTTAAGTCATATTTTCGTGAAGAAACGCATAAACTCGGTTTAATCAGGTATTCAACATCAGTTGTTTATAAATCGGAATAGGTGCATACATATTTAATTACGTAAAATAAAGCTAGCGAATTTACAAATAAACAACCCAAAACTATTGCGTCTCATGTCCTCTTGTATCAAGCAAAGCTTTCTCTTCATCCTCTCATAAATGTTTGCTAAGGTGTATCAGGCATTCGGATTGACAATTAGCATCACGCAGCTTTTACTAAAGAAACAAATTCGAAGGATCTACGTAACTAACTTGGTATTTACTTGTCATTATTAGCCATTACGAAATTGGCGTCTAAATCATTGTCAAAATGACTTGATGCTGAAAATTTCAAACTCATTTTTATCGTATTTCAGCTGGTGCTTCATACTTTTGTGGGTCCCAATATTGAACCAGAAGTTTTAGAACAGCTTCAAATGCATTAATCGACGACGGTTTTCATTTCGTTTACGAACAGTGATACTAAATAATGCAACGCGAAAGAAGTTGCAAGGTTTCTTTTGACAGAATATCAGAAATGCATGCCTTACTGTATGCTCTAAATAAGGCCGAAATAGTTTCTCATAAATAAATTGTAAAACTTTACCAAAAGACTTATTTCAGAAGGAAACATTATTATTTAAAAAACATTCAATATAAAAGAATCATTTCGGCAATAGAATTTTAAAATCAGCGGATCATACCGTTTGACTGTGTTGATGTAATTGGGAAGTGGGGGTTATCCACCGACGCAGGCGGTGGCTTGATTCGCTCAAAGAAAATATATATTGGCTAAGGTTTTAACAGGACGGGCGAAAGTGGATACCATGTTTCTTCCCCAAATCACACTAACTTCAAATGAGGGTGAATACCCGTTTGTTTTATAGTAAAGTAGGCATTTGGTTATCAAAACCCATTTTTACTCATGGTCAACGCTGTGTAGCATTTTCGAGAGCCAAAAAAGTATATGTCGACAAAACTGAGGATCAGGGGGTACTACAGGGTGACGGGAATGGTACTTATACAGTTAATTGTGTGGAGTCCGAAATATAATTATTTATTTTTATACTACACTAACATTTCCGCTGACCTTAAGTATAATAAACTAATACTAGCACTGCACAGCTAGCTATTGCTTACAACTATTTACTACCTTCGATACTTACATACGCCATCCGGAGCCAGCAATAGCAATAGGTAAAATACGTGATGACAGAAATGAAACAATTACAACAAATATTGTTTTAAGGAAGTTTTTAAACGATAAATTTAGTGATTTGTAAAAATGCATGCGGGACCAGCTATTGATCAAACAAGGAGCATGCGCAGGGCCTTCGTGAGAAGTTCCCGAGTGCGTTCAACCATGATCTTTCTACATGTTTATCAAATTTTAAACGGTTTAAATCGTACAATTATCATGCAGGGTTTAATTTGTTACAGCAAACTAAGACTTAAAGCGAATCTCCCTGCGGAGCAGGGCTGTTTACTAGTTTTATATAATCTTCTATTAAATTATTTAAACACCCAAAATTAGACAACAAAGGAAAATAATTATTACAAAGCGAAATCAATAAAACTTTTGACACAAGTTCAAAAATTAGGAAACTGAAGAACAAAACTGTAACACATAAATATTCGCAGAATATTCTGTTGGAAAGTAACTGCGCTACTGCAAAAGAACTATTAATGAACAAGATTCGTGGTTTTTATGATTGGAACTGGAAGATCTCCGTTGTCGAAATAATCCTGTACTCTCCTGCTAATGATCGGACAGTCAGTTTTGCATAAATGCTGCCTTGGTGAATAGTTACTGTTTGTACATTCTCTCGTCCAGATTGGAACTAAAAACGATAAGGTATTGATAGGATCAGAGAGCACCATAATTGAATCAGACTTAACCTTTAAAATAAATGAATTTAATTTGACCACTGTTTGTTCACTTACACGTCCGATACATTTAAAGGAATCCGGTGTACCCCTGTGAGTGTAACCATTTGTGCAGCCACCGGCAATATAGAAAATGGTTTGCACAGGAATGCGGTTTTCCAAAAATGCAACTGCAAATGTGTTAGAAGAAAACACTAAATGCATAGAATATCTTGTGTCTCCCACTCGGTATAGAAGAGATCCGTACGCGTAAAGCCCTCTATAAACAGTTATTACATTTGATATATTACAGGCAATAAAAAGGGTTATACATATGTACGATATTTGTAAAATCTACAATAACCAAAAGATTGAGTTCAACGTATACTATAGATATACTTCAAGTTGAACTTTGATTTGATGACTAAGTGTAACAAACGCATCTTCACAAATTTAGAATTAATTTATTATAATTCACACTTAACTGAATTGTACACAAATATGCCACAGATAATTAGTATTTTAAGTTTAAAAGGGGCTAAATATAGAATAAACCAAAACTTTAGGCGGCTTCACCAGAATAGCATAGAGCCATAGAAATGATTGCATTTTCTTGTTTTACTCACGACAGTCTAAAAAAGTGAGGTTTAAAAACGGGTTATCACATTTTAAATCAAACTCGTTGGTAAACTAGGGAACAAAAACTTTTAAGCAAACAAATGAACCCAGTTTATTAGTGTGTTGACCAAAATTTACAATTTTATAAATGCAATCTACTTACGATGTGTTTTTAAAGGAGAAAACTTCTCTGGTCTTAAAGGACACTGCTGATGGAGCTTTTTGATGTTCAAATTTGTATGGAACGTACAGCTGATAATCTGTCAGATTCATGTCCAAGTAATTCACTGGAGGATAAAAAATGATTTAATTCCACACTTAAAATGCTTCCCAACTAAAAATGCCTTAAACTTTGTTTCCGTAAAAACCTTGAAACTTAATAATAAATCAAGGATTTTGGAATATTTTCATTATTAAAAAGGTGAGTCAAATAAAACACTGAGATTGGAATATTATAAATTACAGTCAGATCCAAAAATTAATCCTATTTGATATTTGCTTCTTCTGTTTGCATTTTTAAACAAGACTGCAAAACTGCTAAGATGTTTTCCGAGCTCTATTTAAAAAACATTGTGTACTCAAAAGTTATTTGATTTTTTTCCAGATGTCATGTGAAAATACTACAACGAAGACTACGCCAGGTAAAAATATGTACAACAAGTGTAAGGTGCAATTTAGGTTTAAGGTTTTTGGCGTAATCCTTGTACATTTCTTTCGTGGATAATAACAAACGGACATATGGAACTCTTTACGTGAATCAATTTCATGGGAGATTAAAGCATGCGTGACCGTTCGAAATTAATCATTGCAGTCCTGAATTGATTCGATTTTGTCGTTTCTATGGCATAACGCGTTCCAAAAACCTTTTGAATTTACCTTAGTGGTCGGATCGATTCAATTCGATTCAAGATTTTCAGTTTGATTCAATTTGAAGATTGAATTGAATTGACAAACCGATTTTCGATTCAATTCGGCCCAAAGCAATTCAATTCGATTCAGTTCACTCAGCGAATCGAATTGAATCGCAAACCAAACGATTTTCCTTGTATTACTGCATTCCCTCTTTAGTGGCATCAAAAAACCCTCCCTAGAGGTTTGCAATGTTAAAGGTATACAGTATAGTGGCACCCGCTATAATGGTATTCCCTCTATAATGGCACTATTAGGTGTTACGGTGGCTCAGACAATGCAAAATTATAATGGCAGTTGGCATAAAATTAGCTAGATAATGGCTACAAAAGTATAACATGATGTTATAAAACGTGCGAGCGGTTAATAATGCTTATGTCGGTTGGTTCAATTTTAATTACAAATGTTAATACAGTTTGATTATTATTGTGGTTTACTGACGCCCTGGTATGATTAGCTGGATTTACGGCATATGATCCGTGACTTAAGTTAAAACGAACAGTTATAACACAAATCATTGCCATTTTTGCCTTGGCTCACTTCTAATAAGTTTCAATTCGTGCTGGTTTTTTTAAAATAAATTGAATTATTATATTGAAGATTTAAAATGACATTCAACAGACATTCAAGAAAACCCTCATTGTGAAAAAGAGTACTCAGTGGAAGTAATTCCCATTGCCATAATTCCAGGATTTTGGTTTCTGGAATGGTGACATTGCAGTCGAAAAGTTTGTTACGACTAATATTATTAATAGTATGAGGAAACCTAAAGTTACTGAACATCTTAAACTCAATGAAGCTTAGCATACCTCATAATTTTGAGTATTCTGTAAAAATAAATAAATTTATAAATGCATTTAGTTACAGTTATTGTCTAAAAACATTAATAGTATATAGTTAACCATTAGTAACATATAGTGGCATCCCTATATAGTGGCAGGAATTTGTCACTCCCTTGGAAACCACTATATAGGAAATTCACTGTATTCATAGTTTTATTTCAGTTATTTCAGTATTATTTAGTTTATAGTAAATCCATTCCCGAATTTAACTTTTGAACTGCTCACCATCAGCCTAGTTTGTTGACGTATGTTTCTAATATTTAGGATTGTCATCAATTCACCGGAAATTGGTACAACGCATCAAACCTGGTCAAATATTTCAGTTCTAATTTTTATTCCAGAAAACAAATATGCGTAAATATCTTAATTCTCGTGGAAATACACAAGGTTAAGAAAAGAGACAAAATATTTTCAACAAATACTAATCGTCGACTTAATCATAACCAGTGAAAAGAATTTTCCTATTTACAATTAATTAATTGGTATGCATGTATATGTATCTATTCTTGGGGAAAATTTCATCAAGCCAAATATAAAGGGAATGACATCTAAGAGGAAATAATTATATAGGAAATTCACTCAACTTATCATTAATATATCTTGGTTATTTGTGTGTTAAATTACGTTCGTATTTGCTTCATTGGTCTGGAGAACTTCATCTCAGGAAAATACTAATTCCCCGAAGGAATCCTGCTTTCTCTATTTCTCGGACACATACACAGCTGAGTTTTTAAGTTCCCCTTATACTGTGAAATTTGATTGGTATCTACAGACGCGTAACACCAATGTCAGCGATAATAAATATCGTTGCGTGGAAATAATTGGTTGGACAAAATTAACAGAATATCTTAAGAGGTAAAATCAAGCATCCTAAAGGGATGAAAGTGGGTGAAAGCAATGGAACTTGCGAATCGAAATGTATTTCACCCCATGCTCGTATAAAGAGAAGTGGTGTAAATAGATTGTCTGAATCATAATCAATCTAATTATCTTATCAGGTTTCTTAAATTCATTTTCTTGACGCATGTAGTGCTGTAATATTGTTCGCGTTTTTTGTTCTTTTGTTTAGTTCTTGTTTTTTGAACAAAACAAAACAAACAAAATAAGTTTTCGAAAAAACAAAACTAGAACAAAACAAAACCGCAATAACATAAAACAAAACTATAACAAACAAACCACCACGACAGCGGGCAATAACCTTTTCAAACTTTGAGTTTGAAAAAGTGTCCAAAAGTAACATGACCTCAAATTGACTTGAGTGAGTCACAAATAGCAACATGACCTCAAATTGACCTGAGTAAGTCACAAATAGCAACATGACCTCAAATTAACCTGAGTGAGTCACAAATAGCAACATGACCTCAAATTGACCTGAGTGAGTCACAAATAGCAACATGACCTCAAATTGACCTGAGTCACAAATAGCAACATGACCTCAAATTGACCTGAGTGAGTCACAAATAGCAACATGACCTCAAATTCACCTCAGTGAGTTACAACAAGTTCCAAGACCTCCAATTGACCTCAGTGGGTCACAAGAAATTCCATGACCTTAATTTGACCTCAGTGGGCTGCAAGAAATTTTAATGACCTCAATGGGCTACAAGGAGTTTCATTATCTCATTTTTCGATGGGTCACAAGGCGTTTCATTATCTCATTTTTCGATGGGTCACAAGGAGTTTCATTATCTCATTTTTCGATGGGTCACAAGGAGTTTCATTATCTCATTTTTCGATGGGTCACAAGAATTCCCATGACCTTAATTTGACCTTTGTGGGTTATTAGTAGACCCATGACCTTAATTTGACCTTTGTGGGTTATTAGTAGACCCATGACCTTAATTTGACCTTTGTGGGTTATTAGTAGACCCATGACCTTAATTTGACCTTTGTGGGTTATTAGTAGACCCATGACCTTAATTTGACCTTTGTGGGTTATTAGTAGACCCATGACCTTAATTTGACCTTTGTGGGTTATTAGTAGACCCATGACCTTAATTTGACCTTTGTGGGTTATTAGTAGACCCATGACCTTAATTTGACCTTTGTGGGTTATTAGTAGACCCATGACCTTAATTTGACCTTTGTGGGTTATTAGTAGACCCGTGACCTTACATACACTCAAATGAATCTCAAATAACATCATAATGACCATTAGGAGCTATTGAAGTGCACGGTTTTATTTACATGTATACCTATCATTTATGGTGTGAACCGTTGGGCTTAAGTAAGGTCAACAAAATCTTTGCACTAGTTACAGATGTATCAGGCCAATCTAAAGTTATTGAACAACGTGTAATAAACTTAGAATGCCTACTTGAGGTCAATGGAGTAGTTAATTGTTACCTTCTATCTATGACCATAACTGTACTGATATTAGATGTTTGGGAACATCGGATATTGTAAACGAGAGCAATTTCAGTTGGACGCCAGTACTTAGTTGAACAAATGTCACCTCCACTGCTGAAATTAGATTTTGTTTTGTTGTTTTTAATAAAATGCAGAAGGATGACTTGGATGCTAAATTATAAACTTGATTTGATCCAAAAATGTTGAAACTAGTGTGACTGTGAGTTGACAGGAAGACACAGAAATAAAAGAGGTCTAAGCAATCCAAAAAAACAATACAGGTAATTAATTCAATCAAGGCTTCGGGCGAACCCAAAACGATGCGTATCGGTAGCTTTAGGTAAACCCCACCACAATATATTATGTTTATATATGCGGTCATTTCAGGTCTTGTGGATGCATGGAATTACATTACGCCTTGCACTCCTAGAAACTATCGACAAAAAGTTTAATGAGTGTATTAAATAAGAGTTGTAAAGCATATCCGCCTAAAATTAGTTAAAGCCCGTTTTTTGGTTTTAACGTCCTTTGTGCGCGGACCAAATTTACACCAATCAACTTCAATATGCTCTATTACTAATATACAACACTCAATTTCACAAATTTCTAACATCTTCTACATCGGTAGAACAAAACAATATGGATTGTTTTTTGAACAATTCGGATTGTTCAAAAAACAAAACAAAACAAAACTCAGTGAACAAAACAAAACTCAAATTGTTCCACTTTTGTTCATTTCCGAAGAGAACAAAACCAAACAAAACGAACAAATTACAGCACTAGACGCATGTATATAAGTCAAGAATCTTCTCCCACTCCTCAGAAACTGAAAGCAACGTGAGTTATAAACCAGTTTGACATTCAACTTCTGGCCGCTGGTCGAAGTTTTAGAAAACTTGTTACACACTTTTGTAGCAAATTATACGAGCGGCCAGGGAAGCTGTTAATTAAGAATTGTTGGCATTAACCAAGAGAAAGGGGAGCCGTGATTTATAAATAAGCTGCTAGGAGCGTACCTGAGGATGGGGAGAGAAACAGCTACTTCTGATGTTGTAGCTTAACCCTAACATTCGTATGATCAAAATTAACTAGATGAAGGTCAAAAATTACACATATTTCTGAATGGCAATTCTGTTACAAAAATTCTTAACTTGCTCCACAATTGGGATTCATGCATTCATACTTGAGAAGAAGTGAAACAAAATAATGTGCAGAATAATTTAAGAGATAAAATCGGCAATCTCTCTCTAACCCACTTTGGAACATATTGAAGGGCAGTAACATACTGGGACCGGTGTACGTGCTTTTTATTCCGAAAAAGTAATTATGAAAGGGCGGAAAATATTTTTCTCCGCTCTTGGCTCATAATTATAAAATATGTATGTAATAAAAATGTATCTTGCCGGCGATTGCGGAAATTCGTTTCAATTTTGGTCATCCATCTAGTCAAAAACTGTCAATACAAAGGTCAAGGATTTAATGCAAAGGAAGGTTTTAATTATTAGAATTTGTCAAAATTTGGAAACTAATCATTCTGGTGTTTTAATAATTAATAGGAAGTTACATGCATAGGGCTGGGCATGTAAGACGAGTCTCCGTGGGGTATGTGGAGTAATTGTGGGCATGATCCGAAAGTTAAAGAGAAAGTTAAGTTTCTAAGTAGAGTTAAGAAGTGAAAATTGTAAAGAATAGTTTGGAATATATCACATTCTTGTCGAATTACTATCAATTCCTTGGAAATAAATATCTAGGTCTGATGACTTTATAATTGTATACAGTAAAACCTGTAAATATTGACCAGCTATATACAGTGGTCTTTCTTTTTACCCTCCGTCATTAAACCAGCCATTTAGTGCAAGTGTATCTTTGGACCATTATAATATGCAGTTCTCATTAAAATAGGGCTCTAATAATTCAACCAACTATGAGAGCCTACATCATTCCTATACGAGCACTTTCTCCACGATATTTATTGAACTCTGACCGATTTTACTTAAAGTCTGCTAATTGAATAAGAAGATTGGGCTTTAGAGTCAAAGACAAATTTCAACAGCACGAAATCTCGTTTTTCAAATAGGATAATCAAATACAACTGTAGGAAACAAACGAATTATCAACTGTCGCTCAGCCTTTGCAACAATACGAGTTGGACTTTTTCCTGGTAAGTTAATCTAAACGAACTTCTCGATGTTGCAAATTGTCCTTGTATTTTTATTAATTGCTTTTATGAAGCTATAATTCCTACTGCTGAGTCTAATTTATTATATGCAAAACATTTTAGAGTTTACAGCATTTACGGCTGTTCACACATCTACATATCGTTAGAAAATTCAAACATTGATTCTCGAAATTAAAACCTGTTACTGCAACGATTATTCGATTTAAAAAGAATTTTTTCAAAATAAAAGAATACTATGGTACGCAATGTGTGGCTTTGAACCCTCTATGTAGATACTCATAGGGAGCATCCTAATCAAGTGAAAGTAGTAGAAAGCAAATATTGAAGCAGCCCTGGAAGTTGCTTAAAAAGTACCCTAAGCTGGGGATGTTGGAAAATACAGATATTTTTGATGTTACATTTTAATCCTTAAAATCTCATGATCCGAATTAAATTTATTGAAGTGAAACAATTAATATTTTTTGGATGACACTTCTACTACCAAATTCTTAACTTGCCAAACAACTAGGATTCATAAGTTCACACTTGACCAATTGTGCAACAAAATGTTGTGCTAATAATCTAATCTGTTAATATTACCCGAAATTATAGCATTATTGCAGTTTGTATCTATAGCTCCCCCAATTGCTTATACAAAGCAGTCTCAAAATCTGTTTAGGAAATAATTATGCCAGCAGTGGCAATCCAGTATCTAAAGTTCTTACTTTCCTTTACTTTTTTGTAAAAGCGGTGTATACATATTTTAATTATGGCAGTGATGGAAGTTTTGTAAATTCTGGAATAGGAATTGCACTTGAAACCAAAGCTTTCAATTATTGCCATTTTCTTAGGCATTGTAAGTAAAAAAGGATATGGAACATTCAATACAAACTGTGATTTGTTTTCCCTGCATTTACCCCTTAAAATTACTGATTTTTACAAGTTTTTTTTTGTATTTCATTCGGTTCAATATAATTAAATGAGCAAGTTTACTTTTTAGTTTTCATTTAGCTATTGATTATTTCATACCTTCATCTTCCTCTGAATCGTCCGGGCCTCCAGTTTCAGTCTGTACGATGGAATTTGGGTTTTCTGAAGTTTGAGTCACTACCGCTTCGGTCGTTACGGTGGAAAATTCCATTTCATCATCGGCAAGACTGCTGTAACTGCAATAAAAAAGATATATTGCAGTAATTAAAATGAGTTTCAATGTGGAAGCAGACATTTTCAAAATGTGAACTCTGAATTGAAACTGGCAGTTATGAAGAGAAAGGTTTTAAAATATTTTTGGTTTCAATTAAAAAGGACTGGACACATCTGCTTTTGACAAGTGTCGGAAAGAGAATGATGTTCCATCCCGAGGAAGTGTGCAATTTGGATATTAATGTTGGAATAAATAATCGCAAAGGATTTCCTTAAATCTTCAGCAAATGTTGAACACTTCAATTCTCACAAGTAGCCCTTTCAAGGTGCTTTATGTTCACCAAATGAGACCCGAATTTCTTTCTGCTCTTGGTTAGTCTTGGATTTTATTTGCCAGTATTGCTAATTTTTCTCCCAAATGTAAAAAGGTTATGTTAAAATTTTAGAATTTTTTAAAATAATTGCCAGTAAGAATCAAATGAATTCAATGTTTGAAACAAAAGTACAACTACTATGAATATAAAGCTACTTTCGAACCAATAACGATGAGATCTATTGAATTGATTATCCAAGTGATCTCCTACATCAGAAATAGCCACAAAATGTCGACAATTGATCGAGTTGGGCGATTGGTTTTTGGATCGCAGAATTACCTTAGAAAATATGAAATCCGTGGTGTATGTTTCACTTAGAACATCTAATGCAAGGTAATACACCAATCTGTAACTTCTGTTGTTGCCCATTTGGCTAATAAATTTCGATCAAAAATAATTATTCATTGCACATTCTAGCAATATTAGAATTACATACTATTATTTGTCCATTCAGTATTTAAGAATTTTATGACCTGCTAAGAATCCTACTGTAATTAAAACTGGAGGAGGTGTCATAATGGGAATGGGCGACCATACTTTAAAAAATCGTCACAAGTTGTTAAACTTTCGACATTTTGAATGATGTTGAGGATAAAATGCAGTAACGTGTCATTGTTGTTCTAAGATGTGATACACGCCCTGCCACACTTCTAAAAATCAACAAAAAAGTCGTTTCGCCGGGGTGACGTCATCCCGTTTTATGATGTTAGTTCTAGTACGCATGTGCTTAGAATTAAATATTTATTATCAGTGCATGTTCCTTAATTGAAGACAGTGAGGAGACTCTGCTCGCCGAACTTGATAACAGATAGTAAGGATGGCCTGATGGTAGTGTGGAAACTAATTTTATAATAAAAATATTTATTCGTGGGCATTTTGTATGATCAGGATGTGGGTTCAATCTCTTCCGTTTGTCTGCGCCACCATTTCCCCACGATCTTTCCTGATGACGTAATACAAGAATGACGCCTACTGAATTTTGAGGTCCTGGAATTTTTACTGTCAATAATTCAGTCTTTGTAAAATAAGTTTTAGGTTTTTAATTTCATTTTCCAAACCGACTATGGTTGCAGACTAAATCAGGAGCATCCTGAGGATTCATTGGGTAGCAATTTTTCCTATCCATCGTAGTGACATCTTAAAATTGTTACTTGTGGGTAGAGTGCACGTCCGAGGAGTTTCGCACTAATTTGCAATCTGAAGATAAAAAAGACGGGCGCAAGAAACTCCCTCCACGAGAATAAAACAAAGTTTGGTCTTCCTCAGCACAAAATGTGTCATCACAGACGGGTTAGATAGTAACAGTTGCTACGAACTTCCATTCCTTAAAGATATAATGGGCAGAAATTAAATTTGGCTCATTCCAACTTAGTCATGATTCTATGACGATTATTGCATTTCCTTCACATTGTTTCCAGCGAAACTAATTCCAAGGTACACTTGTAAAATATCTCTATGAAAAATCCGTTGGGATTTTATGCAAAAATCCCAACTATAGTGTCATTCAAAACTGAATCCATTACCTACCTTCCAATATGCTTTTTCCCATATAAAGTTTCCTTACCGGAAGTGAAATTTTCCCCCCAACCTTAAACATATATACGTATGCAGTTATTTATTTTCTACTGACAACGAAATTACGAATCAGAAATGACATGAATTATTATTGCACTCTAATATTTTTGTATTTATGGAAATGGATCGAGGTATTGTTTAAAAAAGACCAGGATCTTGAACGACCGAAAAGTATACAATGAATTGAATTGAACTTTGAAAAAATACTGCAAGGGTGAACTGAACTGAATGTAACGACTGGAAAGTACGCAGTGAATTGAACTAAACTACGACAGGATTTGGACAAGGGTAACTGAACTTAACTGAACGGCACGAAAAAATTAGGGATGTGAATGGAACTGAATTTGAACTTTGGCCCAAAACTGCAAGTATGGAATAAAATACAACAACATAAGATAGGATATCCGAGAGCGCAATTATTTAATGACATTATGGAAACCTTATTGGAATACATATTTTTCAATTCGTGCTCACTGACACCTTCAATGCGTTTCATTGAATTCAGAGGTTCAGTGTGAATGTATATATTGAAAGAGTAGGTTATGGTCATACCATGAAATCCTAACTCCTGGATTATTTACTTATGTAATTATCAAGAAATTGTAAATAATTGGGAATCGTGCTGATGGAAGGAATAATTATGAATAAACGATGGATTGTGATTTTCTATTAATCCGAAGACTAATTGCTTTTATTTGATAATTGAAATCAAAAGGAAAAGGAAATGAAGATTAACAACTAAAAATAGGTGTTACTGGAATGACTCTCAGTTATTCACTGAAGAGTCTGGAAGAATCTTAAACTTAACAAGTGGCTACTTGAGCCTATTTTTACAATCTTAAGTCTAGACGTTACATCATAACGGATGTAACGGGACGTTGACACTCGTCGGCTTTAGCCGATGGGAAGTGCTTACTTTGCACCTTTACAATAAGTGTTGAAGTTACTTTGAACTGACTTAACCTATGGTTGTGTATTTCACAACTTAATTAATTATTCATGTGAGACTTAACTAATTTATGTAATTTCTATATACATACCTAACAATATTACCGAGTTGCTGAATAGGGTAACATATTTTGACAGGGACCATATTTTCCAAGAATCCAAATGCAAACTTCCTCCACCAGAAGAACAAATGCAATGAAACCCCTGTGACCCCAACTCGGTATAGCAAAAATCCATGTGGGGAATTAAATCTAAAAAGGTCAGGATAACATTTAGATCAAGTTTTTGACATCACTCAGAATGCAGGTTCGCAATGCACCTTGCATTATTGAGATACAAATATATCTTTTTGATCCTTGAGTCAATGTTTAAAGTTAGTTGAAATTCGAGCTACTTTTGGCATCGGGATACACGCGGGAATCGGGTTCGGGATCGGGTTCGAGTTCGGGTGTCAAATTAATGTTCCCAAATACTTTGGGACCAGGTTCAGGAATATATTTAGCAGACCCGGGACTCTTATTATAATGGCCATTTTTAATAGTGCCAGCATCTATTGTTGCATGGTGCGCAGGCATAAGTATTGTTGTATCAATAAAAATTATCAAAGTTACTGGCTGAAGCTGGCCAAATGAATTGATCAATAATTTGGTCAATCAATTGGTCAATTGATTGGGCAATAAATTGGTCAATACATTGTTGAATAAATTGGTCAATAAATTGGTCAATAAATTGGTCAATAAATTGGTCAATAAATCAGCCAGTAATTTAGCAATTATATTATAATACGTGATAGCTAATTCGAAGCTTTCAGTTCTCCATTCAAATGTTAAAATTGGACTTATACCAGTTTGCATCTCATCTCTTTACATATACCGTATTCGAAACCACCTGTACCTCTGTTTAATATGCTGCTGGTGTTAGGTAGTAGTGGCTCAAGCACGTCTTTAAGAGAAATATTTTAATATCATAGGTTGTTTAATACGACTGAAGAAAATAAAATCATTTTGCTTCCCTATTAATACGATCATTCGGAATAGAATGATTCAGAACATATTTTACATGCGCTTGGAACACTTAGCTATCATGAAATTAGTGCATTATTTATTTACTAACATTTTCAGCTTGCAAACTATTTGCTTAGTGTAATTTCCGCAGAGCTCATCTTCCCGAACGATTATTCATTTTATGAAATATTAGGTATAGGCTATGTACATAAGAGAAAGTTTTAATTTTAATCGTAAATTGAAGTAATATTTTCGTGAATAAACGTAAACTCTGTTTAATCAGGTCTTCAACCTCAGTTCTTTATAATTCAGATTAGATGCATACATATTTAATTACGTAAAATAAAGCTAGAGAATATGCAAATAAATAGCCCAAAACCATTGCGTCTCATGTCCTCTTGTATCAAACAAAACTTTCTCTTCATCATCTCATAAATATTTGCCAACGTGTCTCAGGCACTTAACCACTGGGAATCGCTCTTCGATCGGAAATCCTTGATGTCATTTAATATCGTGTGCAATTAATATAAATATCAGTAACAATAGCACCCACAAATAACATTTTGTCACTTCATTATCCAACACTTAGATACTTGTTACCAACTTGTTGCTAAAAATTTCCAAATATTATATCGTATTTCAGCTGGTGCTTCATACTTCTGCAGCTCCCAATATTGGACCAGACCATTGGACCAGACCACTGAGGAAAATAATTATTTCAAAGTGAAATCACTAAAACTTTTGAAACAAGTTCAAAAATTAGAAAACTGTAACACATAAATATTCACAGAATATTCTGTTGGTAAATAACTGCTACTGCAAAAGAACTATTGATGAACAAGATTCGTTGGTTCTCATGATTGGAGCTGGAAGATCTCCGTTGTCAAAATAATCATGTAATCTCCTGCTAATGATCGGACACTCAGTTTGGCATAAATGCTGCCTTGGTGAATAGTCACAGTTTGTGCATTCTCTCGTCCAGTTTGGAACTAATAACAAATAAAGTATGGATAGGATCAGAGAACACCATAATTGAATCAGACTTAACCTTTTAAAATGAATTTAATTTGTCCACTGCTTGTTCACTTACATTTCCGATGCATTTAAAGGAATCCGGTGTACCCCTGTGAGTGATTCCATTCTTGCACCCTCCGACAATGTTGAAAATGGTTTGCACAGGAACGCTGTTTTCCAAAAATGCGACTGCAAATGTGTTATAAGAAAACACTAAATGCAAAGAATATCCTGTGTCTCCCACTCGGTATACCAGAGATCCGTAAGGGTAAACCCCTCTATAAACAGTTATTACAACATTTGATATAATTACTACAAACAATAAAAAGGGTTATACATATGTACGATATTTGTAAAATCTACAATAACCAAAAGATTGAGTTCAACGTATACTATAGATATACTTCAAGTTGAACTTTGATTTGATGACTAAGTGTAACAAACGCATCTTCGCAAATTTAGAATGAATTTATTATAATTCACACTTTTAACTGAATGGTACATCAATACGGCACCGATAATTAATTTAAGGGCAAATGGGGCTAAATATAGAATGAAACACAATTTCAGGCGGGTTCACAAGTATAGCATTCCACGAGCCATAGTAATGATTATCTTTTCTTGTTTTACCCACGACAGTTTAAAAAAAGTGAGTTTTTTAAAAACGGGTTATTGCATTTTAACTCAAACTCTTTAGTAAACAAGGGAATAAAAACTTTTAAGTAACAAATGAATCTAGTTTAGTATCAGTATGTTGATCAAAATTTGCATTTTTAGAAATTCAATCTATACTTACGGTTCATCATTAAATATGAAAACTTCTCTGGTCTTAAAGAAGACTGCTGATGGAGCTGTTTGAAGTTCGAATTTGTATTGAATGTACAGCTGATAATCTGTCAGATTCATGTCCAAGTAATTCACTGGGGGATAAAAAGTTATTTAATTCAAAACTTAAAATGTTTCCCAAATAAAAATGCCTTAAACTTTGTTTCCTTAAAAACTTTGAAGCATGTTAATAAATCAACGAATTTTTCATTATTACAAAGGTGACTCAAATAAGACGCTGTGGTTTTAAAATTATGAATTACAGTTAGATCCAAAAATTAAGCCTATTTGATATTTACTTCTTCTGTTTGAATTTCTACACAGGACTGCAAAATTGCTAAGATATTTTTCGAGCTCTATTTAAAAAACATTGTGTACTCCAACGTTATTTGATTTTTTTACAGGTGTTAAGTGAAAATATTACAACGAGGAGTTCGTCAGGTAAAATTATGTACAACAATTGTAAGGTGCAATTTATGTTGAAGGTTTTAAAGGTTTAAGTTTAATCCTAGTACAATTGATTCATGGATAATAACAAACGAACATATGGAACTCTTTACGTGAATCAATTTCATGGGAGCTTAAGGCATGCGTGATCGTCAATTAAACATTGCAGTCCTGAATTTATTCGATTTTGTCGTTTCTGCAGCATAACACATTCCAAAAACCTTTTGAATTTACCTATTTCACAGACCACGCGTCTTCCTGGAACTTCGGCTTCAATTTGTTCGACAGTGTGTCCATTGAATATGTTTCCTATGATTGGAGGACTTACGGAACTCAGGTATTCCTCCGGGGATCGATATCTCCGAGTTGTTGATGCTCCTGTGTAAGACTTGCCCCTCTACCCACTACTCATTATCAAATAAAACAAGAATTAGTTCACCTGAAATAATTAATTGTGAGCAAGGGTAAGCTTACAAGTAAGTCAGTACCATGTATATACTCAATGCCTTCTCAGAATTGCATCATGTTCCCAATTAATAAGAATTAGACAAAAATATTAAAAATAAAACCGAGGTGAACTGATTTGTGCCAGTCCAGAGAATGTTCAGTCAACGGACTGTGAAGTTGGCCAGTATTGTGAGGATGCTCGAGGGTTAATACTAAAAATGATCTAGTCACGACGGAGTGTGTGGGCTTTAAAGTTTTTAACTTTTTATTCCGAGTTTTTCAAAAATATCCAACTGCCGAGCTAACTCTATTCGACTGTCCTGCTCGTACTCTGCACACACACTGACTCTTTGCGACTCTCTCTCCCGAGACGCAGTGTGCGTTACCATTTATTTACACTACTTGTACATAACGCTTTGACTATTGGTTGGGTGCCCCAAACGCTTTCCAGCGTTTCCACCTATCTCCATCAAGAGCGCCAAACTCACACGCTACACCTGTTGTTGAAGTGGTAGTGGGAGTAGTTGTTGATGTTGTAGTAGTAGTTGGAATTTCATTTGTTACTGTTGTTTCCAAGACTTGTGAGTTCAATAAAATATTCGACACCTGGCCGACGAGTTCCTTTAATTGTTTTTCCAATTCCGAGATTCGTTTGTTGGAATCAATTTTCGGGGTTTCAAAATAAATGTCATGCTGGTCGAACCTAGTTTTCACTTCCTTCTCAAACAAATCCAGTTTCTCATTGAGAGTTGAAAACGCTAGATCAAATTTTTGAAGAAAGAGATTTTGCCAATGTATTTGAAGCATTTCAGAGCGAATGCCGCCAGAACCTGTAGATTCACAAAACATGCCAAATTCACACCTTGGTGTAGAATTTATCAGAATAATGTAATCGAATTTTTAAAATTTACCTATTTCATAGTTAACATTTATTAGAATATTATAATTAACTAAGTTAATGGCTTGGCTTTGCATTAAAAATTATTGCGTTGGCTTTGATATATTTGTATAGTCACATAGGCCAAGATCCCCGAAAAGTTCCATGATTTGTGAAAGTTAACTTTTAAGTTAAAAGTCTGAAATCAATTTTTATTAAGAGTTTCTACAAATATTAATAATTAAATAACTAATACTTTTTTTCAGTGCTTTGAGCTTAGTTGTCTGCGAATGGCCGTTTCTTTCCAAGACTTCAAGCCGTTTTCTAATTGCGGGTGGCATAGAATCAAAGAATCCAATCATTTCAAGGAACCCATTTCGGTAATTCTCTTGCAGTCGTTGGGGAAATAGGTCATTTGAATCTGCATGATTAACAAATATTTCTAAACTATTTTTTATTCATTGAGAAGCTAGTTTCATTTTTCTTGAAGATTAGCTGATTACAATCAGTCACTGCCTCGGGCATGAGAGAATAAAAAAATTACTTACCTATCTATACATTTCGCGAGTTTTAAGGACATGAACAATCTTTTATTCGTAATTTTATTTCAGTTATTTCAGTATTATTTAGTTTATAGCAAATCCATTCCAGAATTTTTTTTGAACTGCTCAACATTAGAATAGTGTAATGACATATGTTTCTAATATTTAAAATTGTCACTAATTCGCCGGAAATTGGCAAAAGACATCACACCTGGTCAAATATTTCAGTTCCAATTTGTATTCCAGAAAACAAAGATTAGTAAATATTTGAATTCTCTTGGAAATACCCAAGGTTAAGAAAACAGACAAAATATTTGTACATTTCATGTTACATACAATTAGATTTATTTATTATAAGTAAAGTCATAACATTTTTGTACAACAACAATAATACTATCAGACACATCAATAGTAAGGGGAATGTTCACATACTTCTCCCTAGCATTTGGAACTGGAAATAATGCACACTTGTTTTTCAAATTTTTAGTACTAATTGTAAAAGGATTTGAAAATTTACTGCATTCAAAAATAGAAAATTTGGTGCTATCAACTGGGTAGCTAGTCAATCCAGCAGTATTTAAAAAATACTTACATTCTAACAGTCCTTTCTCTGCGTTAACTAAGGAAATTAATTTGATTATTTTCCTATCTGTTGTTATAAAACACGAATCAGCTTCATTGACTGATAATAGAATACCATTTAAGTAGTAATTTTCATCTTTGACTTTGTCACAAATCCCGATTTTGTAGAAATATTTGAATTGCATTTTACAGCTCCAATTTCTGAAACTCTATTTACTATTTGTTGCAGGAAGTGTTTTTTAGACTTTACCATTCTCTTTAAACTTTGCATATAGTTTTCAAATTCGAAGGCGCTGAAACTGTCTAAACTAGAGAAGTTAAGAGCATCGTCTGCCAAATGAATTAGAGAATGAACGTTGTACACCATAAATTCTTGCCCATACAAAACGTTCGCCGCAGTGACAAATTCTAAAAGGAGCCTATTAGCAATGGAGTTAAAGGTATTGACATGGGCTTTAGGGCTAACAAGAATAAATATGGCAGCACTCAATTTGAGAAAATGCTTATACAATATTTCTGGCAAAGTTTCTTTCAAACAGATGATTCCATAATATAATAGAAATGACCTAAACTCAGTAGCTTTAAATCGATCAACATCGCGTAACGATCTTGGCTTACGAGCAAAATCAACAGGGGTAAAAGCTACTAAGCTTAGCAGCTTTTCTGAAATTATTTCTACATCTATTGCTCGTAATCGTACTTTCAAAGAACCTTTGATCCAAGTTAATAGCAACTTTCGCATGACCCCTAAACATACTAAGTGCATGAAATCAAGTGGAAACTGACTAACTAAATCTAGAGAGAGCTCGGTTAAAGGCGACTGCCCAGCATGGTGTTCTTCTTGCATTTGATGTACAAAGCTATTTTTTGTACGCAAATTAGAAGACACATCAGGATATGTAACTCTATTTAAAAACCACGTGCCTTCTTGCTCACATTTTTCGCATGAAAAATAAGAGTTGTGGGGTTTAATACATTTTAAAAAACTTCGAGCCGGTGGATCTGCAGCAAAGTAACTAATACAGAATTTGTAATTAGCCGATTCGACAGTAATGCCTGCTGCTATTAATTTTTTAACTTCTTTAATAAACTTACAAAGGTATTCTTCAAAACTCCTTGGTTTAGTTTTTCCTGAATATAGAGCTATAAGAAATGGGTACGGACATACTGATTGGTCAACGACCCCCATGAAAGGCCAGAGTTGACTATTGCTCCTTTTACATATCGGGATTCCATCACAACCAACAGATAAACTGACAAAATTTACGTCTGCATTTCCCTTAAAATAAGGGCAGTTAGTCGGTTTTAGACCAGAAGTAATTCTCGATTTAACATGGGATTCAATACCAAAATAAAAAAATTCACCGTCAATAATTGTGTCTACTACGATTGAACGCGGGGTTGTAAGCAAAGTTCTAGCACACAAAGGAATTTCACTTGTTACATGTGGTTGTAAAATTTTCAACAAATTGTCAACAGCTACGTGAGAAATTTGATAATTAAGAGTCCATAATGCTAATTTTTAGCTAGTGAAATTTCCACATTATCACATGAAAATTCTTTTGAAGACTCATTTGAAGATTCATTTGGAGATTCACTTGAAGATACACTAGAAGATTCACTTTCAGAAATGTCGGTATTTACGAAATCCTTTTCGGTGTTGATTGAGGTAGAAATAACTTCGACATTGCTTGGTGCTTCAAGAAGGCCAATTACTCGTGTTGTATTATTGTCACTTTCACTTTCAGAAAAGTTGTTTCTAATATCATTTAGCAAACCAGAAACAATTCTGGCCGTCTTTCTTCTTTTACATCTAGAGCTCATTATCTAAACTAAATTTACAAATATACTAAAAAACTGGCAATAGTTAGTAGCTAGTTGTGCAACTATACAACTTCAATTAATTTAATGCACATTTTGTTCAGCGACTGCCATCTTCTTTTTGGCTCGTTCTTTCCTACCACCATTTCTATCGGATGCTCCTAGAAACCATTTGCTTACAATGCTTTCGCACTCATACTCACTTGGTGTTGGATCTTCGGGATGTTTTTTAATTGCAACTGAAAAGTGAAATATTCAAGAAAGTAAAAAATGTGTGCATAATAATTCACAGCACGTCTCAATAGAATTCGCTATTATACCCTTAACACATTCCAATAATATGTGTAATTCTTGAACTTTATTTTATTGTTGGCTCCACTGAAATTTGTACACTTGGCAAGGTCTGGACCAATAACTCGCCCCAAGATTCGTTTGACAAAGTTAACAGTATTTTCTCCTCCGATTCCTTTCAGAAACTTTACCTAAAATTTTTTTGGACATTGTAACCCATATAATATATTACAATAAGACACACAAGAAGCTATAACGCAGCAATAAACTGCGTATTTATCATAAAAGTATTTACTCGTAAAATATATATTCACCAAATATCTTACCAATTTGGCTTTGTTTGCAGAATTTTGAAGCCATTCATTCGCCCGAAAAAACTCGTCTGGAGTATTTATTGGAATGCAGACTCCAGGAATAATTACGTCGTCAGTGCAACACTCTTCTGAATTGTTTGACACTATTCGGATGATTTGACGAATGTCAGAAGAAATATTTACAAGATGTCGCAACGCCACACTCTGAAAATATAATAATAAGTCAGGAATTTGAAAGGGATTTGCTTCATTTGTAATTAATGATAGTATGTGAATATGTAATTAACGAAAAATCTAAAAACGTCATCTTTTTCTACTTCGGTTTTCAACAGCAAGTTTCTTTATTTCTTCTAAAATCTCCTCAACAACGCCATTTTGAACTTGAAAGTTTTGATCCGTCAGAGGAATGAGTTCGGCATACGACCCGATGTTTTCAATAGTATTATTTGCATGTATTTCTGGAACTACAATCTGAACATTGTTCTCTACGAAGAATGAAACTGTAAATAACTTAATTGAAAAAATACTATACGGGAGATTGGTAATTAAAATAATGCAGACCTGGAATTTCGGGACCAAACAATAAGTCCTCAACGCCGGGTGTAGACTCACTATGGGATACTGGTGCAAATGCACTTGCCTCTTCGGGACATTCGTGAACTGATGGAATATCCGTCCGGTTCCTATCAAAGATTTTTGAATTCGCTGGAGTTTCAGAATCGTCAGGTCGTTTTCGGGGTCGTAATTTTCTACCTGCCGTGACAAATTCTTCTGCGTCAGTTAACTCAAAATCAGTTTGTTCTATGGCTCTCTCTAATCCTGACTCGGCCTTTTCGTAGCAATCTGCAATAAACATTTACCCGTAATTATTTCGAATCTTGTCTAATAACCGTCCAATATTTAATAATTTGGCAGAAACAATAAAAGTACATGCTTTCAAATAAACACAATTTATTTTCGCAACCACAATGCTACATGAGCGTCAATTAGAATGTTATAAAATGTGTTAGATGACAACAAAAAATACAAGTTATTATTACCTGCACCACAGCGGATTTTGCAGTCGTATAACGTCCACTCAATTTTGGGATAGTGTAATGGGTTGACACTTTTTTTATTAAGTTAATTATCTTTAGATTGTCACAATTATTGGGCCAATGGCATGTTGTACCATTGCAAATAAGCCAGGTGGATGGCACAACTTCCACACTATTGTCTTTAGTGAAACGTACTATGTAAAATGCTTGTTTCATTGTGAGATTAAAAATTCCGAAATGCAAGATTCAATTAACTTAGAAAAATTGCACTCTATTCTCAATCGCTAAGATCGTGTGCTGGTGAATGAATGGTGACTCGTGCATGCTTATATTAATTTTCTGTATATCCACAAGGTGACGGCTTTGTGTTTTACAGTTGCCGGGACCTTCCCGGCAACGGACCGGTAAGACGATTCCAGAGAGATTCTTAAATGCAAGCTATGCAACAACCACTGTTGGTCCATGTAATACCTGCCAATAAATGACCATTGAAGTCATGCACATGGATTTCCATCACGGTTTCATAAAGCTTCCATCATGTTCATTCTGATTTTGTGCCGGCTTGCCGTTATAGTTAGTTTGCCTGAGTGCAACCATCAAGGCCGGCATCGCCCCAGTGAAATGCCATGAACGTTGGTTTACTGGGCTATATCAGGGATGGGAATTCGAATTCGAATCGGAATTAGAATCGGAATTACATTCAAAAAATTCGGGTATCCGAATCGATATTAGAATCGGAAAACAATTCACCACGGTATTTGTATCCGAAATTGGATTAGAATAAAAACAAGGGTATTCGAATCGGTATTCGAATATTTTTCAACGAATTCCGATTCCAATAAAATATCGATTTCATTGGGTTTTATTGTACTGTCACGTGCGAGAAAATGTTCATAGGAAGCATTTTGGGAAAGCCGCACACAATTATAAAACCCAAAGGGCAAGTAACGAACGTTTGGTAAACGAAAAGTGTATGGTTGGTAATGGGCAGTGATTTATAGCCCGTTTTGTAAAAAATCCTACAAATAGGATGAGATAGCCGCATGGTGTCGGTCTTACAGGACGATTAAGTGAATCAAGTTTCTTCTTTCTTAAATCTTGTTTTCATCATGGGGATGCGTAAAACTAATTCCGTTGAAGTACATTTTAGTTACGATGTGTTATCAAACAAATCGATTTGCAAATATATACTGTCAGAAAAAACTAACCGGAAAAGTAGTTAGACAGGGTAACAGATTACTCTGAATTTTTTAAAAATGTTATTGGATCAATCCTTGCTTTTCTAGTTACTGAAATTTCAGTTGAGCGTGTTTTCTGCGCTTAAATTTATATTAAATGATTGCGTGGTAATGTATAGCTGCAAAAACGCTTAATGTGTTATGTATCGCTTATTTTTTTGCGATTAAATTGTTCTTTTGAATAAATTCCCATTTTTTGTACGAATATCCGAAAAGTATTTGAATCAGAATTCAAATTCAGCAAGTATTCAAATATATTGGAATCCGTATTGGAATTCAAATTTTTAAGTATTATTAAAAATAATTAAAATTGAAATCGAAACTAGAAAGTATTCGAATCCACATTTAAATCCGTATTTTTCCGATATCCCGTCCCTGCCCTATATTTTTCTGAATGACAATTCTATTACAAAAATTATTAGCTTGCTTCACAATTGGGATTCATGAATTATTCATGTTTGAAAAGAAGCGAAACAAAACAATGCGCAGAATAAATCCAGAGATAAAATCTACGATCCTCTCTAACCCAGTTTGTAATATACTGACCAGTATCCGTGCGCTTTTATCTCGAAAAAATAATTATAAAAGGGACGAAAATACTTATCCCCGTCCTTGTCTCATAATTATAAAATATGTTATAAAAATGTATTTTGCCAGCGATTGAGTAAACTTTGTTTCAATTCTGGCCATCCATCTAGTCAAAACACTTTCAATGCAAATTTCAAGGATTTAATGCAAAGACAGGTTTTAATTATTGGAATTTCTAATTTAGAAATAAATCATTCTAGTGTTCTAGTAATAACAGGAAATAACATGCGTTTGACAGGGGATGTATAACGAGTCTCCGTGGGGTTTGTGGAATAGTTGGGCATGATCCGAACGGCAAATAGAAAGTTAAGCTTCTTGAATGAAAGCTTGAGAAATATAAAGAATATTTTGGGAGATATCACATCCTTGTCGAATTACTTTCAATTCCTTGGAAATAAATATCCAGATCTGATGACTATGTATATAATCATATACAGTAAAGCCTGTAAATATTGGCCAGCTATATAGTGGTCTCCTGCTCCTCAGTGGGCAGTTCCATGTTTCCCCTTCACGCGCCCTACTTTTAACATCAAGATAATCCTGTCCACAATATTTTTTTCTATAGTCGTTCCCTGTCAATAATGGACCAGGACTTTTATCCATTCAGTTTGAAACGCATGCTTTGAACTCTGAATCCAATGTTTCATTTTTACCTTCCGTCATTAAGCCAGCAATTCAGTGCAAGTGTATTTTGAGACCAATTATAATATGCAGTTCTCATTAAAATAGGGCTCCCGTAATTCAACTAACTACGAGAGCCCGCATCTTTCCTATACGAGCACTTTCTCCACGATATTTATCGAACTCAGTCCCATTTTGTTAACTATTTCTGCTAATTGAATAAGAAGCCTAATAAGAATAATAATAATGGGCTTCAGAGTGAAAGACAAGTTTCAACAGCACAAAATCCCGTTTTTCAAATAGGATAATCAAATACAACTGTCGGAAAACAAAAGAATTATCAACTCTCCCTTAGCCTTTGCAGCAATACGAGTTGGACTTTTCCCTGGTAAGTTAATCTAAACGAACTTCTCGATGTTACAAATTGTCCTTGTATTTTGTATAATTGCTTTTATAAAGCTCTAATTCCTACTGCTGAGTCTAGTTTATTGTATGCTAAACCATGCAGGCAACTTTGGGGAAAAATTCAATTCAAGTTAAGCTCATTTTATTTTCTTTCACGCAGCGTTCACTCACACTCAGTTCATTGTTGTTGGTTATACCATTCACACTCAGTTCAATTCACAAGTATGTCTTATTGCATTCAGTCACGTTCACTCAAATTGAACTCTAAAATAAAAAGTTCGATTCACGTTCATATTATCAATCCCGTGAATCCATTCAGTTCAATCATGAATATTTAATTTAAAGTTCTTATTTAATCTTAATTCTTATTTTTAGTTGAAAATTAGAAATTTCCAGGCATATCTGCCGAAATTATTTAGTTCTTTGGTGGTTTGAATCCGCTTAAGCATTAGGAACATAAAAGTTAAATCAGAGTTCCGTAATACGTATTCTCACATTCAGTTCAATTCAGGTCTCTTAATCGTAATTACCTATACATTCACGTTCATTCATATTCGTTGCATTTGCCAAACAGTTCGATTCAAACTCATTCGTTACATAAATTGATAGGTTTTGAGTTCACTCAAATTCACTCAAATCTTGAGATATTTCAGAAAAATTCAATTAACGAACTAGTTCAATGAATGAATTGTTGCATGCATGTGCTAAACATTGTAGTGTTTACAGCATTTACGGCTGTTCACACATCTTCATATGCTTATAAAATTCAAATTGATTCTCGAAATTAAAAACTGTTACTGCAGCGGTTATTCGATTTAAAACATTTGTTCAAAATAAAAGGATAATATGGTACGCAATGTACATATGGCTTTCAACCCTCTAAGTATAGATACCCATAGGGAGCATCCTAATCAAGTGAAAGTAGGTGAAAGGAATGGAACTTGAGACGTCAAGCGTGTTCGACCCAATCGAAAATAACTGGATCAGCCCTGGAAGTTGCTTACAAACTACCTTAAGCTGAGGATACGGAGAAATACAGATATTTTTGATGTTACAGCTTAATCCTAAAAGTCACATTATCAGAGTTAACTTTATTAAAGTGAAGCAATTAATATTTTTTGGATGAAAATTCTACAACCAAAATTCGTAATTTCCAACACAATTGGGAGTCATGAGTTCACACTTGACCTTTGGTGCAACAAAATATTGTGCTAATAAACAAATCTGTTAATATTGCCCGCAATTCTAGCATTATGGCAGATTGTATCTATAGCTCCCCCAATTGCTTATACAAAGCAGTCTCAAAATCTGTTTAGGAAATAATTATGCCAGCAGTGGCAATTTGAAGTATCTAAAGTTCTTACTTTCCTTTACTTTTTTGTAAAAGCGGTGTATACATATCTTAATTATGGCAGTGATGGAAGTTTTGTAAATTCTGGAATAGGAATTGCACTTGAAACCAAAGCTTTCAATTATTGCCATTTTCATAGGCATTGGAAGTAAAAAAGGATATGGAACATTTAATACAAACTGTGATTTGTTTTCCCTCCATTTACCCCTTAAAATTACTGATTTTTGAGGGTAATTTTGTGAATTTCATTCAACGCAATAGCTATGAAACGAGCAAATGTACTTTCTATAATTTGTCTCAATATTGATTTTAAATGAATATTTCGTACCTTCATCCTCCTCCGAAACGTTCGAGTCTCCAGTTTTGATCTGTGCGATGGAATTTGGGTTTTCTGAAGTTTGAGTCACTACCGCTTCGGTCGTTACGGTGGAAAATTCCATTTCATCATCGGCAAGACTGCTGTAACTGCAATAAAAAAGATATATTGCAGTAATTAAAATGAGTTTCAATGTGGAAGCAGACATTTTCAAAATGTGAACTCTGAATTGAAACTGGCAGTTATGAAGAGAAAGGTTTTAAAATATTTTTGGTTTCAATTAAAAAGGACTGGACACATCTGCTTTTGACCAGTGTCGGAAAGAGAATGATGTTCCATCCCGAGGAAGTGTGCAATTTGGATATTAATGTTGGAATAAATAATCGCAAAGGATTTCCTTAAACACTTCAATTCTGACAAGTAGCCCTTTCAAGATGTTTTATGTTCACTAAATGAGACCCGATTTTCTTTCTGCTCTTGGTTAGTCTTAGATTTTATTTGTCAGTATTTGCTAATTTTTTTCACAAAATGTAAAAATGTAATGATAAAATTTTAGAATTTTTTAAAAATAATTCCCAGTAAGAATCAAATGAATTCAATGTTTGAAACAAAGGTACAACTACTATTAATATAAAGATACTTTCGAACCAATAACAATGAGGTCTATTGAATAGACAATCCAAGTGATCTCCTACTCCTACTGCATACATGGCCACAAAATGTCGACAATTGATCGGGTTGGGCGATTGTTTTTTATATCGCAGAATTACCTTAGAAAATATGAAATCCGCGGTGCATTTTTTACTTAGAACATCCAAGGCGACATAATACATCAATCATTAACTTCTGTTATTGCCCATTTGGCCAATAAATTCCGATCAAAAATAATTATTCATTGCACATTCTAGCAATACTAGAATTACATACTATTATTTGTCCATTCAGTATTTAAGAATTTTATGACCTACTAAGAATCCTACTGTAATTGAAACTGGAGGAGGTTTCACAATGGGAATTGTCGACCACACTTTAAAAAATCGTCACAAGTTGTTAAAATTTCGACATTTTTAACGATGTTGAGCATAAAATGCAGTAACGTTTCATTGTTGTTCTAAGATGTGATACACGCCCTGCCACACTTCTAAAAATCAACAAAAAAATCGTTTCATCTCCCGAACCCGTCAGGGTGATGTCATCCTGTTTTATGATGTTAGTTCTAGTACGTATGTGTTTAGAATTGAATATTTATTATCAATGCATGTTCCTTAATTGAAGACACTGGGGAGACTCTGCTCGCCGAACTTGATAACAGATGGTAAGGATGGCCTGATGGTAGTGTGGAAACTAATTTTATAATAAAAATATCCTTTCGTGGGCGTTGTCTATGATCAGGATGTGGTTTCAATCTCTTCCGTTTGTCTGCGCCACCATTTCCCCAAAATCTTTCCTGATGACGTAATACAAGAATGACGCCTACTGAATTTTGAGGTCCTGGAATTTTTACTGTCAATAATTCAGTCTTTGTAAAATAAGTTTTAGGTTTTTAATTTCATTTTTAAAACCGACTATGGTAGCAAAGAAAATCACGAGCGTCGTGAGGATTCATTATGTAGTAATTTTGACCATTCATCATAGTGACACCTTAAAATTGTTACTTGTGGGTAGAGTGCACGCCCGAGGAGTTTCGCACTAATTTGCAATCTGAAGATAAAGACGCCGGACGCAAGAAACTCCCTCCATGAGAATGAAACAAAGTTTGGTCTTCCTCAGCACAAAATGTGTCATCACAGTCGGGTAAGATAGTAACAGTTCTTACGAACTTCCATTCCTTAAAGATATAATGAGCAGAAATTAAACTTGGCTGATTCCAATTAAGTCATGATTCTATGACGATTATTGCATTTCCTTCACACCGTTTCCAGCGTAACTAATTCCAAGGTACACATGCAAAATAGCTCTATAAAAAATCTGTTGGGATTTTAGGCAAAAATCCCAACGAATGTCATCCATAACTGAACCCATGACCTACCTTCCAATATGCTTTTTCGCATATAAAATTCCCTACCGGAGGTAAAATTTCCCCCCACCCTCAGACATATTTATGCACTTATTTATTTTCTTCCGATGACGAAATTACGAATCAGAAATGGCACGAATTCTTATTGCAATCTTATGATATTTTTGTATTTATGGAAATGGGACGAGGTATTGTTGGTACAAAACCAGGATTTTTGGGATCTTGTGGGTCGAACATGAATACCTTCAATGTACAAAAAATCGTGCAATCTTATTTTGATTGTCAGTTTATGAAAATTGGTGCCACGGTGAATTGTCACATTCGCTGTGTTGTCTCTACAAAATCTAAACTAATAAAGTACAACAATATAAGATGTGACATCTGAAAGGACAATTATTTATTAACATTATTGAAACCTAATTAGAATGCAAATTTTTCAATTTGTGCACACTGACACCTTCAATGCATTTCAATGAATCCAGTGGTCCATAGTGTGAGTGTAATTATATATTACCGAGTTGCTGAATAGGGTAACAGGTTTTCACAGGGACCTTGTTTTCGAAGAATCCAAATGTAAACCTCCTCCACCATAGGAACAAATGCAATGACACCCCTGTGACCCCAATTCGGTATATCAGAAAATCTTAAAAACGAAAATGAAGATAATGATTATTTCAGTATAGCCAAATATCTACATATGTACCTATTAAAATCCTGTCCCTCGAATCCCCCCATAGAAAATGCGTAAAATACCTATGTCTAAAATTCAAGTTTTTTCCCACGGTTGACACTCAAGCGTCCCTTACCTATACATAAATTGATAAAATCTAATATTATTAAGAAGAGACTCTATTATATTATAATTACCTTTGCATAATAGGAGCCTTACTCAATATTTTTTTAATTTTAATCTTTATGTAAAAGTTATGACAAAAAAATACACGTACCTACAAAATTCAGGGAGCCTATCACATAATCAGAATTTCAATTCTGCGAGTATCTCTTCAACGAAAGTCCCATCGTCTGTTTGGAAGGAGGTCCCTAACTTTGAGCTTGAGTAATTGAAATTACTCTGTTACAAAAACGGACTTCTCCATACATCCTGCAGTACTTTGGCAATCAATTTAAAAATAGAACATATTAAAGAAATCAAGTACACAAGCTTCAATGCAATACAGCAGATTATCCTTAAATGGAAAGTCTTTACATCAAGAGTAGATAATCAATTAGTAATTTGGATGTTTCTGCGGATAAATTATATTTTATGTCGAATTGGGATAAAAGAGGTATGTACGCATAAAGTGGCTTGCTTTATCACTTGTGCTTGTATACTTTTATGGACGGATTGACGGATAGTTAGCGTGTCGTAGAAGACCCCCGCTGTAGGAAAACCATACAAGGAGTAGATACAAAATATTCATAGCATAACCGCTTAGTAAAGTGCAATTAATCATATGCTGAAATTTTTCTGATTTCATGTGTACAAAGGTAAGCATGTGCATGTATTTATCTATAGTTATCTAACTCATATCTGAATCCACTCGTGTGTATAAGCAAAGCGAGCAAATTATTCATGTTGCTTTGCAAGTTTAGTAAAGCACAAAAGGCTAAAAGATATTTATAAAAACCCGATGTGTGCATGTATGTAAATGTACAACAACTTCCTAATAAGCTTAATGCAGTATATATAGATAAGGAAACGCTACTGACATTAATAGATCCATAAAGTTGTAGTACTATCAGAGACAGTACAAGCAGTACTCATCATGTTCAGGTATAAAAAAACCGGCAACATAAGCTCCCAATCAAAATAAAATCCAGTTCCAATAGAACCAACCTAGGAAGGCAAAATTGTAGGCAGGCCTTACAATGATTTGTAACAAATCTGTAGTAAATCGTGTAAAATCGTAGGCAAAAAAGTCATGAATGAAAATAATAATAATTGATTAAAAACCAGTCAACTTAGTCTTAGCTAAACATTTAAGTAGTTTCACTAATTTTTTGAGTGAAATTGTGTTAAAATAGGTCAGAGGATTTATTATAAAAAACGTAATTCTCATCCTTGGACTGAATATCTGATTGTGAGCTTAAATAATATTTATTTCGGGATTCATCACTGGAATTCACAGTCATTCCTGTAATTGCTAATAATATTTAATACTATAACGTTTGACCCCTCTATCCCTAGAACTAGGTACTTTAATAATCTTGTATGCTCTAGGCCGTGCCTATTTTCATGACATTACGAATCGTTAGTTCAGATGCACTTAAGTCTTAAGTAATGGCATGCCCAGTGAAACGACTATGCTCAAGTGTTCAGTACGCGTAAGAAGCACAAGCAAATTCAATTTAGCGGCTACGTTTATTAAACACAAATTAAAACTTGAACAAACTAATTAAATTGTAGGCAGATGAGACGTGACGAAGATCGGGACGTGGACACTGCAATCACAAATAATAAAATTGTCAATTCCAATATTGTGCCTAACTCCTTTCGTAGCTACCGCCGGTTCTAGCTTGTCTTACTTACGTTGAATGAATGAGTGTGTCAAATTGATGTGTCCGGTTCCCTTTTATAAGGTGAGCAGGTTCAATCCTTGGGGCTGTCCTAGCGTCCAGGGCGTCTGCAGGGACAATTCTCAATGGATGAAGGAATTGTCCGGTCATGACCTTTTAGTTCACTAATGAGGTCTCTGGATGCTTAGTTAATGCTGGGGCCACTACTGGTAATGATAGTAGCAGGCCTAGTCCACTATAAACGCGATAGGCAAATTAGCCCCCTCGGTGCTCCTTCAGGTATATGCAATCAAAGCACTAAAAAAGCATAATTTCAAATTAGCATAACTACCAGGTCATTCGGCCGAAATTCGTGATTAGACACTCTAACAGCATCTATTCCATGCCAGCTACAAGCTGGTTACAAAAAACCTCTAAGATAGTACAATAGTTCAAAAGTTACAAGCATATAAAAATGACCTTTTTACGTTACTTATTCAAATACATAAGTCATGGAATATACATAAATGTTAAAATCCAAAATCATCGTAGCCGCTTTACTTAGGCTTCATTCTTTTATTACGTCATCACAAAGGGGGGAGAGGGGGTTATTATGAAATGGCGATGATGTCAGGTAAGAGGGAGAGGGGGGTAGAGAAAAATGACGAATGTAAGTCATCCGCGCGAAAATTCGAATGTCCCGCTTTAAATGATGTTGTTTTGGAACACGCTTATATGTTAGCATTCGGCATGCACTGACTACAACGTTCTGGATCTACCCTTCATAACTTTGCACACAGTAACAAGAGATTGATTTAACCGGATTAATATTGTGAGAAATAAATAGTTAACATGGCTTCTAACGAAATTCTTTGGATTCAGTTACAAAAGGAATGGCTTAAATCATCTAGTAGGAAAGGTCGGAAGCATAGCGGTTCATTTTGTTTCTTTCATTCATGCAAAAAAATGCTTTGATTTTTATTTTTATTCACTTTTTTGCGCGAATGAGTGAATAATATTATGTAATTCCAAGAAATTTAAAAAAATTAAAAGAATAATAATTATTCTTTAAAAAAAATTTTTTGTTTACTTGGACAAGATTAAGTTATAGTAACCAAGTGCTACTACATCCTGTCCAAGTCGACAAAAAATAATTTGATTTTGGATTACAAAAAATGACATGAAATGAGAAACGAAATACAACAATGCTAAACAAAAGCTAACAACAAAGTTTTACTATCTTGCATCTTGGAATTTTTATGGTTAATGTAAATCAACTACCACTAGCTTATTATGCATACGCCTTCGAATATTTAGTACAGGTTGGCTAATATGATAAGTCATCATCTTTTAACTACCATGATTAAATTCTAACTTTGGATATTAGAGTAAGTAGAGTACTTGTAAGAATAACTTTGGGGTCCATCTACACATGTCAGACTTGAAATTCAGTAAAATGATGTAGCCATTAACATTGACAGCGTTCTGGGTTACTCTTTCGTGGTCAAAAATTAGGGTCTTTGATCTAATACTTTGTGGTCAATTCTTATAATTGTAATAGTTGGTTCCAGCAAAATGAATATAAACAAGGATAATTTCAAATTGCAAAAAATTGCTCAGCTTAAATAATTTAATTGCAATTTTATTAAATTATTTAAAATTTATTAAAAATTAAAAATTTAATATTTAAGTACCCTGTACATCACTTATTTACTAAATAGCATTTAAATATTTTCAAAAAACATTTATGCCATGAAAAAGTTTGAGAACAATTCTAAAAATGATTCTTCGAGGGCTTCACGTAATAAAAGGAGAGGCTTCAGTTTTTTAAAATCAGCTAATCCTATTTTTACCAAAGTCTGGCAATGTTACTATCATCATCATTTAGAAACTTTTAGTTTTCCTAAGAGTAGGTTTTATATCTAGGTACTATGTCAGTTCCATTCGATGTTTAATTGTGACTACAGATAAAGTCAATACAACAATGAAGTTACTTCAAAAACCTATATACGAAATGTTGGTAAAACAAAGAATATTTTGCCATTGCATATGTAGGTCAGTGATGGGGGACTTTGAATGGCATAAATAGTCAAATAAATAGAATTGCCTTCCGCATGGAATCTGAGGGCCTTTGTTATTTTTTTGTACCCTGGCCGAACCAGAGTTGGCCCCCTTAAATCGACATAGGTTTTTTTTTAATTTAACTTAACTTTGCAAGGATAGTAATGAAAAAATTATGTAAAAATGTATGTCAGGGGCATTTCATATATTTTGTGGTGGCATAATTAATTCGGGAGGGGGGGGTCGAGCAATCGTGATTTATAATAGTGATGTTCATGGAAGGAGGGAGGGGGGGGGGTTTGAAATGAGGGAAAATCGGATGACGTAATAAAAGAATGAAGCCTTAACATATCCTATAATGTCAGGACCAAACAAATCTATTTACACACTATAGGTATAGTGACACCAGATATTTTCAGTAATGTGCTTACATACTACCTCCAATGTTAATTAATGCCTATACAATATATTATATAATTTTTAAAAAAGTATCGATCATGGTACATAATAAAAATGGATCTACAGGGCAAGGAATTTTTTTACAAGCAGTGTTCAGAGAGGCGTTGAACTACCAGTGTGGGGAAGTTTTATATCCGTGTGGTGGATTTTCATAGAACATGTAGATTCCATTCATTAACGCGCATTAAAATTCTGAAACCGTTTTCCTGGTTGCCCGGTAAGGTTCTATGACTGGGGATAATGTCTAATAGGGCAAGCAATATAAACCCTGACAATAGTTACAACTTTTATTACAATCCGAATTGATTCTGGCATAAGAGGCAAATTGTCATGGGTGTACATTCAATTTCCTTAAACTCACTTTTATATGAAAGACTCGCAGCTCTCAGATATTTAAAATTAATTAGTTTCAAATCCATATTTAAATATTGTACTGCTACTTTTAGATAATTATTTGTTGTGTTTTATCTTAATTTTTGAATTCGATTGGAAAGTTGGAGAGTACATGAAAAAAATATATTCTTGAAGCTCATGGGTCAAACTTGAATATTTCCGTTGTCAAAAACAACCTGAAATCTTGATTTGGTTGTTCTGAACGTTTAGATTGAATTGTCAGTTTTGCATAAATGGTCCCAATGCGAATAGTCAGAGTTCTTGTATTGTTCTGGAGATAGGGAAACTATTCAAATATTTATAAAAACGTTAAATTCGATGTCAATATGATTAAAGCATATTATTAACACTTAAATCACGTATAATGTTTACATGCCCTTACACTCTCAGTGCATTTCATGGAATCTATAGGTCCAGTGTGATTGTACTTATTATATCCGTCCTTAATGGGAAGAAGGGTTTTGACAGGGGCTTTATTTTCCAAAAATCCAACTGCAAATATACTCCAACAAAAAAACACATGCAAAGATAATTTTGTTCCTTCAATTCGATATTGTAAAACTCCGCTTGGCATAGAATACCTAAAAAGAGTCAAAATAAAAACAATTGGTTCAGACAAATATTTGGTAATGCGCAAGCAAACGATATTGTTTCATCATATAGCACAGCAATAAGTAAATTGGTATAAATTCAATATCTCATAAAATCAGAATAAGCCAACCCCAATCAGCATTTTGGTTGGAAACTTAATTTTCCCATTTTGTTCCCAGCTTTTTAACAATCATTATTCCAGCCATTGTAAATTATAGCGTATCCATAGATATTTATGAATATAATTTCTCTAATATTTCTCTCCGGTCGTTGTGTTTTGACCGACACCTGTACAAGGTGGCGTGAGCAAGGTAGGTAGTTTTAAACTGGTATCCCTAGCTTATAATCGATAAATGGGCTTACCCCTGTTTTTTGAATGCACAATTTTCTCTGATCTTGGAAGAGATTATGCTTGGAGCTTCCACGTGTTGTAAACCATCATCCAAAAACACCTGGTAGTCTGTCAGTTTCACGTCCAGATGATTTACTATGAAAATATTAGAGAAACAATAAAAATAAAAATCATGTTTTCAATTAAAGGTAATGAGATTCTGTTTCGTATTATCCCTGTGAAATTTGTAGTTTTGGTTTCTTACACGCATTCCAGATAAATGAGGTGGAATTCATCTTGGCTTAAAGTCATTTGAGAATAATGCATGATTTTGCAAAGAAACGACAGTGACATACGGATTATAGTTACTCAGTTTGTACCCGCATGTATGGGAGTAAGCACTCTCGTAATTTCGGGAAGTGCACCATCATAATAAATATGGCGATTTCAAATAGTGTTGCCCCAACAGAAAAAATCCAATAACCCTTTTTACGTCTGTAGTTTCTAGATGTTTTGTCTATATATATTTAGATTCTGCATTTGTGGTTAGCACGGTAAAGCTGTGGGTGATTATTTGATTTGAATGCAAATTTTTAGGGAAGTTAAATTCCTTCGTAAAGAATTGTTCTGCGCCTCAAATGTGTTTACATATACAATTCTTATTCTACTAAACTCCTTTGTTATCCTTAAATTTCCTTAAGCTTGCAAAAGTCAATTCAACTTACCAATTTCAAAGATGATGACATCATTCTCGGGAACTGCGGCGGCGATGTCTTCAATACTACCACCCTTGAAACTACTGCCTTTGGATGGTGACCTTAAAGATTTCAGGTAATCCTCCGGAGTCTGAATTTTTAGGGCTGTAAATAAGTTCAATCAAATAATTTTTACATTTGATTAACAACTGATACTTCAAACGCACACACTAAAAGTAGATACAACAAACCAATCAGATTGCGTGTAACTTTAAACATGTGTACCAAAGTGGAAGCTTTACAGTATTACATGTAAAAAGTCTTATAAGGTTCAGTGCTGTTTGATTTGGAACAGCTCGATAGAACGTCGTCATTGAAAGGAGCTCTTAGTCCTATTTGTTTAAAAATGGGAAATATTGGATTCGTCTCGGTTGCGCTGAACACAAAATGTTTTACAACTAGACGTACCGAACTCAGGATACTTTTCGGCCAACCAGGTTTTTAACTCCGTTTGCATCTCATAATCAAAGTGCCATCCACTGGTTTTAAGAAGATCTCTAACTCTGGCCTTGAGGCGCTCGTTTTGCTCTTGGTGAACCGTCCTCTCTGCTCCGAGATATGTGTCCATACTTTTGGCGGGAATTATAAAATCAATTTCGAACTATTCAAGTTACACAGACTTGAAAGTTTTTACTTCTAATAATCTCATGCGTTTAGGATTCTGCAGAAAATTGTCTACGAAAATATGGGTTAAAATATGGACAAGTATTCACTCCAGAATGGCAACAACTACAAAGTGCATGTGAACACGCATTCAATAATTTTGTTTCTGCTTGACTGGCAAAGGTATAAAAGCAGGCAAAAATGTATTACATAATGGTGAATTGACATCATTGCAAAGCTTTTATATCAGAAAACATGAGATAATGAATTTGCTGCAACAATCTATGATTACTGCTCAAATGACACATGTAGAGATTAAGTTCCATGAGATAATTTTCTACTCATTTAGATTGACAAGATTGGAGTAAATGTAACTTGGGAGATTATTGCATTGAAACACGTGTTCAAGACAGGGATGGGAAATAGAAAAAATTCCAATACAAATACTTGGAAATATCAATTGTGACCTTGAATTTCTATTTTAACGCCTAAAAATGGGATTTCGATACCAATTTAAATGCATTTGCAGCCAGAAATAACTACAACAATTTGCTTTTTGTGTATTTGCGACACTTGGATTCCCAATGTAATACTTTTTGTGATAAAAATAAAAATATACTTTGTGTTTTTTGAAATACTTTATAATGATGGTGATTCGTATGTTATGTTTCATTACATGTAGTTGAAGTAATATTAGTTTTAAATTATATAGATATATAATTGATTGATATAGATTTTATTGTATTATTATATTTTTTATTATATTATATTAGCTAAATTCGGTATCGGAATCAATATTATCAAAACTGCTAAAATTAATTATTTTTGTCGTAACTTGTTCCCCCATTTGAGGAGCATTAAAAATAGCTGAGGGTATAAGCAGAAATTGGGAGATTCTCCGAGTTAAATTAAAATATCACTTTGCTCTTCTTGGAGAGAGGATTTTATTCCTCAGAAAATGTTCTCGCTAGTATTAGCGCCAATTTCTGCAAAAAAATATTTTGCAACATACATATTATTTGACATTACAAATGATAGTGAATGTGAGAACAGTAGCAATGACGTCATACGAAATTATAGGATTGAACTCATCCATAGTTTTGCAGCAAGTCAACAGAATCACAGAGAATCAAGTATTTTATTACCGTGTGCACTTAAATTCAGTTTACATACGAAGATTCCAAGAATTATTGGTTCGTAAATATTGTTTTGTACTCATGGCAAAAATATTAATGTAGCTTTAAATAATTAAGCCATGATTAAGTCAAACCTTGTACAATGAAATTTTTTACTAATTTTAGGATTTTCACTTTAAATTATCAGACGTGGAATCCAGTACACACGTCATATTTTCCTGCAGGAATATTCTGAAGAAAACTCGTTACTTCAAAGCGTAAGTTGCACATCTTATTCCTCAAATAAAACATTTTTCACATTATAATAGGTAGTACTCGGACCAGTTCAGTTCAAAACCGAAAAATTCCAATTCGGTTCAGTTCAGTTCAGTTTTATTCACTATAAACACAGTTCAGTTCAGCTTTTGAACTGAACTGAACAGTTCGATTCAGTATTTGAATCGAACTGAACCGTATAATGCAAACTGCAACTCAAACAGTTTGCAAACGGGCTCCTTGCTGGAAATATCGCCACCAACGTACATTCTTATCTGTCATTCCCATGTATAGTTAATTAACGAATAATCAACAGTTTTTTAATTACATTATTTCAAAAATGTTCTTTTAATAATTATATGGGACATTGCTGTTGCCGTACCAAACATGGGGCTAAAGAAGTTGCATTTCGCACTATTTTCTTTAAAACTTCAACAAGTACTTAAAATTCTGGTTTGATTACGATGGTATGAATCCTAAGGAAAATGTAGAAACTGAATTCGCCCAAAGATGTAATGCTAAAAGGAAGCAATCTATTACGGATTACTAAACGTTGATTCTGAAACAGGGCCATTGCAGTGTACATTACCATCATCAAGAGCATATCATTTCTGCATTCTCCAGTGCACTGTTTGCTATGGTAATGCGATTAGGAACAGGTTAAGAGGGAAAAAATCAGTTTTTCTGGGATTGACTCGGATGACTAAATTCGGATCTTTATGTGTGTACACCCGCAATTATTATTGTTTACCAAACACTGCGACTGAATTGTTTGATTCACCGATTCAGTTCAGTTCATCAGGTAAAACTGAACTGAACTTAACTGTTTTTGCTTGAACTGAACCGAAACCGAATTTTCGTTTCAGTTCACTGCTCAAACTGAACTGAACTGCAAATTTTGAATCGAACTGAACTGTTCCGAGTACTAATAATAGGTGACGCAATTTAAATGAAAGTCCACGAAATTTTACATGTGTTATTATGTAATAGTCAGTACAAGTAGTATGTATGTCTATATGTATTCATTTTACTATAGTACATATTACTTGTCTTTAATGTGACTCGTTTAACTACAAATTGTGAGATCAACCTTAAGTGGGAGTAGTAATACCCCAATTTACTTTTCGAGGTTTTTCCTGATTCATTAAAATCATAATGCATAGGGCAATAGATATATATTAATTGATACATGTAGGTTTATAGTTTGAAAATGCCCTGTAGTATCTTTTCGGGCGTTTTTCTGTCATGGATTCAAGTAAGATAGTGAAAACAGCGGTTTTCGTGCTCGAAGGTTCTTTGAAGCCCATTTTCAGTACTTCAGTAATTTATAAATTCGTTTAAAGTAATAATCAGTGGCTATCTCTATTGTGCAGGGAGCTACTCCATTTTTTTGTACATATTTAATTGTCCAACATCCGGTCAAATCTTTGCTATTTCCCAAAATACATAACTACAGCCTTCCAGTTATAGTTTTGTTATCGAGTTTATTCCTAAGATATAGAAGCAATTTTAATTTAAGTATGCGGAGGTGCTTTCTATGTAAGAAAATAATACTCGTGTAGACTATAGTATGGATTTTGGCGAATTTAAACTATCTACAGCTGCAAGATATATCAGACTAGATAATCAAACAATTTTATTGCTGAAAATCGTATAAACATTTTTATGCCCAGAATGTTTTTGCAGCAATTAAACATGACACTCCATAGCAGGAAGGACAAATTCAGGAAATTGACGATAATTATCCTCGTAACAGTTTACCAGAAATTTACTTAATTTGTTGATTACTTTTGATTGCAGACAACATTTTTAAAATGCAGTCATCTGAAGATGTAAATTCGGAACTGTCAAATCATTCTGTTAATTCGAATAAATCGAAATTGACCGCCTCAGCGACAACGTCGATGGAAAGAAAAGTGAACAGAAGTTTTCAAATTAATTGGTTCTATTCCATCGGATTAGCAGTTACCCATTTATTTGGAATTGTTGGCATTGTAAATGTATTGCAGGGACGTATTCTGGCTTCAACAATTATATTCGGTGCGTTTCTATTTAAAAATTCAGTAGGATTTTCAGGGTGGCCACAATGAACTTATCAATATCTGGTCCATTATTGGTTACATCATGCATGAAATGCTTGACTGCTACATTTGTATACACTTAAATTGGCTGAAAGCAGCTATTCTGATGAAAATTGTCACATGTCAGTAAAGAAAATTTAAAAAAAAAGAAACCAAATTGTTAAAAACAGGGCATATTGGATTTTATATTTTTTTCACTCTGTAGCAAAGCCTGTAAGAGCTAAAAAGTAAATCTTACAGTGATGTAGCGGAGTACGTCAAAAACGTTGCATTACAATGTATGCTTTTCGTACTATCGAATTTGATGCAACTATAAACAACATGCAAATTTTGGGATAGGAATAACCAAAAATCAGAAATGTAACGATCTTTATGATGTTTTCTTAATTGCATGATTGTTTTAGGGCTGGTTTTAGCAGAGCTAGGATGTTTAGGAGTGACAATCGGAGCACATCGGTTGTGGTCCCATCGTGCTTTCAAAGCAAACCTCCCGCTGAGAATTTTGCTGGTTGCATGCCAAACTTTAAGTGGTCAGGTAAAGATGATGTGTTTCATGCATGTATTATGTATTTACTATTTATATAACAAAACATGTAATCCATGTACATAGGACAGCGTTTGGATGTGGGTAATATGGCATCGCGTTCATCACAAATACGTGGATACGGATAATGATCCGCACAATTCCACTAGAGGATTTTTCTTCTCCCACGTCGGTTGGCTCATGACGTACGATCATCAGAAATTTAGACCCTTGGGACTTAATGTTGACATGTCGGATATACTAAAGGATCCTGTGGTGATGTGGCAAAAAAAGTAAAAGTTTTGTATACTAATATCTGTATTACTCAAAGCCAAGAGACATGATTTAAAAATGATTGCTCCAGTTTTTTGGAACTTGATTATTCATAAAAAAATTTTCGTTTTTTTAATCAGTGCTAATAATGTACTTTTCAGGTATATTCGAAAGCCCGTAGGCGTTTTGGCTGTTTTGGTAATGCCAACAATTGTACCTTGGCTTTGTTTCAACGAGTCCTTCGTGAATGCTTTCTGTGTGGCAGCATGCCTAAAAACCGCATACGTTATGAATCGTGTATTCTTAATCAACAGTGCTGCTCACATGTGGGGATACAGGCCTTATGATAAGTAAAAGTCTTTAAGGAATAATAAATCATTTAAGGATTAACTGCTTTTCCAGTATTTTGTCCAAGATTCAACCGAACTAAATTGCTCCAATTTAATTTAAACATTCCAGGAATTTGTTTCCAGCGGAGAACAAATTCGTTTCTTTCGCGGTTTGTGGGGAGGGCTGGCACAATTACCATCACTCTTTTCCTCATGACTACAAAGCTGCAGAACTGGGACTCTACCGTTGGAATCTGGCTGCAGCCGTAATCGACTTTTTTGGTTGGATTGGTTGGGCGTATGATTTAAGAACAGCTTCGCAGTCAGCGATTAGGTCAAGAGTTGAACGAACTGGAGATAAAGTTCTTTATGAAAGCAGGACTTTTGGTTAAAAAAATTTAAATGAATATTAAATTAATATAGTTAATAAATTAATATTAAACTATTATTATTATATTTATATATAAGTATATAATGTATATCAACACACGCAAAACTTTAATTAATAAATTAGTTCATACAGAAGGTTTTGTCGGCCTCTGCTACGAAATAATTTGCATTTGTGGCAAATGAATGTATATTCACCATCTCTTGGCAACTTTTATAGTGATTTGTTTCTGGAGATAGAATATAATATTGGCATGTTTTAGCCTTGACATACGATTGTTTCTGTTCGTGAGGGACGTTGTTTAAACGGAGAGTACACTGCAGATTATATATAATTACTCAAATATTCTGTCGGCTTACGTTTGAAAAACTGTCCAGAAGTTAATTCATAATTCATTTTAATTTACTAATGTTAATACACTGTTCGCAAACCCTATAATAACTGTTCCTAAGAAGCGTAATTGCGAAGGAATTCGAAGCCCAGAATGGTTATCGTCTTTTGATATGTCGTTACTAAAGTTATGCATTCTGAATTACCGATACTATACCAACTATTCGTGCACAACTTACACAAGAACAATTATTGGGAAAGGAATAAAAATTTATTTCGAAGGATTTTTACACCAGACACAATGATGAATTTCGTCGCTCCGGAAGATCACACTTGAAAGCAGGTAACAATTTTTTACATTTAATATCAAATGATCTCCATTTAATAAACGTCATTGATTGAACAATTCTTGACTTCACAAAAACTCAAGCCTCGAGAATATTTTGGTTCATACAAGGAAGTACACTCCAAGCACTATGTAAAAGCCTACACCTTAGCAAGTGTCCCCCGAATATCAAGTCAAAATATTGACAAGTGAACACTTTTTGGTGTCCTTTCCAGATTTTTGAAATCCTAACAAAACTAGCTTTCTCATACCCTGAGTCAGTGCCTGTCATGGGAACGGGTCACACCCGGGTGTTTGGGTACGGGAACGGGAACGGGTATGATATGGGTGCAAAATATTTTCACCCAAAAGTGTGGGTACAGGTTTGGGAACCAACCTTTCCCATTAAAGTATGCGGGAACAGGAACCCATATGGGAAAGGGTGCAATACAGGCTGAATGGGATCTGATGGGATCCCCAACAGGATCGGGAACGGTGTGCTCAAAAACCCGTTTCTGTTCACGCGTACCCGTGTACAGAGGAATCTTGCGAGCATAACAATAATTACATGATTGATTTGTTTTGGCGTGGTGTGACCGACGATTTTTGTGTCGTTGCTGTAGTTTAGAGGCAAACGCTCTTTGCTTGAACAGATCATCCCACGTGGAATGATGAAATGTGACAATAAAAATTAATTATATGCGTATGTTGTGCTTGTAAGTATATATAATGTATAACCTGTATCCCTGAATATATGAACTTCCGTTTCGGGTACGGGAACGGGTTCCAGGGTTTTGGGTACGGGTTTGGGTGCACCCAAAATTAATTTTTGGGAACAATAACGGAAACGGGTTTGGGTGCTCTAATTTTAAAAATTTCGAGTCTGGGTGCGGCACTTTTGTTCACAAGATTTCGGGTGCAATTTGGGAATTGGTTTCTGCCTTGTACCCAAACCCGAACTGTGGGAACGGGAATGGGAACGGGGACAACTTTTCTGTTCCCATGACAGGCACTGCCCTGAGTACCACTATAAGTTTAACCTGCCACCTTAAAATTCCTTACTAGTCTTTTTAAAAACACTGGCGCGAAGTCAATTTGTCCCATAATGTACTGCAAATATTATATTATAAAAACTGGATAAGAATTGGCTACAAAATTAGGGATTCAAATATTTCATTCAGTTACTCATTTCTAACACGTAAACCTTTTTTGGTGTCCCCTACAGATTTTCAAAATTTTACCAAAACTAGTTTGCTCATACTCTGAGTATTACTTTAAGTCACACCTGTATACTGAACAATCCTTCGAAGTTTTTTTAAAAAAATTGGCGCGATGTCTATTTGTCCCGAAATTCAAAATTGGAAATTTTAAATGTCATTTAACAAGGAGGACTAGTAAAAGCCCCGTGCTTCGCACAGGGTCAATTGCTTGAGAATTGTGAGAATATACACAAAATCGTAAATTGCTATATGTAGATCCCGTATTATGGCGTGTCGAGAAGGCTTAATATTAATAGCCCGCTTCGCTAGGCAAAGTAATATCATATAAGACATTATTAATTGTAAGGCTAACAATTCGTTTCAAATAGCTAGTTGGCAATTCATCATCAAAAAATTATGGTACAACGCTCCAGCCCAGGGGTCGGATTTTTGTAGGAAGACGGGAAGAATCTTCCCAGGGAAAAAATATTTCTGGCAGGGAAAATCTCAAAGGGAAGGGATGTATTTTAACCAACGGATTTTTAAAATCGTTGACCTTTTTTTTTTGGCAGGGATTTTCAAATTTGTTGACGGGTTTCAGGGAAATTAGTTAAGCAAACAGGGATTTTTGGCTTGATTCGACAAATTTGGCAGGGATTTCACGTCTTGTAAGGGATTTTTTTCTGCCAACAGGGATTTTTAAAATCGTTGACCTTTTTTTCAGCAGGAATTTTTAAAATCGTTGAGGACCTACCAGCAGGGAGATAATAGTCAGCAGGGAAATTCAGAAATAATCTTCCAGGGAGATTTACAAAAATCCGACCCCTGCTCCAGCCCATTAAAGTTCTCTCCCAAACTCAATATTTGGATCCGCACGGGGAATTTAACTAATTGATCAACTTAATACCAACCAACATTGTTATTAAATCTTGCTGTTGCATCACTGTATGGTGCTTCACCCCTTAGTGGATCAGCACGTGCTGATCAAATATGATTTTTTATGTTATTATAATTTGTATATAGCTCAGGTGTACCGTAATAATGTAACTGAAGCCTCAGACACAGGACCCACTGATAATTTAAAATAGGAAAAGTGACAGGAATTCATATTAGCACAAGACTTTTCAATTGCTATTGTTACTAAACTCCGTGGTTCCTACATATCAATCCTTAATTCGTAATATTTTTAGGGAATATAAAGATCAAATTTATGGATGTAAAGGCTTGTAATTACAAAATAGTGAGCAAATAACTTCAGCAATACAAATTCTGAGAATTTATCTGACGTTATATATAAAAATTGTTGCAATAAGTACTTTCAATTCCATTTGCTTTTTCCTAATAAGAATCTCACACTTATGTGTACAAAGTTCAGTCATTAAAATTCTCCTCTCCTCAAATTCGTCAGTGCTGTAACCGAACGTAGTTTTTCACACTACCAGTCTTAATTTAATCCAAATTTGATGATTTATGTCTAATGTTTATAATAATTATGATTAGCGCTTTTAAGTGACAATCTAAAATTGCGCAATATTGCGAGCTTCCAGTACGCTGCAAGCAGTTGGTATATGCTGAGAACCACAGCGAGCTAAGCGAGCTGAAAAAGCTCTCCTCTGCGACAACGTTTCAGCCCGATGTGCTTCTCGGCTTGCTGTATAAACCACCGACTTCCTTGGCTATATATTGAAATGAGCCGCGAAGGTTTGAATTGTAAAGCCAAAGCCGCGAAAGTTTAAATCAACGGACAGGTCCAGAGCAATAAGAAGAAGGATTACAAGTTTCACGTACCCCCACGTTCAAAAAGTAGAATATTTTTGCCAAATGGTTTTCGGTATCTCAGTACTCTGATACTTATTCTGCCAACAATATAATCAGCTATATGCATATATTAACGACATTAAATTAGGAATTGACCAATATAGGGTAACAGTAACCAATGCTGCAATTGGTCGGTCATTGTGCATATGTAATCCGACCTGAAAAACTGCTTGCTCAATTTTCAGCTAAAAATGAATATTTGAAATAAATTATTTGGAACACATTTTAACAATTGCCATTTTGGAACATACTTTCGTGCATAATGTTTGCAAAAGCTTTAACCCATTGTGCACAGTTTCACTGGTCGTAACTTGCTTGAGCTGGGGTTTACCTGGGCGGTACCTATCACGATATTTGAGATTTCCGCTCGGAATTGGTGATTATATTGTTGGCAGAATAAGCACCAGAGTACTGGGTTCTGCAGAAACTTGTAATTCTCCATGTTAAATGCCATTTAAAATTTCCGGTTTTGAATTTCGGAATAAACTAACTTCGCGCCAATAAAAAACTACGAAGGATTTTTCAGGTGGCAGGCATGTCCTAATGTAGCACACAGGGTATGAGCAAATGGTTTTGGTGGGATTTCGAAAATCTAGATGGGACACAAAAAAGGTTTACTTGTGAGTACTTACGCCCCTTGTGCATTGATTACTGGAGAAAATATCGGGCATGACCCGTCTACAAGGTCCCGAGACAAAAGATGTACAACGCATCACAAATATTACTCAAGCTGCTGTTATTATTTAAAAGCCACAACACCTACAAATTCCCGTATAGCAGTAAATTACGTCCGAACAATTTAAAGGAACTGAAAATATTTTTATAATTAGAAATGTTACTTCTAACCGTGCTAAAAGAAACGAGCGTAATAACGACAAAAGTAATGAATGAGGACCAAGAAAATAGAAAATCGTCCGAGTAGGATCATTGAAAAACCCAGAAGGCATAAATTAGGACTAAGTTTGATTACAGAAGATACATGATACTGGTCCGTTTTTCGGAAATGATTTTGGAACAGGAACAAAGATTTAGGTAATAAGTATACGGGGAAAAACTCAAAGGCACTTCTTTTTGCTTTTCAAGAATTTGGGTATAGGTGCAGGAGCTTCATGTTACTATTCTTTTGAAGCACAACTGTCCATTGAATGGGAAAACCTATTTGATATGAAACGGTAATGCGAACTGCAAATTGAATTTTGAATGCCATCTCAATTATTTATTCCAGCTCCTCTAAAGCATGCCAAAAACAACTTTTCTAATTGGGGCAAGCTGGTGCCTCACTTTCAGAATTAGCCATGCTTCAATCACATGCTTTGAAGGAATATACATTTTGTGCTAAAATGAAAAAGCCAGCTCCATGGATGTCCAGGGAGGGCGTTTTTCCATCTGGCGTCTGTATCCTTTTTAATTCCGAATGCCAATTAATTGGAAACTCTTTAAACATTTTCTACTTACAAGGAACGTATTCGAGGTGTCAGTGAGACATGATCACAATTGATACTCAGTGTGAATTATGTATGGTTCTGATTTCGTCTTTGACGCTTCGATGTATATGGAAAAATTCCGCATTTCTTGAAGAAACACCTGCCAACGATATTACCAAAGATTAAAATTTCTATCAACAGTCAAATTTTCCAGTTTTACAATGTTGAGATTAAAATATCTCAATTTCTAAAATTGTGAGTAGTTATTAAAAAAAAAGTTTAAACTTAATTAGCATTTATCATTATTGCTAATTATACCCGCAACTTCATATCAATTTGCTAAATAATTGCGAAATATGAATACTGCTAAAATAATTTAATTGAGTTTCTCAGTGCAGCATGCAAAACCTTTAAATGCATAAGCCACAGTCAACTACCTACCCCCGAGGTGCAGATTTTACTTATTGAAGAATAGAGATTTTTTCGAAACCGTCTCCTGTAACTGAAAAAATACCAAAGGATGTTGCTGTTTGGTCTATAACTGTAAATTGAAAGTGGAAATGGTAATACTCTGACCAACCTCTAATTTTGAGGTACATGCCCAAGCCAATATCTTAACTTCAAATGTTAGCCTGTATTTAAAATCCATGCCCAGTGTAAATGTTTCTGACACTGTTGTGTTCGGAGCATTCAATAAGTTTAGAATCCGTGGGATAAAAATAAAATTTTCAACTGTAGAAATTACATTAATTATTTGTAATCTCACAAGCTATTTAAAATTTACAGGATTAAAATTAAATTCCTAAGATTGGAATTTAACTATTCCAATAGCATTTTTCGTTAGCAAAATGTTTAAAAATATAATTAAGATTTAAGCCATCCGGAAGACAAGCGGGATCACGAATTGGGTCAGTACATAAATAAGAAACCTGAAAAGTGTTTCTTGTGAGAGTTGGAGTGTGCTACATTTACAGAAGGCTAAAGGAAATCCTTTGCGATTTTTAATGGAAGATTCTCTTTCTATGTCATGTTTCTTCAGGCAAAAATATCAGTCCTCTTTGGGCAGTTGCCAAGCGCTGACATATCCTGAAATCTTAAAGTAGCAAAAAGAATAATTATTTCATATTTGTTCTTCAATTTGGAGCTATTTTGATTGACCAATTCAGAGCTTGTATTACGAAAATGGTTGACTCTGATTGGAAACCGATTTTAATTATTGCGGTTCTTTTCTTTTACATTTTCAGCACTCTTGCTGTTGTCCACGAGGGAATTTCATCCTCAACCATTAAAGCTGCCGAGTCTCAAAGTTCTAGATCGCCGATTCTCATGGGACCGGCGGAAACTGGGGAATTCCCAGATTCGAAGAAAAATGAAGGTACAGATTATTTATATCAAATAATTAGAACAAACGCTTCAACAACTTTCATGATTAGAATATCCAATTTCGTTGCATGAAAATTCTCCCCACTCCAACATTTGCTACTTTCCTAAATATTATTACAAGTATAGATAAATGTAAGAAAAGAGTCTCTACGATTTTAGAAAACAGACATAATCGGAGAAAGCAAATTGTGTAGACAATATTTTATATGTATTGACTCCCGTATCCGTTTTAAAGGCACTGCCAGAAAATATTCAATCCACTTATTTTCAAGCAAAGTTTTTTCTAGTTATTTTCATAATTTATACAGAGAGCGTAAAATTGTTCATACAGCGGTGACGAAAGTGCAGGTAGTTAGAATAATCGTAACGTTTGTCAGCGGATTTATTGATCAAAACGTTTCCTAATTTTAAAACAACTGGTTCAAATTGTACTAAGGGGATGTACCTAAATATCGTTTCTTTTTTCCCCCATTTTTGGACCTAATCACTCCCTTTTTTCGTCATTACACCGTCACTGAACCTTGACCCCTCCCCTATGCACGTTATCATAGCCAAATAGCATTAATAATTTGACACGTCAATTTAAACGCATAAACTTTAGTCATCTAAACAAATTACACTTGAAATACCATTTTGTACTGGTTTGAGTATTTATGGTTATTTTGAGAATGTGCACATTTTGATGAGTTTTCCACTTATTTCATATCATCATAATTTCGAGTCTGAATTACACTCATATGTAGGAATCATCTGTCGATTTTTTCACAGCGTTCCTGATTATAGTGTACAGTAACATACGAAATAATTTTTGTATGGTTGTCTGTACAATATATTATTAAAGTTCATTATTAGTGAGAATTTATAAATTTTCTTCTTCAAAAAATATTAGGCAAATAACACTTTTAATATATTAGCACCTACAAATATTTTGTATGTGGATGTCACAAAACATGTCTCGTCAGCCCGTACAAAGGGCAATGTTAAAAATAATGAAGTTTAGAATTTGCCTGCAATTTCCTCTGGATTTTTAAAAGCATGTTTTGAAATTGTGGCCTAAGAATTCTCGATGCATCAAAGAAATCATGCATAGTCCCGGGGTATTTGGTGAGGTGGTCAGTGAAGTTTTAAGTCTATTTTGTGCTCATGCTGAATATCCTGAACTTTGTTTTCGATTTACTACTCTTACAAGATGAAACTTAGAAGTGTTTGAAGCTCGATGAATGCGAAAACAAGAGTAAAAAAAATTAAAGAAAATTAAATGAGTAAAAATCGTTCAAATGTCTTCAAATAATTTTTCCTACTATCCGTTTCCTAGATATTATTGCTGCATTCAGAATTTTTGGCTTAATGGGATGGAAATTTTTTTGAACAATTTGAAATCAAATTACTATGTTAATTCAAAAGGCACTCATGACAACATACTTTAATGCATGCATGCAACTTTGCGGAAAAGTTCAATTCAAGTTCCGTTTATTTTATTTTCTTTCGTGCAGCGTTCACTCACACTCAGTTCATTGTTACTGGTTATACCATTCACACTCAATTCAATTCTTACGTAGGTATTTTTGCGTTCAGTCACGTTCACTCAAATTGAACGGTAAAATAGAAAGTTCAATTCACGTTCATATTATCCGTCCCGTGAATCCATTCAGTTCAATCATGAATATTTAATTTAAAGTTCCCATTTCAATCTTAAATCTTTTTTTAGTTGAAAATTAGACATTTCCAGGGATATTTGCCGAAATGTTTTAGTTCTTTGATGGTTTGAATCCGCTTAAGCATTAGAAACATATACGCTAAATCAGTTTCGCAATACGTATTCTCACATTCAGTTCAATTCAGATCTCTTCATCATACCTAGACATTCACGTTCATTCACATTCGTTGCATTTGCCAAACAGTTCGAATCAAACTCATTCGTTACATAAATTGATAGATTTTGAGTTCACTCAAGTTCACTCAAATCTTGAAATATTTCAGAAAAGTTCAGTTAACAAACTAGTTCAATGAATGAATAATTGCAAGCATGATATAATCAATATCGTCCATTAAGCGATTGCACACAAGTCGATATACAATATTCCCAAGTATGCCTTATACTTGGGAATGTTTTTTATCGCGCAGAAGATTCCTTTCCGTCCCGAAATCCTAGGGTTAGTTCAATAAATTCTTCAAATAATTCCTTCAAATTTTAATATCTTGGCCGATTCATATTCTTCATTCTTGTGACACAAAGTAGTCTTTAATATTTTGCTTAACGGAATTTTTAAGAAAATCTACAAGGGGAATGGAAAATTCTCAAATGAATTTTTTGATGTTTCGTGAGCTTACAGAAGTTCCACACTAAAAAAATTGAAATCCAATTGCAGGCAGTTCCCTAATTTAGCAGATGTATTATTGGATTAAATTATGTGTTCCTTTATAAATTGAATCCAGATTAGAAATGTATTTAAAACGCACATTCGAGAAATGTGTTACCGCAACAATTACAGGAGAATTCCCGAAGAGGTAGATCGACAATCAGTACACGGTTGGATGACTTGGAACAAAGCCTCCGTTCCATAACAGCAATACTAAAAACTATACAAGGTAATTACTCTAAAACATTCCTCATATCAATTTTGTATTACATTTGTTAATGTAGGCAGCACAGTATACATGCGGCAAAAGTATTTTAACCCTGATATTCAATTATTTAAAGGCATTTTCAATAGGGTGCTAACAAGCTAATAGGTACATTCGCAAAAACGCGCAAAGTGTGACCCATATTTACGTATTCTTAATGTTGGCTTACTATCAAAATTCACGAATCAGCTTGCTGTGATAATAATGATTGTACAGACGATCGTCAACACAATTCTGGAATTTTCCTGCATTCTAGACAGTAGATTGCACTTTGACTAAAATCAATGACCTGTCTACAGGTAAAATTATGAACATCGACGGAAACTGTCAAGCCACTGAAGAAAAATGGATTCAAATAATTGTTTTGTTAATTTGCAAATTGCTTTCCCAATTTTAATCTTAAAGGAACACAAAAGTACTGCATTATACTTTTAAACGTGCAGTACCGTTCGTACACACTTTTCTCGATTTTTTTCAATATTGTTTAATGTTTCCAGATTCCGTGGACAGTTCCGCCCAGGAAGTGAAAGATAATAATATCCGTCTAAGGAAAATGGAAACACTATGCGTGAAGAGTGATTCTGTTGCACATCTCCAATTTGTTACTCCACCGGTGACAAGACAATCTTATAACGGGTCCACGGTTGAAAATATAGCCGCTACAGTTCCGACCAATTCGTCGAACCAAGCCGTTACAATAGGTAACTACCTAATATTTTAATAGTCTTAAGTCAATATAGCATTGTCGTATTTCAAAACATCTGTAAGATATGCAAAAGACATCTCAGATTTCTTATTCAAAATAATATTCATACAGAATGTACGATATGTAGTTTTCCATGGTGGTTTAGTATGCCCCCAAGGTATCATTGGCGTGTATAGTTATAACGTTGACATGTGAATGTGAGACAATAGTTCGAAAATGTTCTAAAATGTTAGATAAGTGAAGTGTCACTTATTGAATCGTAACTGCAAAAGTTAATTCAAAATGAGGTTGACTCAAATTTACAGGATCCGGTGACCTCCACACCCAACAGCATCGGACCCCAGAGGAATACCTGGGTTCGTTAAGTTTACCAAAGAAAGGCAGTAGTTTCAATGGAAAAACCATTGAACATTTCCGATTAAAATGTCAGATTTTTGTCGGGAAAAATGAAACATTAAATTTAGAAAACACTGTTGGAGTAACCTTCACTAGTGCGTATTGAAAGGGTTGAATGCGATATTTGTAACGAACATTTCGCAACTGTCCGAGAGATATTTGCTGCAAATGTAGTTTTCAGGCTTACAGCCAGAGGATTACTGTTCTAAAAAGTCCATCAAAATGTGATAACAATAATTATTGAAAAATATAATCACAAAGAGAAAAGCGCATTCACAATACCCATTAAACTTTGGTATAGAAAAGTTTGAACGAACATTTAAAAATTATTTCCCTTTTGTAAGAATTTTATTAAGTCGTTTCATTTAAGTCTAACAGGGATTATTTACTAAAACAAATTTATATAGTTGCCGTGGGAGTTACATTTATGTGTTGTGTTAATTATTTGAAAAAAATCTCATTTATATGGCAAAATCTTCCTCAAACTAATTTTCCCGCTGGATATTTTGCTAGTAAATCACCTGGACTTGAGACTCACAGATTATCATTTGAGTCTTTCTTTTGGTTTCGAATACCAGAGAGCTCCACCGACCGTATTTTTCAAGACTAGGGAAGTTTTTACATTCAAAAATGGGTAAGTGCAATTGAATTTTTAATCGAGCAGTTTTACAGTCAAAATATGAACCCCGTTTTTTATGCATTCAATTCAGGTTATGCACATCTCAACGAGAATTATTGTAAAACTGTTACAAAATTAAGACTCGCTCTAATTTTATATGCTTGAAACCCAAACTTTCATATTCAATGACATACAGCACTATGGTCTTGTCATGACGATATTTTTAAAGAAATATATTTCTTACTATACAAGTTTTCATCAAACAATTTCAGACTAACAGCTGTAAGAATGCATAGTTATAAATCGTCTTTCCTACAGTAATTTCCGATAGGCAACCCAACGAACCGATTTTACTAAACGTAACAAAAACATAGCTCATGATACTAAACATACCTTTATAAATTTGGCCCAAATTCAGTTACTACCTTCATGAACCTTAATTACAATGACAAAGATACATATAGTCTCGTACATTATGTAGGTGGTCTGTTTTGAGAACCTTTTGTTTCAACTTAACGCACTTCTGTGTGTAAATTATTTAAGCTATGGTTTTGGTACAAATTTTCTACCATCTCCAAATCAGCATGTCAATCAAATGCTAACCGACATCAGCAAAGTAAAAAACAAAATACATTTCTATAGATTTTGCAAAGACAAGTGGATGCATTTACTAAATCTAATTTTATTTAACTTTTGTGTAACAAATATAGTAGCACTTCTCTAACTCTGTACTTTAAAGTCCTCGAAACAAAATGAATATTCAAGTCTAAATTTAAAAGGTATTTGCTGATTCATCAAGTTTCTTCAACATGCAATATAGGTTTAAAATGATGCTTTCTTTTATTTCAAGATTAAATGATACGTCTGTTTTCTTTCAATTCAAGATTAAATGATACTACGTCTACTTTCCTTGAGCGTTGAAAAGTAATTATCGGGCCCAAATGTCCTTTAAATGTTATTAGGTTTCTGTGGCCAGTAGGAGTTTCACTATACCCCGTGGGGGACACAGGACTATCACTGCATTTGCTGTTTGGATGGACATTTGCAGTTGAATTCTTGGAAAATAACACCCCTATCAAAACCTTTGAGGCCATTTTGAATGAATTCAATACGTACAATCACACTGGACCTCCAGATTCAATGAAATCTATCGAAGATGTTAGTGACAACAAATTCGAAATTAATTGCTTCACTTAGGTTTTCTATAATCTGGTAAAATTAGTGCGTACTCGAGTTTAAGGTGCTATTTACTTACCTTTTAATAGTTTGAACTTTCTGAATACAACACAAGAACTCTGACTATACACCATGGTACCATATATGCAAAACTCACTATCCAATCAAAATACTCGGGCCGACCGGGTCAAGAAAACGTGTTTCTGACACTGGATGTCTTCAAGTTCGATCCTTGAGATTCCACCAACCTTGTGTAACGCATCATTGAACAATAATAATTAATTAATACCCGCATTAATTACTTACATTGCAATTTCGCCGTTTGATTTATCTGGATCGAATATTATGATTGAAAATGCCCTGCAGTATTTGCCCGCCCATATGAAAATGTCCCAAATGCCTGCCCACATGCCCAATTGTTGTGCACGTGGGCAACGTTTGAAAATGCCCTGACGCTGGGCATTTTAGGCAGGGCTAGTTAGGCATTTTGCAGATTCAAATTTATTGCAAAAATAAAACAGTTTTCTGAGCACCAAAATTGAATCACTAGCTTGGATTAGGAATATTCATTCAAATCTATCGGGGCACACCAAGGGAGAAGTAACAAATGCATGTATGTATACGTGTAGTTATTCGCTTTGTTTGCTGTTATAATAGCAGGAACAATGCCACCCAAATCCATTTTATTTCAATGACGCGAAATGATATAATTTATCGTTCTAATGAAAATAAATTTTGCATATGCAAGGGCAATCAGAATCTCAAATAGGATTAGCAACGAATTTGAATTCAAATAATAGAATTTAATACATAATATATATATATAATATCTAATATTGCGACATAAACAAACAATGAGAATACCCGCCAGGGCATTTTCTAACAATTTTCTTCGGAAATTGCTCAGAATAGATTTACTAATTGATCCTCAAGTTTTCTTACTTCATTCAACGATTTTGCCCAATTTGCCATGAAATGATATGCTCAAATTTTCCTTACCCAATATGCCATATTGTACCGAAAATCGGCCTACTTTGCTTCAATCGCATGACCATTGTGACCAGATTCCAAAAAATACTAAAAAAAAATCATTTTTCCCATGTAAGATGTGAAGGATTTGATATTCCAGGAATTTATAGAATAATTTCAAGAGAATTTGTATTCAAGCAAACACAGTTCGCTCAGCGTGAGTTAGTTTCGGATTGTTCGAAAGAATTCTCTATTAAATAATCTCGGTTAGCGATCCACATAATCCCCTTGATTTTTTTGAACGGAAAATAATTTTACCCGTCGTGCTGCAATTGTTTGGTCTCCGTTAATCCTGGATATTAGAATGTACATATGTTCCTATAAAAAATCATAAGTAATGAGTATGAGATAACATACACAGACAATTGTCATGTGGACCTACCGATTATGTTTTCTGGCCTTTCAGCATCTGCTTGTAAACCGTTGATGTGATACCCCTCGTAAAAAGATCTGGTGGTTGAAAATCCAATCCCGGTAGTAGATATAGATTAAGTTCAAGGAATTTGAATAATCAATCATGACAAATTCGAGAAATAATTTTACATTATTATGCCCAAAAGATCAATAAAGTATCCTTCCACACTAAAACATTTTCCGTAATAATTCAAACTACAAAATGTATAGGTATTGTTGCGAAAAGGGTATGTGCCGAAAAAAAAATCAAAAATAGCTGTTCGGTACGCTAAGAGTCATAAAGCTGCTTACTCAACTATCAAATGTTGTCACCAACAACATTTTTGAAATTACTCAAGGAAATGATGTACATACATTCTGCCAAATGGATAAGTCATTCCAAGGCCACGACCATTGCAACATTAAAACCACACAATCAGCACTTTGAACGAATACACATGCATTCCAATATCTGAATTTCTCTGATGACAAGTCAATAAACTCACAGGAAACTCGCTGACTTTCCCAACCACACAAAACGAATAAGGAACATGCAATGCAGCAAATAACAGCATCAGCACAAAATGAAAGTGCGGTACAAGTGGAGGAATGCCGAAAATTATAAACAGAACAATTTTTAAAAGTAATGAAGGTATACAATCCAATAAATCTCAAATGCTTAGGCTCAACATTTCATATAATACATATGATGAGCATATCCTTGATACAAGCTACAAGAGTCCTGCAAAGGCTCCTGGCGATTTAGAAGTGAACCGATACCCGTTTTGATTTTAGGAAAACTCATATCACTCGCAACGTTAAATAAGCAATTACATGTTATTTATACAATTGTGTAAATCAAGTTTCACATCTTCTCCCAAACAGAATCATATTTTTTCTAGACCATCTGCTGTTAATGAAATGTGTGTCTGAGTTCTTGCAGCTCATAAAACAAACTCAATTAGTATCAGATTTTTCTGACAAATTCTGGTTATATTCAAATATAAATATTGTGTTATCCTCCCAAATTGACGAAATGTTTGTGTCACACTGGGTTCGCGAAGTTTTACTATACCAGGCTGACACATAATTATATGTAGATTACGTTCTTGCAAAAATATTTGCTCCAGCTCCACCCCAATAGTATAACTACAACTATTCCTACTTCCCTTAGACAAAATTGAGACGCACTGTCGGCTGCCTCCCAAATTGAAGGTAATTTATTACTTCAAAACTAATTAAATTAACTAAAAAATAATTACAGACTTATTTTGTTATTCAGGTTTCGTTATAGATATGTATATCACTGGTTAGGAATGAAGTGTAATATATTTTAATTGCTGGTTATTGCTTAGATTAAGTGACAGAGCTGATGTGGAATTGCTTGAATGGAAAAACTCAGTTTACCAGCTTTTTCTATAATGTTAATGACATTTTGGTAAACTCGAATGGCATTGAATGTGAAATTTAAAAAATGTATTGAGGAAAAAGTTGTGTTGTTTTGAAGTCAGGAATTGAAGGATTTGCATTTGCAGGATGTATTCAGTGATCAAAATATTATGGATTTGTCGTCCATGAGAAATCTCCAGAACGTAGAATAGCTTTACATCTTTTTATGAAATTTCTCAGGGTATGATTAGGAATCTGCCCCCTGGAAACCTCCCGTAGGAAATATGTTTCAAGCTGGGGAAAATATTGTTTCACATAACAACATCTCATGAGAAATATGAATCTTTGTAAATTGCATGTTTCTATTTTGATTAATAGTTTCCTTGTAGATTGGGTTCACAATTAATGATTTACAAGTATTCATTTTGTTTCCTTGTAATTAGCCACAAGAGGTTTGTGTTCGAATGTTTCATATGTATGTGGTTTCAATGGAAAATGTTCTCTCATGGAGTTTTTTAGTGTCGTAATAGACTTCGCAGTCTATATGGGTGGTCGTAAAAATATTTATGCAGTAGTTTGAGTCTGATTCTTGGTCCGTGTAGGGCACACATTTTGTACATAGCTGTGGAGTACAGTGCATTACAACCGGGACATTTTATTTTCTCGAGGTAATGTCTCTCCAAAACTGGAGATTTCACCCATGCATGCCATTCAGATTCGTACACACTGTATTCAATATTTTGATCAATTTTCGTCACAGTCAAAATGAAGCTTGTAAACTTGACTGCAGTTGAATGACTTTACATTCCCCATTTTCCTCGTATATTTTTGGAAATTATAATCCTTGGGTACAGCAGTATAGCCACAAAGGTCAACTGTGGGAAATATGTTGCAGATTTTTTCCGGGGACATTTTTTAGGGATTTAAAGGGCTTGGCTGTCCGAGCTTTGCTTTTAATTCCTTGGCAAGGAGGAATTATAAAAGAATTCCAACATGTTTCGTATTTCCAGAATCTTCTTCGCACATTTGACTTCTGGGACCAATTGACCTATGCAAGTGCTAGTATTTGGAAAAAACTGCACTTTAGTCAGCCAGTTTCATGTTTTTTCCATGAAAAATTTTTGCATTAATCGAACGATGCTTGAATCTAATTGAACAGCAGGAATATTGTCAATTGAAACACAAGGATATACTTTGATTTCTGTTATATGTACTATCTGTAGATTTATTTGTTATAAGTTTTAATCGCATCAATTATTACATGGACTTCCTACAATTTATTATTTTTATAGATATCGTTAAAGGTTAAAGAAAATGGTTAAAAATGAATTTTCAATCAAGTATGCGTTTCGGCAGGTAATTCTTAGTATTTGCCCAATTAATTGGCATGAAAAACTAATTTATGAAACATTTTAATTTTTAAATTAAACTTTTTGCATTTGAAAATCTTTCTACAATTATTTTATTTGTACATTTCGTCATTACAAGTGTACTGTACCAATGTTCAACATGGGGTTTGAAATCCGGCGCTTTAAGAAGACCGAATGTTTATTTGAGCCCAGCTCAGTTTGTAAGACCGATGTCCAGTATTGCTGAAAAATTTGCTGAGTCTCAGGCAAAACTCAAATCCGTATCTGACCCAGGAAATGACGTAAAACTGAAGTTGTATGGGTTGTACAAGCAAGCAATTGTGGGAAAGAATACAACGAAAAAACCAGGTGTGATGGACTTTGTGGGGAAGGCAAAATGGGATGCGTGGACTGCTTCTGGAGATATTTCTCAGGTAATGGTAACAGGAATAACTAGAAAAATTAAAAAAAATTAAATGGCTAGCAATTGATTATTGAGCGCTTATATTTGGCGCTGTACCAAGATCAGTGCTAATGCAGTAGTAGACATGTCATTAAATATGGAAGAATAATTTAAAAATAGTTGTTTTTCTACATGAATAAAGGAAGAAGCCCAAAAGCAATATATCGCTGTTGTTGAAGGCTTGCTGAAAGAGTGTGGTTCAGAAGGAGTTGATTGCGCACCTAAAAGTGCCGTAGGCCCTGGTCTTACTGTTGAAGTTAAGGATGAAATTCGAACTATTAAACTAAATCGACCTGAAAAAAGGAATGCAATAACTGCAGAGGTGAGAAAATAATAATTACAGTAAATGCTTTTTAAAAATATTGGGTGGGCAAGAGTGAAATTGTCAGGCAAGTAAAACGCTGGAGACAACAAATGTTTGCTCACGTTTTTTAACTTAAATTATATGTGCTTATTTCGCTGGATTTGCTTTAATAAAACCACAAAAGTACAACGAATAATTTCAATGATTCCGAAATTACAACAAAATTGTCTCTAAAATGTTTTTAGTGTCAAGTTTGTATAATTATATGTACGTGATCACGTTTTAAAGTCTATATGCTTTGATTTTTGCCACACACCCCTCGTTCTTTTTAGCAAATTTTGATTTAGAGAAAGAAGTTCTTAAGAACTGAACTACTGTCAAAATTATAAAATAAATTCGGGTTTAATATGTTATGAATTGGCTAATCAGATGTATGATGCAATGAGGGAATCTCTCACAGAGGCCAATACTGATAGCACTACCAAGGTTGTAGTACTTACCGGAGCAGGAGAGTATTTTTGTAGCGGAAATGACCTATGCAGTTTTATGATTACATCTGATATAAAAACTGCAGCTGGTGCAGCTTGCGAACGCCTGAGGTATGGATTTTCACCTTAATAATTAATAATCATTTTATTCAGGTCGATTTTTGTCCAAAGCCTTTACAACCATGTATTTTCACCTTTGCTAATATTTTATAGCAGATTGTACATTAGGTGTGGATGTAGCTTGTATGTAGATTGAGTTTCCTTAAGTTCAGTTCTTTACACCCAAAAACTATTTTTACCTGTACTTTGTACTTTTTTGAAAATACAGTAAACTTCATTATATGAATTCATTACAGGGCATGCATTGAATCTTACATAGACTGTCAAAAGCCCCTTATTATTTTGGTCAACGGTCCAGCAGTCGGTATCGGCGTTACGATTTTTGGACTTGCTGATATTGTTTATGCCAGTGAGAGAGTAAGTTACAAAAATGATATTGCAGTTATTTATACAATTTAACCTTTTGAGAGGATGTTTGAGTTTTCGGTTTTGAATTTTTTTCCAGGCTCACTTCACAACTCCATTTAGCTCTCTTGGACTATCCCCAGAAGCCTGCTCGTCTTACACCTTCCCCAGAATCATGGGTTATGCTAAGGTTAGGATGTTGCAAAGAAATTCTGGTTTGCTAGGATTACTAATTCGTAAAATGGGATTCTAACGAACAAATCAAATGTTAAAAAATTTTTGTCTAATCTATATACTAGGCCAATGAATTACTACTCTTTAATGCCAAAATTACTGCGAGGCAGGCAGAAGCAAGTGGACTAGTGTCGGAAGTATTCCCGGATAACACTTTCGATGCTGAAACTGCCAAGAGGGTTCGAGCCATAGCACAGCTCCCTCTCAAAGTATGCAATGAAAACTATTTAATTGCAAAACAATACTTTTCTATTGTTAAATCTGTAGCTAGGAGTTAATGATGATTATGTGTAAGCATAGTCACTGGTCTACTCCAAAGAACTTATTCGGGGACGGGAAAGAAAATTGTTGCATGACGTTAACGTGAGTGAGTGCGACCGTTTGAATGAGCGTTGCCAATCCGAAGACTGCATGAATGTCGTTACGAAATTTTTGTCTGGAAGGAAGTGAAATCGATGAAGATTATTTTTGTCGTCCTTTCAATTATCGATAACACAAAAATCATACATAGATTATATTATTGTATACATGTGTATACATATTATATAACATGTCAAACAAGGTTGTATTCATGATTTATATTGAATGTCAATTTCTTAACTCATCCCTACTTTTTACATGGTTTACTGTAAAGGGTTAAAGTAAGTTTTAACATCATGGGTTCTTGTGGAATGTATTAATATTGCATTACTTTTGAACACTACCGTGCATCATTATTATAGTTACACAACAATTTTGCTAGATCAGAATTTATAAAAATCAGGACCAACAATAAATAAACTACGGTGGTGCTTAAAAATATAATCTGGTGTATCTCTTGTTTGATCATTTTTTATACAATGGTTACCATAATTAGTTTCTCTGAAACTAAAGACATTATTACTTACTTTTATTGTTATAATTACTAAATACAAATATTATTTCCATTGACCTGGTTATAAAATTCCAAAACTTTAGGCTCATGGAGATTTCTTTTGAGAGGCATTTCTTGGAACACTGCTGATAGTCCATGAAGACATGGCAATCCGCAGCTTGCTCACATTTGCTATTGATGCTGAATTTACTGAAACCTTGCCCACTATTTTTCCAGCAAATCTCAAAATTCGTATTTTATGTAACAGCTTCCTAGATTTCCCACAAAAGGCACTACCAGTTAGCGTCAAAACATATTTTGAAGGAAAATCGGTGGAATAAGTAATTACGGCTTGAAAATTTAAGCCTTTTCAAGAAAAGCTTTTCGACGCGATAGTCCGATCCCCGTCCCTGCAAAAGCCAAGGAAATTTTATTGCTTCACCCTGAATCCCCTTGGCCCAATATTTTATTGTTAACTTTGTGCTTGAGCAGGATCTGTTCGAATTATGCACCTTTTCTATTAACCACAAAGCTACTGAAAACCAGATTTCGTCTGGATGAATCTGTTAAATCTGAATATATTTTTCATTTAAAGTGTGTGAATGGTTCACCATTCACCCCGTCGTCTCATTATGCAATATAAATAATACAGTTTAACAGGAATATGTTTGTCAAGGGTTAAACAAAAGTTCATGATTGTAGCAAAATTCCCCCTGCTTTTTCCCAAAGAGATCATCCTATACTTGTTCTCCCAAAGTATTTTACAGGAGTAAGGTTCTATTAATTAAATGATGCTAAATTCTTGCGCCTGAAGTTCACACCCGTGCTCCTTGGATTCGTGCTAAGGTAGTACTTCCTACACCGTTTGTTTGCACTATACGTTTAAAAATCCTGTAACCAAAAATGTTTCACACGTTAATCATATAAAGTACACTATTTTGGAAACTTACAGCTGAAATTATTAACTTGGACTGTCCGTGTTAGACACAAATGAATTCATCCCATCAAGTTAGTCGCACGATTAGGGTTTAAAAATATGTTTTTTATTGTGGTAAAAATCCAATCTGTCAGGAAAAAACCACAACGCGAGAGTAATAGAGATATTACAATATTAATAAATTAGAGCAATATGACAGCAATTCTTAGTGCAGAAACATGTTGCAATCTGGCAAGATGCAATCTGGAAAACCCAAAAAATGCCCTACAAATGACAGTAAAAAGTTAGTCTTGAAAACATTTTGTGTTGTAATGAGCAATTTTGAAACCTAAATCCGTAAGACATTTTGTTTTTTAGTGGTCCCTGTAGCCACGAAAAATGACCGACGTCAACAAAACAAATTTTTGAAAATCAGACAAAGCATTTGCTAGAAATTGGAGGAATCGAAAATTTTACGGTAATCCCTTATATAGGTTGAAGGAGTATAATTGTTTGTGTCCCTCTTTTCGGGTTTCTAACGAAAGGGGCAAAATTTGATTGGCAAGTGGGTTATACTACGGCAGTCCGAAACAGATGATGTTAAAGTGGCCCATTTCACCCTTGTTAAGGATTTTGAACCTATTTAATGAATTTGATTAGTATTTAAAGTTGTAAGCACAATTTTCTAATATATGAGATTCAGTTGGTATCTTTTGTGAAAGCTTGTTCCTTTATAACAAAACTTAAAAAATGGAATTTTATACTTTAACAAATAATAATATATAATTAAATCTAAGTCGAAAATTTCTCCAAACAATTTTTCGGACGTAACGGAGTGTCTGTAAGTCCAAGTATTGTCGGCAGTCATTAATTTCAATAACATTCAATGAGCTTTACAAAGTCTATTGATGTGATTCGTGTAACATTCAGCTTCAAACTTGTTCATTTATTGCATTTGAATCTACAAATTTAAATCGTTGTATATCCAGTTAAAAGAAATTCCAAGTAGAAATGACCCATTTAATTCCTGATTTGAACATTCTCACACTGTATTGAAGCCAGATTCGGGTACGCATATGCTCTCAAACTGGAAGTTGTTGCTCTCAAGTGAGAAAGTATTTGACACAGTCGAAATAAATTAATAATATGCTGGAAACTACAAAGTAAAAATGTCTTTTTCGAATTCATGGACGCTTTGTCAATCCGGTCCCTGTCAGTCCGGCTGCTTGCTGTAATAAACGTTATAGAAGTAAAATCAGAAGCCGTAAAGTAAATCTGCTGTATACCACAATTAGTCAGGATTTACACAAAGCAAAAGTATTAATGTTTCTACTGACAAGTCGATGAAATAAGAATTCACATCCCCCAATTGAATTTCGGGTCTCACCCACATCAATTTTCAATCCAGGTTTCCAACATTAGATTCAATTGAAACACAATTAAATTCACTACAATTTCGTTTCTCGAAATATTGTTCATAAATGCATAGATTTCTTGCAAATAAGCAACATCGGAAATTCTAGCAATAAGCAACACACTAAAGTCGTTCACCCTTTCACATGTAAGCTAAATATTTTATTTCCCAGCATTCCTCTGCAGACAAGCATCGTTAAATATTTTGAAGTGTAAATAAACAAATTAATGAATTATTCAAAATCCTTCCGAAACGATGACAATTCCCCAAACATGACTGCTGTGTTCCCAATAATTGGCCCAGAAATAAGAAACAAGTTTTAGAGAATCTGGAAATGAGTTTCAGCAAAACATCGGAATAGTGTAACTACCTTTTTTGATTACTTCCTTATGTATGTATGTATGTATTTATTAAGTACTTCTTGGCACACCATAGTACATCGAAATTACATTAATGCGTATGATTCCTTTACAAGTAAAAGTCATATATCGGACCTCATCGGTTTACACTTGTTATGTGGCTGTGTGCAATTAGTGGGACCATATGTCCATCCCCTGCTTATAGCAGGTACATGCACCTTTCACACACAGCCAAGTGGATAGAGAGAGATAGAAAAATACCCAGGAAGTTACGCGGGGTGAGCTGGAGTCGAAGCCGACTCCTCTGCAACCGTACAGACACGCTACACCACCGAGGCGCCGGGCCACCTCGATTACTTCCTTATGTAGGAAGAAGATTGTATGAAAATTTATGGGGGGCTAAATTTTGAATCGTGGTACTTGGTACAAGGTATGGGAACCAGACCAAACGGTTTGGTTGCATACTTTGACCCCACCGGTGACCAGGGATAATAAACCATATGAGACAATCGTACCAGTCCCAGGAGTAATAAATTGTGTTCTTATTAATATTACTAACGATTGTGGCTGTTATAGGATAGCATTTCATCAATTGCAAAATTAATATATTTATATCCAAGTTTGTAACAAATATTTCTCTGTAACAAAAATATTTGAAATTATTATGTACTGTGTCTTAAGGCAAATACAATTGTGGTATCAGTGAAATAAATTATTTCTTTCTCGCCAACTTTACTTACAACGAACATATGTAGCTACAAATTAAAATTATTTTTCTTAATTTAGTCTTTGCGCTAACCACAGGCAGCTATTTATATATTTATGTTAACAATGGACTTTATAGCAAGAACTAAGAACTAAGACTGAGTAGCAATTATTAAGCAAATATTCGAGAATAGTAAACGGAAACTAACTTCGATAATTCATCAAATGCTTTATTTCAACTGTATAACAGAAACAAACAGCGCAGGTTTATGTAAATGCATATTTATGCTTTAAGTAGAAGAACCACTACATTTTTCTTCACCAAATCAAGTCTTGCATTTACTTTATTTTAGGCGGATTCACACAACATACAAAACTGGTCTTATTTGTCAATTAGCTGCTATTAAAATACCAAGGAAAACCCTAGTATAATTCCCTCGGCCTTTAAAATATGTTGCGCTCCAGAAAACCTTACAAGAACTAATGAAAAATTCATTCAGTAATTATTTGTAGCCACGCACAAACAAAATTTTATGGTTCATCCGCACACTCCCAATAGATGCGCCAGGTTGAAACAACTTCTGCGTATGCTTACAGAATGCTTCAATGAAGGCGGGTTTTAGCTTCTCAGGGACATTCGCAATAACTGGGTTTATCCCGAGGGCAAAAGCTGTTAAAATCAATAAGAATATGTAATTACATCTCAAATTATTCCAGTCAACTGTGTTTGAACAAAAAACTCAAGTTTCTACAACTTACTCGCTCCATTTGGTCATTAAATTAAATGAGTTATAATTGTATGTATGGGAAGCACCGTAACATATAAACTCACACGTGCTTAATAATATGTATGACAGGACATTATGGTGTAGTTGGATACAGAAAAACAATTGTGGTGGAATTATGTTGTGTTACAAAATTCCCCCCCCCATAGCATATTTACACAAGGGCTAAAAGTGTTTTCAATTTTCAAACAAATTAGTTTTTAGATTTTTAAAATTTTGTACCACAGACGTTGGTCAAGAATTGTGGTCACAATTGTCAAAAACTAAAATGGAAATACAATCGGTCAAACAGGTTTTGAGAAACCCTATCCACGAACACGGGTGTCTTTTAATGGACTGATGTCACCTTCGTTTCTCTTTGAAACCCCGTACAAATTAAATGTTTCTATTTAATATTCTGATTAAAATTCAGAGCTGCGCACAAGTACAAGTAGTACACGAGTATTTCAAGTCAAGTTCGCGTTCGGGTCGTGGTCAAGTAAATAAATTTAAAACCATGAACGGTTCGGGTCGTGTTCAGGTATTTCATGGACTTGACCATGATTTCTTACCTCAAGTCAAGTTCGTGGTCAAGTATAATTATTTTACTTGAACCATAGTACCTGGTCATGTTCAAGTAAATATTAAAAAGTACTTGACCACGAACTTGAGTTTTTCGTGTACAAGTTCAAGTAATTTTGTTTGTGCAATTCTTCATGGCTGAGGGAGTTTTCAATTCACTTACGATTCACTGTACTAAATGAAACTTAAAACGGCATTTAATACATCACTTTAAGCGGCATTTGTTAATTTGTTCGTGTACACAAATACAAAAGAAAGCTCAACATTCATATGGCTCCGTGAAAATTGATTTAAAAATGTTAGCACCCATGTTTATAATAGTATGTGGCAACAAAACCTAAAAGGAGTTCTGTGTCCCCGAAAATGTCAACTGAGTCACCAGACCCACCCGGTACACGAAATCAGAGTAGATCTGCAGTATACAATCGTTCTACATTCATTGAAAGGAACCAAAAATACAACTATTATTTTTAGAGGCGGTTGCTAGCAAAATGCTGGGTGAAACCTAGTGTGTTAGAAACCCAGGTTCGCTTTCATTAGAAATATAAATTCAATAAAACTTAAGTATTTTGATGTCCAATGGATTACTTGAAAGTACTTGAAAGTTCAAGTTCATGGTCAAGTTCGGGTCATGGTCAAGTCAAGTTGAAGTTGGACCCGAAACGCGCGTATAAAATCATGGTCAAGTAATATGAGAATTACTTGAAAACCCGAACTTGTTTCATTCAAGTATTACTTGAACTGAAAACGTCAAGTTCGGGTAATCTTGAAATACGTACTTGAGAAGTCGGGGTCAAGTCAAGTTCGTGGTCGGATCTTTATAAATACTTGACCCGAGCGCAGCACTATTAAAATTTACCAATAAAATTCTGGAAGTTCGGGAAGTCATGAAATTTGGTTACCAGCTGCGATTCGTCGATAACAAATCCTACCGATTCCATTAAACTGCAAACATATTTTACAGGATTCGGAGAAGAATGGCTTTCCGGAATGCCTTTATCAATTTCCTGAAAAATATGGAACATTAAAATGAATCAATGATAATTAGGATAATTAATAAAATAAACCGCAAGACTCTGTTTCTTACCACTCCGTAATACTTTCCCCAAACTGGATCCTTGCTCATTTGTTTCCAAACCCAGAACATGTCAGAGTCTGCTATGAGATAAAATGCTATTTCTCCTCCTTGTACCATTAAATCGTATAGTCTTTTGAATAACCTTCTACAAGAAACGCAAAAATTGGTATTGGTGTTCAAAAATGTTCCAATTGATAAAAAACGCTTGTGGAGCACACATGTAAATGATTTGTGAAATGTTTTTTCACTTACGGCCAGTTTGGGATCCAATGGATTACCAAAAATGAGAATATTTTGTCGAATTGCATATTGCAGTTGTCTCGCGTGATGTCCATCGCCAAGTAATTGATTTGTGGGTGGGGGTATTTACGAGTAGCGTATTCAATCATTTCCCTACAAATATCCAACCCAATTACTTCCCGGTAATCATCAGGGAAATGTTTCTCCAGTATCGCCAGCAGACTGTGCTTTGTCACATATCCCGGCCCACAACCAAAATCCAGAATTTTTTCTCCTTGCTTCCACTTCATTCGTGAAACGAGGTTGGGTAGCGTCTCTGCAGCATAGGTTTTAGAAAAGTCACTGCTTCTGTCGTACAATTCTGGGTTTTCCATTATTATTTTAAATTGACTTTTTGAATTCCCGTTGCAAGTGGAGATAATTTAATAATGTACAGATGAAATTGTTTTCTCAGACAGGAAGTTTACCGGAGCTCTTGTAAGGGTGAAGTAACATTCAAAAATAAATCTGCCAGACGAAACAGTTTTCTGCGACGTGAGAAATACAACAAGCATAGTCAGCTTTCATTGTTACAGATTTTATATAGCTCCGTTTTTGCATTCTTTACAAATTCCCATCAGTGCAATAACAAGTTTTAAAATAAAAAAAAATAAATTCTGCGAAAATAAATAATCACCCTAGTTTTAAAACAAGTTATTTCACTTCGCATGTTTCTAAATCTACCAATCTAATTGTTTGTATATACAGAAGAAATTACATCGACATATACTATTCGTTGGTATTTTTCATGCCAATGACGACGATACTGTTGACCAAAACTATACTCTGTTTTCAGAAGTTTTAAATAACCAAGAAATGATATCATAGTTTTGATACAATTTCCAGAGTTTTCCATTAAATGCATGCTCGATTTAAAGGAAAGCTTTGGTTTGGAGGAAGGCTGAAAGAAGGATCATTTTATTTAAAAATTATATGAAGGCTTTTCGGGAATGGTTATAATTTTGATTCTTTATTCATTGGTAGTGAGAAGAAAGGCATTTTGTTTTCAAAATTGACATTTCAAGACTTTAAATGGAAGATGATTTCTTTGGATCAGACCACGAACAGAACGGGTACGAAAATTTGCAGGCATTTATACATTTGTCAATTTTACTTGTTTCCAACCCAAATATTCTTAGATTTTACATTTTTTTCATTTAACATTTTACATAAAAATAATTTCTTTGTTAGGTGTAAATTCATAGTTGTTAGATTTTGATGTTAAAGACTTTTAAAATAAATAGTGAATTAGAAATCGACGGATAAACACCTCAACGCTTATTGTGTATTAACGATGTGCGTCAATGCAAATTATTGTTATACTTAAATGTTCAGATTATATCTGATAATATATGTATATAATAATAATATAAATAATATAAGATATAATCAGTAGCAACTTCGGCTGCTATAATTACTTCTTCAACCTGGAAGTAACTTTAAGCTAACCTTCGAGTTGTTAATTAAATTAAAATTCTACACGAGTACTCACATCAGTTGTAATTGCACATAATTTTAAACCATTTTTACCACGAGTTAATGGTCTCAATAAAATATAGTGGATTCTTTGTATTAAAGATACCGGTGGGTTTGTATCCTAACATCTTAAACAATGTTCACATACATTTTCCCTTGGTTGTGAAGGTTGTGGAAGAATTTTTGTACCAAGAAATTCCCATATAGTGGTTTCTTCTTAGTTAATATAAATTAGATAAATTATATACCATGTTGTACTGCAACAAAAAATATGACCACCCAAGGATGTTAGCATATGTCAGGAGAGGATCTACAAGGATGGGGTTGGCAGAATCTTAAAATATATACTATAATAAAATTGTCCGAGGGAATTTTGTCGGAAATTTAATGTTGGAGGATTATTAGAATTATTTCTTCGGTAGGGAAGTAATTATGGTAACATTGGAGGTTCTCACTGAATTCAAATTTTACACAAGTACTCACATCAATTTTAATTACACATGTTTTAAGCACATTTAGAGCACGAGCTAATGATCTCAACCTTTTAAATAATTCTAATTGTGTATAATGTGTGTAGCTTTGAATGCTTTTAGGAAAACCTAAAGTCGTGGAAGCATGCAAGCTCTCATTGCCAAAAAATCCTAATTTTTTCAGAAAGTTAAATCATACTGGATCAAGGGTTATAGATGTTGATAATTTGAAATATAGATTAAATTGAAAAACCAACTTCGAATTCAATCCAACCCATATTGCAACTAATTACTGCTAACGAACAAGCAAATAACCAGACATTCACATTTGGAACTTTTCCCTCGCTATACGTTTGGACGAATATTCTAAATCCAAGCTAGTGATTCGATTTTGGTATTCAGGACTCTTGTTTATTATCACAAGGAATTCGGACAATGAAAATGGCCCAAATTACCAACTTTCCCTGCTAAAAATACCCAAAAACCAGCATTTTCAAAAGCTGTCCACAGACCAAAAAATTGGGCAAGTTGGCATGTAATATGTATTGAGAATTTGAATATGAAAGCGAAAGCTTGCCCACTTAACATCAGCAGTTTATTTAAATTTTGTTTCAGAAACCTAGTCATCATTACTATGGTTGTCGCAGTAAAAATATGAAATATCGATTAAATGTTTGATTTTACAATATTGTACGTGTTGGGTCATGAGTGAAAGCCTATAAGGCGGTAAATAATCAAATTTAAATGCATTTGTGCGTGCCCGTATGCATAGCTGCACGTACATATGCACTAGTCTAGTCAAGTCTAACCTTTGTTGGTCGTGGTATTGACTTGTCTAGTCTAGTCAATTCACAAAAGTTTCCACGAACTCCTAGTCAAGTCAAGCCAAAGTCACTTTTAAAGTCGAAAATCCTAGTCAAGTCATTCTAGTCTCCTAGCCACTTGCATTTTATTAGCGCAACTGTAGGTGCTTTTTTATTATTTGTCCTATTATTTATTTATTAGCTAAATCAATTCACTTGCGCAGTTAAAACAGTTAAAATAAGGACAACTTTAGTATTGTTCTCAGGGTTCGGTTATGAATTGATTATAAATTGACGCAAGTAAGTATGAAGGCAATTTCCGGTTAATTGGAGGAATAAAATTGATTATCTAGCATGAATATAGAATTGAAACAAATTGTTAAATATTTTGATAATCAATGCACTAGAACGGTTAAAGCCCAGGAAACTAATGGATAGTAGTAGGACGAGCAATGGCCGAAAGCTCAGAGAATAGTCCGAAAATAGTTGCCTTGTCGTGATCTTCTCGAGATGTGATTTCATTTAGTTGTTCGTTTTCTGCACTTTTTTGGGGGACGGGTTTTCCAGCGATGCTTCCTTTTTGCTCCTTTTTATGGTTCCTTCTTTAAACGGTTTTTCACTACCCCAGATTTAGTTTTGTATGGAATTGTTACTGCATTAGCTTCGGCCTCAATCATTTGGGATATTTATATATATTATCTATATGTCTGGTGAGATTTCACAGATTTTCGACTGGACCTTGGGCGATTCATGATTTAATATTTTAATATACATGAGTGTTTATTAAATTTCTTTAGACATACATGTCTTATAGATTACTGTTGCTGCCTATATTGTGTAATGAATTAACGGCTTGAATAATTTAATTATGCACTGCATTTTTCCACTCTTAATTTATTAATCGTTAAAGGATGCAGTTACAAGTCCTGATATGGAAATTGCTTATGGTTTGGAGCCTTTGTTATTGTTTGAAGTGCCTCCATTCCCTCCAAAAACTGGTTTATTGAATGATTTAATCCTCATTTGAAGACATTTGAAGACATTTGAAGACATTTGAAGACATTTGAAGACATTTGAAGACATTTGAAGACATTTGAAGACATTTGAAGACAAATTGACTAGACTAGTTCCTGCACATTGTTCACCTAGTCAAGTCAAGTCAATCATTATAATTTCTAATGCAAGCCTAGTCTAGTCAAGTCAATTCTTCACGGTTTTCGGTACTTGCTAGTCAAGTCAAACTAGTCAAATTTACGAAAATCCTGTACTAGTCTAGTCAAGTCTCCCATTTCCTAGTCAAGTCTGACTAGACTAGTGCAGCAGTGCCTGTATGTTTACTGAATTTTTGTTCATTTGCAAATTTTCCCTCGCTGGTCCACTGCAGGATGTTGCTCTTCCCCCTTGATTATGTAACAATGCTGCGTCCTATTCGACAGTTCAATCCCATTCTGTCATAAGTCACTAAAGCGTGGAATGATTTTATATATATAAGGTAAATATGACCAATTATCAGTTTAGGTTTATGGTATCTATATGAGAAGCTGCTGGTGAAATTTGTCAATGCGTGAAGATATGCTGTAGAACAAACTAACTAATGTTTCTTTTGATTATAATAAGCCATGTATTAAGAAAATTCTGCTTTCTGGAATCCCATGATTACCTGTTTTTTTCTCAATTTTCTCAGCTTGACGTAAAACGTAACTCATGTGACATTACCACGAATATTTTTCCCATCGTGATTATGAAAACGAGGAAACCGATGGTGAAGTACACAACTGTTAAATACCTTGAACGCCACAAATCAAGGTTATTATCTGAAAAAAGTGAGTCACAAAGCTGGTTGCAAACTTCGAATTCTAGAAACCCACAACAACTTTTAGCAGAACTTTCCCAACATGCCAAGGTGATGTCAAAACACATGAGGTACAAAAGCTTCATTAACTTCAACAATTCAGCTCAATTTAGTTTCCGATCTGGTCAGGCAAACAGCATGTATTGTATCACCCCGAATATGATATTTATCCTCGCTGTAGCTCTCCTTTATTCGTGCTTCGTTGAAGGAGCACTTGAAGAACACTCGGAGCTATTTCTAACTCCATTAATCAAGTCTGGAGATCTTGCGAAGGCAAAAGAGCTTTCAGCGGATCACATGAAAAATTTCCATATCAAGTCTTCGACAAACGAAAAGCTACAAAGCTTTAGTGGCTTCTTGACTGTCAATGACACAACAAATTCCAATTTGTTCTTCTGGTTCTTTCCAGCATTGGTATGGTGTAATTTATTTACATAAATTATTGTTAATTAAATTTGTAATAAAGCTCTGGAAGGAAAAATGAATTTTAATATGTATAATATGTTAATATTTTTATATGTTTACCCAGGAAACACCGGAGAAAGCCCCAGTCATAATGTGGCTGAATGAAGTCGCTGGGTCATCTTGTTTGAAAGGAGTTTTTGTGGAAAATGGTCCTTTTTATGTCGATGACAATCTAGAGCTCAGAGATAAGGAATTCACTTGGGTCAAGAAATATTCACTGCTTTATCTGGATGTCCCTGTTGGATCTGGTTTCAGTTTCACTGACAAAGAAGACGGTTACGCCAAAAACTCAGAAGATGACGCCAATGAAGTGTTTGAAGCTCTCCAGCAGTTCTTTACACTTTTCTCCGAATTTCAGGCTCCGGACTTATACTTTGCCGGAGAAGGAGCTTCAGGTACAGTAGTGTCCAAATTTATATGCATCTAATTCCATGTAAATTTTACAGAATTACTATAGGTATTTTTCTAGTAATAAAACTAAATTATTTATAGCAAATCACATCCCAAGAATGGTGAAGAGGGTTGAGGAAGGAAATAAAGCGGAGAAGCTGAAGATAAATTTGAAGGGATTTATGGTGGGATCACCCTTTTTGGACATGAAATTCCAGACGACATTTTCCAGTTCATGGTTTAGCATGGGTCTTATTGATGGGGAACAGAGGAAGGAAGTGGAAGCTGTTGAAAATAAAATTCAGTCATTAATACAAGAGAAGAAGCTTGAAGACGCTCATGTGGTAAACCAATTCAGTTAAATTTGTTCAGATTGTTCAGATAAATTAAACAACTACCAGATTCATAAATAATAATAAAATTATAATTCCTCTTAATTCTCCGTATAGGAACTTTTTAAACTCATCATAGTTCCTAACACCCTGTATTCAAAGTATACGGGCCACGTGGGCCAGCAGTTGAATTACCTGAACGGAACGGATCCTCCAGTATTGACAAATTTTGCAAAATTCATCGAAGACAAGGAAGTTCATAATTACTTGCACGTCGGACTACACAATTTTGAAATCTTCAATTTCAAAGTTCACGATAGGTTTAGATCAGAAATCATGGCTGGAGATGGGAAAGCTATGGCGGGAGTTTTGGATGGCTATAAAGTCCTAATATATTCCGGTCAGATGGACCCAGTTGCAGTCCACTCTCAAGTTACGAAAACTGTAGAGGGTTTTGAATGGTCAGGGGCGGCTGAGTTAAAGAAAACGTCTCGTAAGATCTGGAAAGTTGGGGATGATGTTGCAGGTTATGTCAAATCAGTGGGGAAGTTTCATTACGTGATGATGAGAAAAACGGGACGGTACGCAGCCATGGACCAACCTGCGTGGGCTTTCCAGATGGTCCAAAATTTCATTGATGATAAGCCATTTTAACTGTTTAAATCATTTTATCGCAATTAGCGCCTAAGATAATAAAAAATAAATGTCATGAGACTAAATTACCATTAAAAAGATGAATTAATTACTTCCTGATGTAAAATACTAATAATCAGAGATGTTTTTCAAAACACTTGCTCTTGGAATAATAACGAACGAGGAAACAAAGTTGTAATTCCATCCAGATCAAATACAAGTTCTTTTCCGTTTAAGACCATAAAAGTTTCTTCACTTAATTTATTTAACTGTTTTTCAAACCACCAAATAATGGCCCCGTGTGCAGTTAGGATCGGAACGGGATTTTCTGCGAGTATGTATACATTCAAGGCCCATATTGGTTTCATATTCATGTTAATTTACAAATCATCCTATATTTAATTAGGATTAAAGTAATGGTGCTGTAGGAATGAAAAAACCAGACACAAGTAATGTGTGTACACGCCTTAAGAAACAAATGAGTACATACATCCGTACTCAATGATAATTCATTGCTCAGCGATAATTTAAGGGTGCCGCGTATGGCCGCGCCAGCTACGGCCACCTCTCCTTACCCCGTTTATTGTAATATTTTGGCTAATTTCAAACATTCGATATGTGTACTACAATTTTGTTAAAATGAATGTCAAAGTTTGGGGAAAACAAAGATTTCATTTCTTTTTATTAAGTTACATGCGAACACGGGGAACGATTTTCACTAATAACGAGCTCATCCGGATTTTCAGCCTAAATAATATTAACAGAAACGTAAAAACTGGTATTAGTGTTTAAAAATGTTCCAATTGATGAAAAAACTTGTGGAGCACAAATGTAAATGATTTGTGAAATGTTTTTTCACTTACGGCCAGTTCGGGATCCAATGGATTACCAAAAATGAGAACATTCTGTCGAATTGCATACTGCATTTGTCTCGCGTGATGTCCATCGCCAAGTAATTGATTTGTGGGTGGGGGTATTTACGAGTGGCGTATTCAATCATTTACCTGCTAATATCTAACCCAATTACTTCCCGGTAATCATCAGGGAAATGTTTCTCCAGTATCGCGAGCAGACTGTGCTTTGTCACATATCCTGGCCCACAACCAAAATCCAGAATTTTTTCTCCTTGCTTCCACTTCATTCGTGAAACGAGGTTGGGTAGCGTCTCTGCAGCATAGGTTTTAGAAAAGTCACTGCTTCCGTCGTACAATTCTGGGTTTTCCATATTTTAAATTGACTTTTTGAATTCCCGTCGCACGTGGAGATAATTTGATAATTTACAGATGAAATTGTTTTCTCAGACAGGAAGTTTAACGGAGCTCTTGTGCAGGTGAAGTAACAATTAAAAATAAATCTGCCAGACGAAACAGTTTTCTGCGACGTGAGGAATACAACTAACATAGTCAGCTTTCATTGTTACAGATTGTATATATATATGTAGCTCGATTTTTGCATTCCATACAAATTCTTCTCAGAACTTCCGCAAAAATAAATAATCACATTAATCACCCTAGTTTTAAAACAGATTATTATATTTATTATTATATATATCACATGTTTCTGAATGTACCAATCTAATTGTTTGTATACACAGAAGAAATTACATCGACATATACTATTCGTCGGTATTTTCATGATATTGACGACGATACTGTTGATCAAAACTATACATTGTTTTCAGAAGTTTGTTATTACCAAGAAATGGTATCATAGTTTTGAAACAACTTCTAGAGCTTTCCACTAAATGAAGGCTCGATATAAAGGAAAGCTTTGGTTTGGGGGAAGGCTGAAAGAAGGATAAATTTATTTAAAGATTATAGGAAGGCATTTAAGGTTCTTTTTTCCCGGAAGGGAAACAATTTTAAATTCTTTATTCATTGGTGGATTGAAGAAAGGCATTTTGTTTTTAAAATTGACATTTGAAGACTTTAAATGGAAGATTATTTCTTTGCATCAGACCACGAACAGAACGGGTTCGTAAATTTACAGGCATTTATACATTTGTCAATTTTACTAGTTTCCAACCCAAATATTCTTAGATTTTACATTTCGTAAAAACAATTATATTGTTAGGTATAAATTCATAGTTGTAAGATTTTGTGGTTAAATACTTTTAAAATAAATAATTAATTATAATTGTGTATAATGTGTGTAACTTCGACTGTTTTTAAGAAAACCTAAAGTTTAAAATATTTTTTTAAAATCATATTTAATGACCTGTTTGAGGGTTGATGGAAATACTGACATGCTTTATTCTTTAATTGATTTTTATAGTGCTATTCGGTGAGTTGATCGGTTGTTCTTGGAGCATGAGACTGCGGTCCCAGGGATTTTCCCTTGAGCATGCAATTTTGACAACGGAAATAATTTAATAATGGGGTGACTTAGTAATGTGACCCAATGAGAACTCCATTTTGCCTCGTAGTTGTAAAATTATTTTGAAAATCAAGATCTGAAATTGGCACGTGACACAGGATCACGTTTCAGCCTGATTTAAAAACGTTGTTCCTGCTAGAACATTTTAAATCATGGCGATTTTGAAAAAAAGTGTAATATTTAATGAGCATACCAAAAAGTCTTTTGCAAATGTGGAGAAAAAACATTTTTATGGTTGATTCTTAACTTAAGGCTTCTTTCATCATTAGAGCGAAATAATTGGAAATCAATATTTTGACGATATATAATTACATAGTTAAATATATCCACTACTTTATTTAACTTTTTTAAAAGTTGATTTCTGATTCAACGAGCTCACCAAAGTAATAAAAAAAATTGGGCTTTATGAAGTGCTGTTCTTCTTACAAACATTGTGCTGTACGCTGAATACAATTACATTCAGTCTACTTTTAGGTCAGGTCAATCGGAGTGGAACCAATGAGAAACTAAGGCATATGAAAATTTTAAATTTGGAATTCTATTAAATGTTCCTGATAATTTTAAATTTCCACGCCTGAAAAGTTTTAAATTCTATTTTTCTTGGATAATATTTTTTTTTGTAATTACTTCTAGTAATGCTGAATTAAGGGCGTCAACATTTTTCGTCTCGGAGTTATCCGGGTTTTTACAAAACTAGGGAGCCCATTATTCAATTTTATATTATTATTTATTATTATTATTTATTATTATTTATTGTCATTATTATTTATTATTGTTATTATTTATTATTATTTATTATTGTTATTATGATTTATTATTGTTATTATTTCTTATTATTTATTATTGTTATTATGATTTATTATTGTTATTATTTCTTATTATAATTTATTATTGATATTTATAATTTTTATTATTTATTATTGATATTTATAATTATTATTTAATATTATTATTATTTATTATTGATATTTATAATTATTATTCAATATTATTATTATTTATTATTGATATTTATAATTATTATTTCATATTATTATTATTTATTATTGATATTTATAATTATTATTCAATATTATTATTATTTATTATTGATATTTATAATTATTATTTAATATTATTATTATTTATTATTGATATTTATAATTATTATTTAATATTATTATTATTTAATATTATTATTATTTAATATTATTATTATTTATTATTGATATTTATAATTATTATTCAATATTATTATTATTTATAAATATTATTTATTATTGATATTTATAATTATTATTCAATATTATTATTATTTATAAATATTATTTAGGATAATATTTATGATTATTATTTATTATTTATTATTTTTGTTTTTATTTATTATTCTTATTTATTATTTTGATTATTATTGTTTATTATTACAGTATGTACGAGCAGTTTCCAGGCATAAATCTAGAAAGAATTCGTAGATGACCATAATCGGTTCAAGTCTTTTGGAGAAACACAGCGCCAGCACTGGCCCATAGTAATGGTCCCCCGTCAGAGGGCGCCACAAACCATTGTCTTGTAATATATAATTACAATAGCTTTGCTAATTTTCCTTCAATTTTTTTCCCTAAGGATGGTTTTTTTAAGAGCACAGAACATTTTGACGCGCTTGGAAATTATGCTTATTATTTCTAATTTTGAATATTCAGGGCTAATAAATGTCGCTGTGACCTAAAAGGTTGACCAAAGTCAAAGGCTGTAATTTGACCCCACCTGCTGCGTGTGTTCACGTGAAATCAGAACTTTTTTGCAGCTCTGTGTCCTTTAAAAGTGTCTTGTAGTGAGGTAAACGGGAGTGTGTAAAAATACAGTAAAAATAAAATTTTACCCCAATTGAGATAACGTATTTGTCAGTACTCGGACTGGATACGGGTAATACTCGGGTAAATGGGTACGGGTACGGATATGGGTACTACCCGGGTACAGAAGTAGAGTACTCGCAAGTACGCGGGTGCTACTCGGGTACTCTGGATTTTAGACAATAAAGTGGGTACAGGTACGGGTATTGGTACTCACTCAGTGACAATCCTTTGGTATCTAATAGATACGGGTATCACTATGTAAAATACCTGTACCCGTGAGGGTTTACCCGAGTAATTTTGGGTACTTCCAGGATTCTATGGCTAACAATAAGACCTTCCAACTAGTGCATTGCATGGGTTCAAAATAGTCGAACCTGTTCATTCAGGTCTTTCATTGTTCATGTGTTACACCTGGTCCATCCAAAATCAAAACAGATTTTTCTCTGAACCTGACCCTGAACGTGAAACTTTAACCAAATTAAAAAATATTTTACCCAGATAGGACCCAAAATTATTTGATCCAGAATGCATGCACCCATATTGAGCCTTAATCTGAACCCAAATACCCGGTTGCGACGTGAACCCTGCACTAGTCCAATTTGATGGAACGATATGCTACGATAATTCTCGAATATTTCAAATGATATATCCTGGAATCTTTTTATCGTTCTATGAAGGTAGGACCGTCAAAAACTGCATACTGGTCCCAACGGACGTATTTCAGGCTTTAGAAAGTGTCATCTGAACCTGAAGGAGTGGTCGGAACAGTTCAATTATGTTCACTACAAACTAATTCAATTAATTTCAGCTTAAAATTTTGAACAGTATTTTCCAGGCGTACAATAGAAAGAAGTTAAATTAAGGGTACAAATCGTTACTTTTATGATCTGGAGAGATTGAAAACGGTAAATCCTTGCTGAAATGTTTAGGGCAGAATGAATCGTTTGAACTTTATTTTAAGGAAAACGATTCATTTCAATTGAAAGTCGGTGAATCAGTCGGTTCAGTTTCATCTTGAATTGAACTGAACCGAAAATTTCCAGTTCAGAATTGAAATGGTCCGAGCACTAGAAGGAATGGTTAAACATACATTTGGAAAAGTGAATCAGTGAAACTGAAAGATAATATTGGCTTACTTGTTTTGCTTATATAAATTTCAATGGTTCAATTTTTTTTTAATTTATTGAAAACTTTTTGCTGCGTAATTTCGTTAAATTTATATTGCGTATCGTTTTTTTTTTGTTATTCCATATCGTTATCCGGATTGTACTTGTTAACGGTCGCGATATTAACGATATTTCAAAAGTTACGGATATGACCAATCATACCACACACTAGCGTGGTAACTTTTCTCTTCTCACCAGCTTTAGTTTTTTAATTATACTACTGATAAGTGTATATACATATCTATTGAATGTTTATTTGATGAAATATGTTCCTATTGGCTTTTGTAAACATCTAGCTCATAACGTGTCTTCTTGGCTCAAAAATGTTGAATTTGTATGACATTCGAACAATTGCCTTGTTTGTAGCTTAAATTCGTTCTCAACATATTTTGATACGGTTTATTACCTTACTATTTTAACTGTGTCTGACAAATGTGAATGGTCGTTACGTGAACAAAACAATTTGCCATGACGCACAAAGTATGTGACTACTATGAATTTTGCAACATAACACCTACTAAGTTGTTTGGTTAATCTTGAGATATTATCTGACCAACATTTCTCCCCTTAAAATAAAATTCACACGATTCAAGAATTTTGCTAAACTTGAAATAACGCAAGTTGACAATTGGAAAATAATTGTCTTAGTAAGTTTAAATATATTCAAAACCAGATCCAAAATGATAAACCATTTCGAATTGCATTTTATTGAGTAGACAGTAACAAATATTTCGACTATTAAAAGTAGTAAAATATGTTATAATTTCAAGCAAATTGTCACCCAAACCAATTTAATTTCAACAAAATGAGGTGATACAACTAATCACTCTTTTGAAAATAAATTTTACAACTGCTGGGGTAGCCAGTATCTTAACGTGCATCAATAGTGACTTTGATTTCAAATCAAAATATATAATACATCATATAATTACCCCTTATCTAAGTTGTTAGTAACACAATTTAATTACAACAATAAAAACACATTTTCTAACACGTTTTCTCCAAAATTTCCTTGAGATTTTCTAATTGAACCCCAAATTGTATACAATGTCTAATTATATGCATGGATTTTGCCCGATTTCTATTGGATTGAAATGTTCAAAACGTTGTCGCCCAATATGCTATATTGTACCCGTTTTCACCCTGCAATGAAATGCCCATAATCTCGAGGATTCTTAAATCAACATACCAACTGTAACTTCCATTACTTAACCATTGCAACCAGATTACAAGAAATAGTGAAATCATTATTGATCAAATGTGAGCTATTAGTGATTTGATAGCACAGAAAATTAAAAAATAATTTAAGAGACTTTCCATCCAGAACACGCATTACTCAAAGTGATTTGGTTTTGGATTGCTCGAAAGAAGAGATGTCAGTTCGCGCTCTATATAAACCCCAAGACGCTGAAAGATTTTTTCAGAAAGGAAAATCCTCTTATCCATCGTGACTGAAATTCCTTGGTCCCCGTTCAACCCGGACATAACAATGCTTGTTCCTATAGAAAAACAATAAGTGATGAGTATGCGATAACGCACTGATACGAGGTGTCGTGTGGACCTACCGATTGTGTTTCCTGGCATTTCAATTTCTGCATATAAACTGATGATGGGATACCCGTCGTAACAGCTTTGTTGATCAGATACGGGGACGGAAGTGGCTAAAATAGAACCACCACTGGTGAGAAAATTTGACAAAATACGCTGGGCAAAGGAAGGTGTTAATCAGATAGCTTCGGCTATGTACCAGGAATAGTAAACCAGTCGTTATGGACTTGGCCATGCGAGTGAACTCCTTTTGAATCTTCTGGGTCCGTTGTGCAGCAGACAGCTTTTATGGACCACTTGAAGGGATACAAGTTCCTATAAAATCAATTAAGAAAATCACAACTATTTTTAAGAAGTTGTTACGGAACAGACAGAAAATTGTATAGGAACTGCGTTTAAAACCCTGCTGGAAATTGATGTGGCCGAATCAATTTCTAAATAAATTACATGTGGTTAGTTAGTCCTTCCGGATGATTCTGTTTTGGCATGATAAGCACAGTTGTCAAATATTCCGGGACAGGCAACTGGGCCTCTTTAAACATTTCCTGGATCCCGCCGCCCACAATCGAGAACAAAACTGCGGCATAAGCCACGCCTATTTTGTTCTTTGCCTCCTTTATCAACTCAACCCGTATAGATTTAAAGATCGAAGTATGAAATTCCCTCCTACCACCCGTCCTGGGAACGTGCCAGTTATGTTGATAGTCCCAGTTGTCCAGAAGCACTCCCGCCAAATCATACGGAACTCGGACAATATCTTTCAGCGCAATCGGGTTCCTTTTGAATGTACTGGGCTTCGCAAATTGGACTTCAGTATTTGCGAGGGCTTTCAGGAACTTGAAACCCCTGTAACCGTCTAACAAGGCGTGATGCTGACGGAACATAATTAAGGTCTGGAGACCTTCCTTGGCGTCTTGGGACAATGGAAAAATCAAAGCTTACCATGGACTCCGCCCCTCTTTCCAGGACACTCCCAGCAATCCGCTTACCATGCGTTTAGCGTCTTCTTCAGTGCTAGCCTTTGTCAACTTCAAATCTCCTTCGTAGTCATAATCTCTCACGTGATTTTCCACTCGAAATTCGCTATCATACTTCCAAAATGTGAAGCCGCAGAAGTAGGTCCAAGTTTGCTCTAACTTTTTGAACAAGCATTCCCCGTTTGGTTTCCTCTTCCTTAAGACTTTCTCCAATAGAAACCGATTTCTTTCCAAGGATATATCTTCATCCACATAAACTTGGTATATAACATTGTATGACGTCCAAGTGATTCTTATAGAATTACCATTAAATTGTGCACTATAAAATTAAATGGGGAAACATTTTAAACGCGATTCTTCCAAAAATTATTTCTTTCGTAAACATCATTTTGTTCGCAGGGCAAATGTATTAAAGTAGTCTTATATTAGCGACGATTAAGTCAAAGCTTGACCATTTAAACTTTTTACCATTTTTGTAATTCTCATAATATATTTTGTGGTGGATGAAATTAGCTGCAAGGAATGTTCTGGAGGAAACTTTTTAGTTCAAAGCGTAACCTGTACATATTATTTCTCATGTAAAAAATTTCGGCAATGAATTAGATAGTAATAGGATACAAAGTTTCCCATGAAGTAGGAATTAGGAATACAAATTACTGACAATTAGTGTGATTCTCTTGTCTACTATTTGTTAGATCAACCTTAATTAGGATTTATGATACTAATTTACTTGAGTCCGAACTATTGCCTGATTCAATAAAATATTAATACACAGTGTTATTGATATAAATTACATCTTTATACTGTATGTCTAGTAAAAATGCCCTAGTATTTGACTGCTTATATGAAAATATCTGGAATGAATGCGCAAGGCCAATTATTCAGCAGTGAGGGTTTATTACTATAAAAGTCAATATAACGAGAATTGGAGAACACATTCGTCTCGTTCCTTGCTCTTCACTGAGTGAGGACGAGACAACGTGTCCGGGGAGGAACTGGGAAATCTGACTTTTGTATTGAATCATTTCAAGTGCAGACTCAGCAGTTTTACACACTCCAAGGTGAGTTTTGTTACTTTCAAAAACCGTGTGAAATAATTCTCAGTGACTCTCAGTCTTGTGTTGGGAGCTATCTCTTCCTATTTCACATGTATTTAATTCTCCAAAACCAGATCAAATCCGTCCTATTTAATTTATTCACAGAATACATAACTAGGTTTCCGGTTATAGTTCTGGTATCGAATTTATTACATCATTAAATAAATCAGTCATCAAAATTACGATAATTTTGCGCATCTAATTGTTGAGTGCATTTACAATTCTGTGAGTTTCTCTTAACTAGACGCACAATATTCTTTTAACTAATTTAATTATTGGAGGAGCAGTTAGCCAGGCGACGTATAGACGATATTATTAAAATACTCTGGATTTGGCTACCCCGAGGGTGGAAATTTGGAATTGTAATTGGAATTGGAATAGAAAAAAATCCGAAAATTTAGAAATTCCATGTCTTATATTGCATTATACAGCCATAAAGAGACCTTTACGATATTTTACATAGAACCTTTACCATCTACCCTTTACACTTCTACATTGTTTTTGCGCAAATAGTTCTTTACGGTAGTAATAAAATTGGAAAGAAAGACAGAATCATTTGTTCATGTTTATTACGACTACAATGGAAATCTAGAAATACAAAAAAATGAAAGACATGCTTCAAAGTATTCTGAGGAAGAACAATGGGCTGCACAAGGGACAAATGAATTAATTTGCTCACGTGGTTAAATGACTCAGAGCTTTTGGAAATTCTCCAGCATAGTACATTTGTAATCTTAAACATTACAGTAACTGATGTTACTGTGGGTAGACATTTCTCTGCTTTACGTTTAATTTAAAACTAACCTAGGTCGACTGGTATCATAGCTAAACGCATAAATGGCTAAACGTATAACAGCTAAACGAATAGAGTTATACGCATAATCAGCTAGACGTATGTATAAGGTATCTACACACTTATAATCATCTATACGTATAAGGTATCTAAACGCATAATTATCTATACGCATAAGGTATCTAAACACATAAGGAGCAAAATTTATAATAATTAAAGCTGCCGGTTTCAAATAAGCTAAATAGTCGGCCTTTTAATTTTATGTCAAAATTTATTCCGTTTTATGAAAACAATTTATCTACTCTACCGTTAGGATTTTCTTTCAGCGATTTAACAGCCATTCTCTGAAAATAACCAGAAGTGTGGAATATTTTGAAATATTGAATTTGAAATATTATTTGAAATACATTTAGTATTTTGTATTTGGTATTTTTCTAGCTGGAAATTGTTTAAGGTATTTTGTATTTCATATTTTGTCAGCACCAACATGTCTACCGTATTTTGGTATTTCATATTTTGAAGATTACGAACGTGGTAGTATTTTGTATTTATTTATCTTGTCAAATTTACCCACCCCGTATTTCAAATACAAACTATAGTTTTAAAATATATGATTCGCAATTGTTAAGGTCTCTAAAACATGTTCAAATAAATATTTTAAAGGTAAAAGCACTAATTAAAAACATTTTGGAACCACTTTTTGAAGGTTGTTTGACGGGTTTGAAGAACTAACTTACTGGATAAATGCATAAAATTAAATGTATCTGGCAGCTATAAAGTTAGCTAAATTAGTGACGTGAATATAAATACATTCCCCAGGAGTTATAAGATTATCTGTTTAAAGGAAATATATTCTGTACCTATAGGGTCATGTTAATTAACGTTGATACACAAATGCACAGCTCTAAAGTCTAATAACATGCATGGGAATGGATCAATATTTTTGGATTCGAAGGATTAAAAGAAGGAAAACTCATTTGAGGATCTCTGAGAAATACTGAAATAATTATTTATAACATGTGAGCTGTCTGGAATAATCAAGAAAAGCTGTGGGGATATACCGGAAAATTAACAAATCATTTTAAACGAGTTTAAATCCAAGTGAACACAGTTCACTCATTGTGAGTTGATGTCGGATTGTTCGACAGAAGAGATCTCAGTTCACGCTCTACATAGTCCTCAAGACGCTGAAAGATTTTTTCAGGAGGGAAAATCCGCTTATCCATCGTGACGGAAATTCCTTGGTCCCCGTTCAACCCAAACATTAGAACGCTTGTTCCTATAGAAAAAAAATAAGTGATGAGTACGCGATAAAGTACAGATACACGGTGTCTTGTAGACCTACCGATTGTATTTCCTGGCATTCCGATTCCTGCATGTAAACTGAAGATGGGATACCCATCGTAATAGCTCTGTTGATCAGATACGGGGAAGGAAGAGGCTAAAATAGTACAACCACTGGTGAAAAAATAGGACAAAATACGCTGGGCAAAGGAAGGTGTCAATCCGATCGCTTCGGCTCCCAAAACTAGTAAACCCGTCGTTAGGGATTTGGCCATGCGAGTGAACTCCTCTTGAATCTTCTGGGTCCGTTGTGCAGCAGACACAGCTTTTATGGAAAACTTGAAGGGACAAAAGTTCCTATAAAAACAATTCAGAAAATCACAATTCTTCTCGGGAATTTTTCGCGAAAAAAATAGAAAATTCTGTAGGAATTATTGTAGTTATAAACGTGGTGTAAATCGATGCAGCCGACTGAATATCTAAATAAATTACATGTGGTTGGTTAGTCCTTCAGGATGATTTGATTTTGGGATGGGAATCCAAGTTGCCAAATATTCCGGGACGGGCAATTGGGCCTCTTTAAAAATTTCCTGGATCCCGCCGCCCACAATCGAGAACAAAACTGCGGCATAAGCCACGCCCATTTTGTTCTTTGCTTCCTTTATCAACTCAACCCGTATAGATTTAAAGATCGAAAAATGAAATTCCCTCCCACCACCCGTCCTGGGAACGTGCCAGTTATGTTGACCGTCCCAGCTGTCCAGAAGCACTCCCGTGAAATCGTAAGGAATCCATACAATATCTTTCAACGCAATCTGTTTCCTTTTGAATGCACTGGGTTCAGCAAATTGGACTTCAGTATTTGCGAGGGCTTTCAGGAACTTGAAAATACTGTAACCGTCTAGCAAGGCGTGATGATGACGGAACATAATTAACGTCCTGGGACCTTCATTGGTGTCTTGGGACAACCGGAGAATCAGCGCTTCCCAAGGACTATGTCCATTTTTCCAGGACACTCCCAACAATCTGCTTACCATGCGTTTAGCGTCTTCTTCAGTGCTAGCCTTTGTCAACTTTAAATCTCCTTCGTAGTCATAATCTCTCACGTGATTTTCCACCCGGAATTTGCTATCATACTTCCAAAATGTGAAGCCGCAGAAGTAGGTCCAAGTTTGCTTTAACCTTTTGAACAAACATTCCCCGTTTGGTTTCCTCTTCCTTAAGACTTTCTCCAGTAGAAACCGATTTCTTTCCAAGGATATATCTCCATCCACATAAACCTGGTAAATTACATTGAATGACGGCCAACAAGCGCAAGCTGCACTGAACCCTGTTACCATCCCGTCCAAATCTGGACGGGATATCTTCGCCCAAATTGAAATCAGGAGTCTAATGGCTAAGAGCGGCGGAATTAATATTAGAATTGGTATCAGAAGCAATAATATTAAGACTGATAAAATTGATTGAAATATTTGTCTCATTGTAACGCGTTCCTTCATTTGGAGGACCATTATAATTATCCGAGGATTTAAGTAGGAATTCCCAAATTAGGACAGTTACTAAAAAAAATTTTTGTATTCGTCAGAAAATGTTTTGTTGGTAGCACTCGGGCCAATTCCCGGACCAAATATTTTACAGGATCTTATCTGACACAAATGTTTAGTGATTGTGAACAGCACAAATGAGTAGCTATTCTAACTTGTAGGATTGAACTGATCCCCAGTTTTTGCAGCAAGTCAAGTGATTCTCAGAGAATAAAGTAATCTATTAAATTGTGCAATCTAAAATTAAATGGGGAAATTTTTTTAACGAGTTGCTTCCCAAAATTATTCGTTTCGTAAGCATCATTTTGTTCTCAGGGTAAATTTATTAAAGTAGTCTTAAATAAGCCACGATCAAGTCGAACCTTGATCATTTAAGCATTTTACGAACTTTGGGATTCTCATCTTAAATTTAGCTGTGTACATGATATCCAGCGCGCAAGTCCTATGTTATTAATGATAAAATTAGCTGCTGAGAATGTTCTGGAGAAAACTCCTTAGTTTAAAGTGCGACCTGTACATATTATTCCTCATATAAAAAGTTGTTGGCAACTAATTAGATAATAATAGGATACGAAGTTTCCCATGAAGTAGGAATTATTAGTACATACTACTGAACTTTAGTGTGAATAGCTTGTCTGCCAATTGTTAGATCAATCTTAATTGGGTTTTATAATACCCCAATTTACTTGAGTCCGAGGTATTCCCTGATCCATAAAAACATTAATGTGCAGGGTTTTTGATATAATTAGATCTTTATCGGGAATGTCTATTGAAAATGCGATAATTTTTCCTGCTCATACGAAAATATTCGAAATGCATCTTCAAGACCAATTGTTGGGTTCTGGGGTTTATTAATTTTAAGGTCAACATAACGCAATTTGGAGAAGAGATTCATCTCATTCCTTGCTCAACACTTAGTGAGGACGAGACAACGTGTCAGCAGCAAATTTTCAAATCCTGTGTTGAGTCATTTCGAGTGTAGACTCAGCGGTTTTAGACACTACAAGATGAGTTGAAGCCGATTTTTAATACTTTCGAAAATCACGTGAATTTATTCTCAGTGATTTTCAGTCTGGTGATGGGAGCTATTCCTTCCATTTGCACATTTACTTAATTATCCAACATCAGATAAAATCTTTCCTATTTAGTTTATTGCAAGAGTACATAATTAGCTCTCCTGTTATAGTTCTGGTATCGAGTTTATTACGACGTTAAATAAATCAGTCGTCAAAATTACGATCATTCAGCTTTTTTAATTGTTTATTGCATTTACAATTTGATGAGCTTCTCTAAGCTGGACGTATAATATTCTTTTGACTAATGTAATTAATGGAGGAGCAGTTAGTGGAGTGGGACTGTTCCCGAAATGTTCCAGGATTTCTTGGAAGGATCTGGTCCTTGAGCCTGGACCAGACCATTTTGTCTGTTCTCAGTGTAGGACCAGGAGCATAAGGTCTTTTAGACTGTAGGACCGGAGCCATCTGGTCCGTACAAATTGCTGGAACAGGAACATATGCTATGTTTCTCAAAATAACTCGGACCAGACTGGAACAGACCAGACGAGACAACTAGGACCGAATATTTTCATAATACGACCACAACATGCAAGCATTGGACAATTTAGATAATGCTTTGAATAATTTATTTGATTATTTGAAACAAGGTGTAAAATTGTCAGCAATATGGTAATGAACTCCGAAAATTGTAATTTTTAAATATTTTCTATTATTTTTACAACAGGAATTTTTACAAATATCTCCTTACAAACCATTAATAAATATCAACTTTACGTAGACACATTGAATGATTCAGGAGGGAAGAATGTTCTCCAAGGCACGTTGAATGAGAACTCTCCTTTGTTTTTTATCCAGCATGTATGGTATCGCCCTCGCTCGTATAATGCTTTACAATCTAACGATGCTACTCTATTTGCGGGAATTGAAAATACTTAAATGGTCACCTACAGATGAACATTTTCCTCCCCCTCTGCCTCTTTGTGCGAGGGATGGGACTGCTCGCACTCTCCCTCGTCATCAATCGAGCGGCACGATACGGGTTGTCCTCGTCCTCCTGAGGTGCTACTTTTAAAACACACCCCTGTTCCTCGCACTTATGAGGGCCCTCGTTATTTTATATTACACTTACTTAAATAAACCTCCATACAATTTCCTGCAATCCCTGTACCTTCAAATAACTTTTTCACGGATACTTGGTTAAAATATGACAAATTCAATGTGTCGACATAACCCACAGTTCTGAACGTACAGAACTTTTGGATAGCTTAGAAAGTTTACAAAATTTCCTACAACCCAGCGTTAAAACTAATTTAGGAAAAAATTTGTGTAGAAATAAACTTCTGTATTCAAAATAGTGCCATTTATTGGTGGAAGGTTTTACCCAGGTATTTGAGTACAGGTACATATTAGGTTTTCTGGTTGACATAATTGTAAAAAGTATAAAAACCTTGAAAAATTGACAATTGTTATGAAAATAACGTAAAAATATGTTTAAAATTCTAATTCATCGGTAAAAAGTGCCCATCTTCCTAATATTTTAATTGTCGGTAAAATTGAAATCATTCAGTGGTCAAACTACAATAGTTTGTTGTAAATGATATTTTTGTTGGTCTTTGACAATAATTCTTCATTATAATCGATTCAGTAGCTCAAAAAATAACTAATATTGATCAAAGCTGCTCCACGTCTCCGCTTAATAAAGATTAGTCACAAATAGGTTCCATAACCTCAAACCAGTAATATTCAATAGTAGGGTCTGAAAACAGCATTATTCAAATATAAAGCCCAGGTAGAGCCCTTGTTTACAAATGACCGTGTCTCCCTGACATCCTAAAATGAAATTGTTTTCTGGAGTTTAAGATGAGAAATTGTAACCTAAACAAGAGGATCTTTCACTTTTAAAAATTAAAACTGGGATGTTTGCGCTGGGCCATAATCCATGTACCTAAGACAATATGAAGTTAGACTTGCTACAGAACAATATATGAATGATTTTAGCATAACGATTAAGGTAGAGAATGTCATGAGAGCTTACATTTGTACGCTGCCTCCCCCTCTTTCGTTCACATCCTCTTCAAAGGTTCCCTCTCTCATGTTCATTAGGGCACATAAAATCAACGTGTACTCACTATCACCCTCGCAGTTTGTGAGGGCGAGGACGAGAGAGAGGGCAAGACATATCTCATTCCCTCGTGAGGGTGCCCATGTATGGCACTGAGCTCAGCGTCAAGCTACGTGTGTAGTCGTTTGATCGTCATTGACTTATGTATAACCGACACATGTTTTTAATTATAATTTATACTAATCAGTTCTAACAGTTGATGTAACAGTCTTATTTACGGCGTTTGTACATTTGAAGAAATTTTTACTCTTATTTATCATCTGTACGGGTCTGTACACTGCACATACTTTTATACTGCAATAAACGTGTTGTTTTCAGACGTAAATCAATTATACTGATAGTACAGCTAAACGAAAGGGAATATAATTTTTGGGATTTTTTTAAAGGCACGTTAAGTATATCTAAGGAAGCCATTTCTCAGGATATGTACATTTTTAATTGAAGAATTGTCGGCTGAGTTCTACTTTCCCGGCCACGAAATTGCCTTCCACCATTCACCAGGTTTTCCACCTTCCACTTGACCCCCGTAAATTAATCTGGGTTTTTGACGGGGGTCAAGTAATCTAGGTATTTGGCTTTTCCTAACCTTCAAAATTGATGAATGTATTTGAAAAGTGCACGTGCACTTAAGGAATTAATGGAAGTATGAGAGAGGTAGGGAGAGAGAGATAGAGATGTAAATAACAATGCAGCTGCTTGGGGAAAATGCCATAAAATACTCTCGAAATGAAATGCGTGAAGCGAGTGGGATGTGTCCAGCAAGGTTTCGTGGAAAACATTCCAGAAATAATGAAAAAAGGACGGCAGCAGGTCATAAAATCAGATTGGGGTGCACTTGAACCCTGAACTGTATCAATGGGTATAGATGCGGCTGCGTAAATATGGTGTTTATTTTTAAGAAAGAGTCACGATTTAATTTTCAGAGGTAAGAAGGATCATCAAAACATTGCGTTACGTACCAAGCAGGGGTCGGATTCGGGAAGAATCTTCCCAGGGAAAATATATTTCTGGCAGGGAAAATCTCAAAGGGAAGGGATTTATTTTTACGAACAGGGATTTTTAAAATCGTACACTAATTTTTGGCAGGGATTTTCAAATTTGTTGACGGGTATCGGGGAAATCCGTTAAGCAAACAGTGATATTTGGCTTGATTGGCCAAATTTTGCAAGGATTTCACGTCTTGTAAGGGGTTTGTTTTTGCCAACAGGGATTTTGAAAATCGTTGACCTTTTTTCAGCAGGGATTTTTGAAATCGTTGAGGACCTACCAGCAGGGAGATAATAGTCAGCAGGGAAATTCAGAAATAATCTTCCAGGGAGATTTACAAAAATCCTGGTACCGAGGTGATCTACGGCCCCCGATGCACGTAACAAAAGCATAACGTTAGATTGTAAGAATACCCACTACCCCTGCGTTATGAATTACTTGAACGGCCCCTAATAGGTCAGCTTTGAAGTCATATTTTCTTTTAAAGGAACAAATTGACTGCCCTGTTGTTAATCGCAAGGTTGTATGTCATAACAGCAATGAAGTTGCTGCGAAAGTAAGATGCCTAACCGAATGTTACATATTTATTCTGCACATTATTTTACAATAAATGAATTCGCCCATTTTAATGTCGGAGTGTAATGATTGTACATCTACGGAAACTTAAGCCTTAATGAAATCTCTTCTGGAAAGTTCTGTAAGCCGATTCGATAAATTTTACGGAAGTAGCCCTAATGCAATTCTGAAAATTTTCCCTCCGCAACAAAACAAAAGCGCTTTGAACAGGAAGCTTTGAATTGTTTTGAAATCACTGCAGACCTATTTAAGCAGACATTTTGATTTCAGTGATACTAATTTTGTTTTGAAAATGGAACTACTAAATTTGAAATTAGATTAATTCTTAGTATCTATGGATTATTCACTAAATATTGCCATTGTATTAAATTAAACGAGGACCAACTGTACAATGAATTTCGCTTACTTCGTCAAACTTGAGTTTTTATTGTGATCGGTGATCGTGAGATCGGCCGGTGCAAAGTGGGCTGAGTTTTTAAAGAAAGATCAATGTCCTTAACTTTTCAAGTTTGTATTGTTCGTGCTAATAATTCATGTTAGCAACGATTTTGCAGAAAGTTATTTCAGCCTAATGAAGAAAGTTTGGACAGCCGAGAGAAACTTAATGTCAGCAAAACTTGTAAAGGCAGAGCTTTAAGTCAGGCTTAATGTGCCCTTTTCATGTTGTGAATTGGTTTCTTTTTTGAACAAACCGGAAAACAAGAAAATGTTATTAGATGCCAAAAAGGCTGAAAAATACGATTAGAAATCGCGTATACGTAAACAAAATTTAAAATTATTTTGTCCCGGAATGAAGTTTCAAAAAAGTGGGAACCCTATAGGTCACACATGTTTTATATATTATAAATCGTGGTTCATATTAAATCATTCCATTTCGATATATCATTCGCATATTTGGACTAAATGCTCTCGTATAATGTTCCCACACAGTGGTCAAATATGGTGTATTCAAATTTCAATTATTAGCATATGTACATAGCTTTTATCTTCAATAATTTAATCATTATTATATTCAATAAATGAATAGTTATTACATTCGAATTATCCGATGGAATACCGATTTAGTTTTTAAATGATTTCTGAAGTGATTTCTCTCATATCCTCCATCAGCAATTAATTATTCTTCTGTAATTCAAAGGATCACGCTTTCCAATTATGTGTGTATATTATTATTTTAATATTTGTAAGTTTTTTTGTCAGAGATTTGCATTTTCTCATTTAACAGGGATCACCCTTCAAGAATGCAAGAAAAAAATACAAAGCATGCACGGTTTCCTTCGTGAAACTGCTGAGACAATAATTGAATGTACGCCGCTTGAGCTGTTTCGCATATTGGCAGTTGGCATCGCATAGTAGTGATTTCCACCAACTCCAACTTGCAAGATGAAAGTCATTGCAAAACGTATGGTGGGAATCGTCTAAGCAGTCTTACTGCAGCCTTTTCGGCAACGCAGACCAGACGCTTAGTACAATGACCATTTTAAATAGTGCCTACATCTATTGTTGCATAGTACGCATGCATAAGTATTGTTAAATATAAAAAAATCTGAAGAAAAAAATTGGATTACACTAACTGCACTGGTCCCGGGAACGAGTCTGGGTTCAAGGGATTCGGGATTGGGATTAAATTTTATCCGATTTCGGGTTTGGGTTTGAGAACAACGACTCAAACATATTTTATGTCTGGGTTTTCGCGTACCCGATCCCAGTATTTCGGTAACGGGTTCGGGTGTGAGTCTGTAAATATTGATGACCCGATTTTCAGGATCGGGTTCGGGAATGGGATCACAATTTTCGTTCCCACAAGTAGCTCTAGCCGGGAAGTAATTATGGTAATATTGGAGGTTTTCACTGAATTCAAATTTTATACAAGTACTCACATCAATTTTAATTACACGTGTTTTAAGCACATTTAAAGCACGAGCTAATGATCTCAACCTTCTCTTCTTGTGTATAATGTGTGTAGCTTTAAATGTTTTTAGGAAAACCTAAAGTCGTGGAAGCATTCTAACATTCAAGATATTCGGATCAATTGCTTTACAGTATTGGCTAGCGTCAGTTCATTGTTGTCAGATTATGAATGCGAAGAGACATTTTGAATGGAGACCAAATTCAATACGTACAAACCAACCCCAAATGAAGCGATCCGACCACTATTAAATGCTTACACGCTTGCTTTCATTTTTAGAGCGGTTCCAACCAATGAAAGTCTTGTTATAGTAAAATTTTATCAGAAAATGTAAATATTATATATGCATGCGTAATATGCACAGCACGTGATAAAAAATTTTTATGACTCATATGACTATAGCATATACTATGTAAATGCTGGTATGAAATACTTCATGTTCTCCGTGTTTACAGAAGCGTGTATAGTAGTTATGTTTTAAATTCCAATAAATATTAATTTCAAAAATTAAACCAGACGTATTTTCTGAGGCGTTTTTGTTATTGTTAACTTATAAGACCTCAAATTTCCAGAGGAAATATTTGTGGGTGATTTGTTATAACATTGGGACGCATCAAATGAATTTAAACACAGGGATGTTGATATTGTCTGTAAAATTTACTTACCAAATTTCTGGTTTCGGTAGCACAAGCTGGGTCTTCCAGGATCATGCAAATTGCTCACAATTCACAAAGACTAAATGCAAATAGAATACGCCCAGCAACTGTACGCCGTGCCCTAGAACAGGTCTGACTAAGTGAGGGATGATGCATATTTATTTAATAAGAAACACTCACATCATTACGATGTGCATGTGGGGTAAACTTAAAAAAACATTGATAACCGTTGTAACATCTATTACTGTCAAAGTCTATGCTAACGCGTATCTAAATCATCGATAAATTTCTCTCAAGCTTTTAACTCTACACATTCCTGGCATCTAGTAGCCCCTGTACTCTGCAGAACTGATCCTTGCAGACGAAAAAGAGGGCGCAAATACACTGTAAAATCCAAACGAACATCCAACCCGAACAAACAAGATCTCTTCCAAATTTACATTTTTATTCGGTTGGGGCATATATACGTTAGGGAAGTGCAAAACCTGAAGGAATCTTTCAACCTGCGCTGCAATGACTGTACACACAGCTCTTGCTATAACGGATGGCTACATAACAGCAAGTTTTGATTTTCTCAAGTCCCGTGTACATAATGCTTTTAAGAAGACCTTGCACTCTTCTCGGGACTAATTGGCTTAAGTTTCCGAAAACAAATTCATATTCTTGGCTATACGAAGATTTAAAATGTATATAGGAACTCAACTTAGCAACATGAATATTCCCCCAAAAGTGCGTACAATAACGTTTGAGGGGGTTGTCGTGCCTTGGCAAATTATTTGTCATTAAAAAGAAATGTGAATCCTTTGAATCGAGATTTTAATCAAAATGTTGTCAGCGTATTCAAAAATACAGATTTTTTAAAATCAGAATTTCAACATTTGGTTTCTCCAAGAAGGGTTAATTTGTGGCAAGGACCTCTCCCCTGAGGACAAATTGTCGTAAAGTGAAGTTTACGATTACAGATTCCAACTGTTTCCGACCATTAATAAGCAGTGCTGTCCAAAATACATGCTCCCCAAATACAAATTACAAAATACTAAATACATTCTTCAGGCGTCGAAAATACAAACTACAAAATACAAATACATTCTTCAGGCGACGAAAATACAAACTACAAAATACATTCTTCAGGCGACGAAAATACAAACTACAAAATACATTCTTCAGGCGACGAAAATACAAACTACAAAATACTAAATACATAATTACTCAAAACGTAGAAAATACAAACTACAAAATACTAAATACATACTTGAAACGTAGACTCTTGAATTTAGCCTTATGGGATGTTAAAACGATTGAATTTCGTTTCACTTCATTGATGTGATTGGTTTTTGGCATCAACGGAAATTTCAAACCCCAAGAAAGTGCGCCAACAAAAAACACAAGTAGCTTGCATAGCGAACAAAATACAAACTGCAAAATACATTGCTTACTTCACTTAAGTAACACAAAATACAAACTACAAAATACAAAATACATTGCTTCGTAAGACAAAATACAAACTACAAAATACATATCTAGCCACTAAAATACAAAATACAAAAATGTATTTGAAATACGTATTTGAAATACGTATTTGAAATACGTATTTGAAATACGTATTTGAAATACGTATTTGAAATACGTATTTGAAATACGTATTTGAAATACGTATTTGAAATACGTATTTGAAATACATGTATTTCAAATACCATGTATTTTGGACAGCTCTGTAATAAGATAAGGCAAAAGTAAAATCCGATGTTCCTTTAGCAACTGAACGTCATGTCGAAAACCAGGTCTGACCAGGTGAGGAATGATGGTGTAAAGAAGTAACCATCAAAGCAACTCGAAGTGCAACCCCGGTGACCAAATATTGATAACCGAGTTCTATCAACGTCCTATTTTAATGCTAAAGAATGATAATTTTTGAGGTTCTGTTAATTAGTACTCTCTTTTGGGCGTGCGCGCAGTATTTGTAAATTGGTATATCGAAAGAAAACGGAAAATTCAAATGCAAAGATCCTGAAGCCATACAAGAATGGCTCAGCATCCAATTCGTGATTGCATAAATTTTTCATTTGAATCATTATTTGCCTGGATAAAATGCCTAAAGTGCCGGGCACTTTCAACTGGACAGCAAACTAACGTTAAGCATTTCCGTTCGGCCAACCAAATACAATTAAGAAATATCTCGAACAAGTAGGAGACGTGAATTTTACTCCCAGCCCTAACGGCACCTGTTGTAACAACAGTCGAGTGAATATGAAATATAAAATTTGCATACTTGCTACAACTAATCGAAACTACTCACATTTCCTGATCCAACAGTGAGTACCATTTTAAAATGAAACCTGTCCTGGTCTGTTGAGACTCCGAGACAGTATTTTGTAGCTTTAGATGCTAGCTTGCGTATTAATTTGTTCCAAGAATGTCGCCACATGAGCGCTTACTTCCGTCACGACGTTTTGCTTGTCTTCCAAAATCTCAATTTTCTTCTGTAAGAACTTGGTGACGACTTTCACGAGTTCGGTATTCTCATTGGTAGTTTCGATTATTACCTTGATATCGGCATCTTCAACGACTTGCTCCTTTACGATAATTTTGCATTTCCGGTGCATGTGCTCCTTCCATGAGCATGATCAATGACTGCATGTAGGTTCAGTAGTTCGATCAATCATGGCATCGCATTCTCTAAGTTGTTCCTGATTTTGAAAATGTTTCTTGAAGCAAGACTAAAATTGACACAAAGACCCTTTAATTTTAATTTGCATGTTTTCAAACGCAAGTTGAATGACTTTCCGGGTCAGATGAAGACCTCAAAAGGGTAAAATCCAAATCGACTCCGTCTATCAATTCCACAGTTGTGATACACAGGAAGGGATTTATATTTAAATTGTCGCAATTAAAAGCATTACAAGTGGAAAGTCTATAGTTAGACGTAAAAAAGTGATGACCGTAATATCAGCCACTGATTAAATTCTTGTTAATCTTTGCGTGACTTCTGCTCTCTTCATTCACAAAACATTTAAAGTGCTGGATATATAGCCTGAGGATGAAGGATGATGTGATATGAGAAAATGAGCCGGAGGGGAAAATGAGATTTAGCTTTGGCAGTGGGACAAAGCTGCTGGATTTTTATTCCTGGGTCCTACATTTGTGTGAGGAAAATTCAGTGTCTGTCCAACGATTCCTCGCTGAATTCTTAATACACAAATATTTGGGAAAAACAATTATTTCCAGAAGTCCAACCTGATATACCTTGGAAATAAAAAAACACAAAATAGCAGTTTTTACAAGATTTGTGAATTTATTAAAAAGCATTGTTCAAAGATTAGCAAGTGAAAACAATAGATTACGTCGCTTTTACAGACGCCAGCAATTTTGCTTTTATTTTGGAATATGTAGCATGTCAATTATAGCTCCTTATCGAGTTCGAGTATACCGGCGAGTATCGAGTACGAGTACGAGTTCGAGTCGAGTACGGTCAAAGTTTTGTGAATACTCGATACTTGAAATGGGTTTCGAGTACGGGTAACGATTTTTCACATACTTACGATTACGAGTATCAAACGAGTACGAGTCCAATAAAAATACTCATAAGGGTTATCGAGTTCGAGTTCGAGTACCACATGCTCAATATACGAGTACGCGTACACGTGCACACAAGTGTTGCAAACTTTTGAATTTCCAGTAGAGACGAAGGCGCTAGTATGAAATTATCACAAAAAATCGTTGTATCCACCAGTCACGACTCTCTCAGGTTTCAAAGTATAATCTCTCTCCATTTAGTACATTACTATTAAAGTTAAAACAATTAGTTAATTCTAATGGCTGAACATATTAACACAAACTCTTCGACAGGCGTAGTTGAATTGATTGAAAATTTACAGAGACACTTTACCAACAGCATGTTCAATTTAAAATTTTGGGGGAATTATTTGTGAGAAATTAAATGAATCTAAAAAAAATCACTGTTCAATTGTGGTCTTGTTATTATTAAATACTCGAGTATGAAGACTCGAGTCACGGCACGAGTACGAGTACGGGATTTCGGTATTTACAGTTCCGTACTCGCGAGTATGAAACAAGTTCGGGTTCTGAACTGGAACTCGGTCGCTTATTTCAAGTATTTTCCTGAGTACTCGTGTATGTGGCGAGTACGAGTACCTTGGATTGGAGTCCATACTCGATGCTTCGATTTCGAGTACGAGTTCGAGTACGGTTCCGCAAGGTAATCACTCAATAAGGAGCTATAATGTCAATATATTTAAGCTGTGATTGTTTTAAATAACAACACAATAATAAATATTGCCTGCAGGTTTCCCAAGGGCATTTCACTTGCCAGACAGTAATGTGCTGAAGCTTATTGCAGATTTCCTGAAATCCCTGCACGTCAATACGTTTAAGAGCAAAATTCAGACAGAAGCTCAAAAGAGTTGATTTGCTACGGGGACAAATTATGGGGTTTAAGCTAAACGATAAGCCATCCTAGTATAGGCTAAAAGGTAAACCATTTCACAACCGGGGTGAATATATTCAGCACTGGCCTTCAAAATAATCCTCTACTCTTTAAATGTACCACTACCAGCATCTAGAAGCGTTTGTACAACTGAAGACTACTCAGTACCTTGCTCACAAAATGGAGGGCGAAAATATACTTAGAATCGACGCAAGCCTTCCAATAATTATATACACAACAAGATCTCTTCAATGTTATCTCTTTAAACGGCTCGGAAAATTAAGACCTTGCGAAGTAAAGTCAAAATAAGGAGCAAAGTCGTAGGAAATTCAGGCAATGGAACGAAAGCAGAGACAAGGCACAGATGAAGAGAGAATTTGGCTCTGATAAAATCTTAGAGGATCATTCTGCAATATAAAAATATATAGATTCACTGTTAAACTCCACAATTCAACAACAATTTGGGTAAAAAAACGTGTATGTAATAACCCTGTGTTTAGTCTCGTCATGCCTTATACTGATGACGAAAACGCTTGTGACCAACCCCAACACTCCCTCAAAATTAGGGGAAAACCGCCTTTATGAATATAGTGCACTAAAGAGTCAATAAAATCCGTACAAGTTTTCAAAGCACAACAACATTTATTGTTCATACATTGATTGGTAAAATTTCACACAAAATCATCTGTAATTTTATTTATTTATTTCAGAATTTTTTACTCCGGAAATACAGTCTCTCTTGGGAGTTTATCTGTTTAAAAGAAAGGCTCATACGAGGCCATAAGAACATATGCAATTATACGAAGTATGTAAATACAAATACGTAAAGATTACTGAATCCTCGGTTCAAAAACCACTTCATACTCACAGCAATGATAACCAATAACATTCACAGTTCCAGTTAAGGAATCCATTTTTTGGAGAGGCATGATTTCATACGCTTGTACAATTCTCGTCAAAAAAATGAATATTTGATCTCTTGCTAAGGTCTCGCCTAAACATGACCTTCGTCCAGAGCCAAATGTGAGAATAAGGTCGGATTTCACAAATTGACCCTCTTTGTCAATGAACCTCTCCGGGTTGAACTTCTCAGGGCTATCGAAGTTAGTTGGATCCATATGTACCCCACAGATATTTGATAACAAATTAGAGCCTTTTTTGATAGTATAACCCATGAATTCAGTGTCCATGGTTGCCTTATGAGACCCTAATGGTATTGCCGTTGCTATGCGGAATATCTCTTGAAGTACGGCTTGAAAGTACGGCATTTTCAGTCTATCCGAAACTGATCCGTATTTTTCACGTCCAATGACTTGATCAATTTCTTTCTGCAGTTTTTTCTGAACTGTAGGAAATTGTGATAGAAAAAGTATCGCCCATTCCAAGGTAGAGCTCGTTGTTTCAATTGCCGCAAAAAGAAGATCAGCGAGTATTGGGATCGAAGGGTTCTCTACGTAAAATGTAATATGTTAATTATTATTGTTGAGTCGTATCAATCAAGCTCAAATTATTACAAAAAAAAAGATTTCAAATAGTAGTACTGGTGTAATTCTAAGCTTATAATGGTATTTATACGTATAATATCATGGTCACATTACTTGGAACTTACCATCACTGTGTTAACTAAAGTCACAATTTTAATGAATTAAATTCTAATTTTCATCCTAGTTATTTAAGCTCAAATAATTGTCACCATTGATAACAATAATTTATTATTGTCGGCTCACCGCCAGTGTTAACCACATCCATCTCCATAATTGTAAATGTATGTAACAGTAATACTTAAATTAATACCTACATAATACATTACAGACTTGCAATCTGGACGTTATGTGAACTTGAGATACTCCTTGGACTGGTGATTTAGTATTAAATAATAATTTCTTACGTGAGCTATGGAAGACTGAATTCTCATCAGAGGTTGCTTCAATTTTATCCATCAATGCATCAGTAAAATTTCGGGGCACAATCGGAACTCGACCTTTTAAATTATTTGCTATATTTTGTTCAACTAAACTGTAGAAATCTGTCACGAAATCCCGGACAAACCTTTCTCCAGACAAGGACGCCGGAAGGAATTTAGCAAGTTGTGGAGCATAGAAGCAAGCCCGCTTGATAGGATTCGACAGGTGCGTAAACCTATTGATTTCGAAGTTACTTATCATTATTAAAGGACGTGTTAGCTTTCAGAGTAAAGATGTTTGTACACCTGCGTGAGAGATGGTTAAGACAAAGATTTACCCCAGAAGTCTTTGTACAATGCTCCGTGATTTCGAGTCGTCATGTCTGATGCTCACCCCAAACAGAATACGAAACAATGTGTTCACTGTGTGGACACTAAACGTACCACTCATTGGAAAGGCTTTATTCCCATGCTCTTTCACACGATCGAGTAGCTGAGTAACTTCGTCGTGAATACAGTCTTCCGTTGTTTCCCCTTTTAGTTCAAAGTCCTTGAAAGTTTTCAAAACAAACTTTCGTTGCTCTTTAGCATCATCCGGCCAGATAATTCCTATACATTATAACGATACATAAGGACTTGAGATATTTACGAAATATGTGTTTTGAATCTCGTTGAAACAATCATAAATATGCCAAAACCTTTTCCTTCTAAAATTCTGGTGAAAATGAAATCCACCTGCCCATTCAATGACGCAATTCGACCGGCATGTTTTATACAATTAGCTCCATTTAGAATGACCACTCTAGAAATATTTAAGCATACTATTCACTTAATTCGTTTACTTGTTTTATTTCTGAAACGTATAAATATTTCTCCAATTTGGTGTTAAAGAAAAAAATTAATACTCGAATATTTTAATAGGATTGTATGAACCAATAACTGTTAGCTTAAATTTGGATTTTAAAATTTTCTTTCAAGCTCAGGTAAGCTGGCTAAGGTTAAGTTTTTTAGAGCAATAAATGTCACTTACAGCAACTAAAAAATTTTTTGACATGGTATAGATAGTGCAATATGCAAATTTTTAGGAATTTGAAAAGTACACTCAGTACTTACTGCTTCGTTCCTATGACAGTTCTGGCAACGGGTCCATAGTTTTTTGCAATCTCCAAAAAGTCGGATAGAACATTGTTACTCAAAAACAGTCTCAAAGTTCCAATTACAGGGAAAGTTGGTATCTCTAAAAATACATAATAATTATAATCCCCGAAATATAGCATCATGGTCATATTTTAAATAATAAACGTACGAACTTTAAAATTTGAAGTGTAAAAATATGAACATACCTGGGGGAAGACGTAAATCTGACTTATTTTGCTTCAAAGTAAATGCAAAGAATAGAGTCAAAAGAAAAATTCCAAGAATTAAGACCAACATATTTTATTTATATCTGTAATAGGCATGTTCATATCGTTCGATTTTAAAATATCGTTCATATCGTTATCGTTCTCTGAAAAATTACCGATAACGATATCGAGGAACGATATAACGATATTTCACGTTGTGGCTTCTAGCATTATTTAACGAAAATTAATGGAACTTTAAGTTCGTGTACAAGCTAATTATTATTATCTACTAAGGCACCTTAACAACCAAATTTTCAACCCAAATTAGCACAGATTACATTTTATTCCCAATACATGAGTCAAAAAGGCATTGAGTTGAAAATATGTACAACTTGAAGCATTTCAAAGATAATAATGCAAGGCATCAGCTTCAGTAATTTCTGTTCATCATTATATTGACAGTTGACGCCCGAACTCGGTTAACCTTATTAGGGAACTTAAGTCATTAAAGTTTCTAACTTTTTCAAAGTTGTCTGAAGTCAACAATATAGCGAAAACCCAAAATTCTAGTTGCACATCTTTATTCGGAAAAATGCTAAATCCTGTGTATTAGAATGACGGCCAGTTCATTAATGTCGACTGTTAAATGGATCACGCATAAAGTAAAAAAAAACAATTCAATATCTTTAGACCGAATTTGGTGCGGTATGATTTTTCAAAGTCGTAAAATGTGTTTGTCGCCAAGTTTTGCTCGCATTTTTGTCAAAAAAATGCGCAACTCTTGTTATTACTCGCGAATTTACGCTATAATCATGTGACGATATATCGTCGGGAAACCCCGATAAATATCGTGCTATATCGTTTCTAAAAAATGTACGATATGAACGATAATATCGTATCGGTATATCGTTATGAACATGCCTAATCTGTAAGTTTCCTTTTCTGAAGCAACACTGGTAATTAGTTGAGAAAAATTTACTCTTTTATATATAACGGGGTAAGGCTTCCATCCGACCGGATAAATCGAATATCCGATCCGAATCCGATCCGAACCGAAATTTTCGGATAAATTTTCCTATTATCCGATCCGACCGTTACGGATCGGATAAAAATTTTATTCATCCGTATCCGATCCGAAAATTTCGGATCGGATAATGCACTTATCCGATCCGATCCGCGGATATCCGAAATTATCCGAATTGATACCATTGGATGATGAAAAACGTATTCGGAATTTTCACTGCAAAAATGAATAGCTTTTTACTACATCACAATATTAGTCATTTTTGCATACATTACGTACAAACTGAAGAAAAACTTTACAAACACCGCTGTAAATTTATTTAATTAATACGAAAACACGTAAAAAGAGGCACAGTTACTCCTTGGACAAATTGTTGTTGCACACTTCGTTCTTATTGGTCGCTCGAACGCGCTAAAAATTAGATTTTCGGATATCCGTCGGATTATCCGATCTTTATTATTTGTGATCCGAACCGATCGGATAAAGTCGTTTCCAAATCCGATCCGAATCCGATGACCGGATAAGGTGTACGTATCCGATCCGATCGGATTGTGTTCGGATCGGATAAGTAGTGTATCCGATCCGAAATTTCGGATATCCGATCTTCGGATATCCGAGGATCATCCGATCGGATGGAAGCCTTATAACGGGGGTACTTTCGTACAAATCGAAAAACTGAATTTTAATTTTAAGAATAACAAAAATGCCTTTAAGTTTGTATGTAATATATATCACTTAGTTCATCTCTTACCGTCCTTGTTTTTAAAATGACAGTTTCTTCCCACATGAAAGCCAGTGTCTTAGTTCGATTTGACCAGTCCAATAATTATTGTAAATTTACGCAAATAACCAGTCTTTCCACATTTAACATTTTTATCTCACCCAAAACCCCATTACCTGGGAGAATAAAGTGGCAAATGATGTGCAAAAACAGTGAAATTTATATATAGTTACAAGAAAGTATACAAGCAAAACACTCCTGAATTATTGATATAATCAAAAGAAAAATCAAGATGGCAATTGAAACTATTTCCTCCGAGTGTTTGCAATTGAAATTAATTCTGTAATAATTGCGGTAATCGTCTATACTATCAGTATAAACTTGTAAACCATAAAATAAAACACATTGTGATGAAAATAATTATTTGTCTGCGCGTAAATAATTTGCATTCCATGGCTTGAGAGGAAGTTAACAAAAGATTTTTCTCATGATTTCAATTCCCACATGTATGATTACTATCAAAACTTATTCAAGCAGCTGTCCTTTGCTACAGCCTGTGAGATGTCAGCAGCAAGAATTAGTTTTACTGAATTACGCAATGTGTAAGTAATAATTGTAAATAATAACGTAATAATAATTAATAAAAATAAAATAAATAACTAATAAAAGTAAAATAAATCATTAATAAAAGTAAAATAAATCATTAATAAAAGTAAAATAAATCATTAATAAAAGTAAAATAAATCATTAATAAAAGTAAAATAAATCATTAATAAAAGTAAAATAAATCATTGATAAAAGTAAAATAAATAATTAATAAAAATAAAATAAATAATTAATAAAAATAAAATAATTAATTAATAAAAGTAAAATAAATAATTAATAAAAGTAAAATAATTAACAAAAATAAAATAAATAATTAATAAAAGTAAAATAAATAATAATAAACGTAAATTTAATAATTAATAAAATAAAATAAATAATTAATAAAAATAAAATAAATCATTAATAAAAATAATTAATAATTAATAAAATAAAAATAAATAATTAATAAAAATAAAACAAATATTTAATAAAAATAAAATAATTAATTAATATAATAAAATTTATAACGTTAAGTCAATTTTTCTTTTATGAACCCTACAACTATTTAACCGACGACAGAAGTATTGGAAATTCGTTTTTAAAATCTAAAACTTAAAAACAATTTGCGTAAATATCTTGTATTCTTGTAGTCTATTAATTCCGTGTCAAAATATCAAAGCAACGTATTGATATTACATTGACTGATCATGAACAGCGAAGGATTTACAAGAGATCAAATGGGGCGTGATATTAAAATACTAGCATCATTAGAAATAATAAAATTTGTTCCTTCCAAGATCATATGGAAAATGTCCCTCAGTCTGTTAACAGAAAAATTCCGTGTTGCCTTCCATGCATTGCTTTCCCCCATTCATGTCCATACATTCATTTTTCTTGCCAAATGTTTTTAGAGTGTAGTATCCTCTGTACTGGATATTATTTACATAAGTTTAATTGCATCTCGGTTTTATTACCCATGAATATGAAATGACAATATGACAAACACTAAATTTAAAATTTAAACAAATCGGACGCTGGAAAAATTAAGCATTCGAACATGTAGCATGGATGTGGACGTTTCGCAATGCCATTAAAAAATGACACTCAATGGGTGCTAAAACTCCACAAATTAATAATGTGCTTTTAAAATTTCAAACGAATCAACCTTAATTTTACTTGTTATTTCGAGATTCTTTATTCAGGCACTATATAGTCCCTCTTGTGAGTCACCTGTCTACAGGAAAGGCTCATACAAGACCATAAGAACATTTACGCATATGAAGTTCCATCCAAATACCAAACGAATAAAAGCAATTTTCATTTCAATGATTTAAGCTCTAATTTTTACCATTGGTAAATATAATTGTTGTAGGCTCATGGCCAGTGGTAACCACGGCCGCACTGACCTCTCCGTAATTGTAAAACTGTTAATAATATAATTAATTATAAATTTATATATTAATTAAATATTCCTTCGACTGGTGATTTCAAATAATAATTTCTTACGAGAGCTATGGAAGACTGAATTCTCATCAATGGTTGCGTCAACTTTGTCCATCAATGCATCAGTCAAATTTCGGGGCACATTCCGACTACTAAACTGTAGAAATCGGTCACGAAATCCCGGACAAACCTTTCTCCAGACAGGGATCTCGGAATGAATTTAGCAAGTTGTGGAGCGTAGAAGCATGCCCGCTTGATAGGATCCGAAAGGTGCGTAACCCTATTGATGTACCAGTGCAGTATCATTGTTAAGGCGCGTGTTACGCTATAGGGTATAGCTGCTTGTACACATGCGTGAGAGATGCTTAAAACGGAGATTTACCCCTGAAGTCTTTCTACAATGTTCCGTGATGTTCCAAGTCGTCATGCCCGATGTTCACCCCAAACAGAATACGAAACAATGTGTTCACTGTGTGAACACTGAATGCACCACTCATTGGAAAGGCCGTGCTCTTTCACACGATCGAGTAACCGAGTAACTTCGTCTTGAATGCAATCTTCCGTTGTTTCCCCGTTAAGTTCAAAGTCCTTGAAAGTTTTCAAAACAAATTTCCGTTGTTCTTTAGCATCATCCGTCCAGATAATTCCTACATCATAACGAGACAAATGGACTTGGTGAAAATGAAATCCACCTGCCCGTTTAATGACACAATTCGACCGGCTTCTTTCATGCAATTAGCTCCATTTCCTTCACTGCTATATTAGTAACAGTTTCTAAGTTATAGAGAATTGGAAAAAATAAGTATCATAGTCATGCCTAAAATTGATTCACAACAAAATGGGGGAACAGAATATTTTTTTACCAATGTATTTTAACATGGAGGAAGAAGCTATGGTGTGGCATCCTTAGCTATACTGTCACTGATTGTGAATAGCATATAGCATTGTGATTAAACAGATTAAGTCACTAGCAACGATCAACTAGAGACTTATATCTCAACCCTTTTCAAACAACTAAAGAGTAACTGTATAATTAATTTAGTCTCTCATAAAATGGTTATTCCAGGGCTAGTGGGATACCCGTGCAATTAATAGATTGCCAGAAGTTGCTGTCAGTGTTTCCTAGAAATTATTTTATTACGGCATATGTAATTACTTAATTATATTAAATTTAACAAAATTAATTTCTAATTTTGTATTAAATTAGTATCGGAACTTGATGACAGCAAAACGTTTTAAGTGAGATGCGCTGGTACTCACAAAAATAATCATTGTACTTAATGGGAACCGGCTCATTTGTTTTTACCCTATTGAGAAAATGCTCTTAATTTGTTCATTTGTAATCCGGGTGTGCACAAATGAACTAATTCTTTAGAAAAGACATGAGGATGAATCCTTCGCTTATATGTTATTTATACCAACCCCGGTGCAATGTAATTACTTCCAACGTTCAGTTAAAACTCCTGGAAAAAAGAAAATTCATTAGTTTGTTCACGTAATTATACATATTTGACATCTCCAAAAATGCATGCGTGTCCAAGTTATTCGAGTGTGCATACCGAAGTCAAAATTTTGCACGGGAAATTTAAACTCGTTTATAATTTTTGTGGACAAGGTTACAGCCGGAAGTTTAGCATTGTTCAAATATTTAATCAAAATTAAATTAGGATCAACTGTTTATTAGGATTGAATCATTTGTACGTAAGTGTAATTTTATTATTGTAAAATAATTCTGCCATAAGTCTTTGCAAGCTCAATATATGTATTTTTTAATAAGAGTTTCGTGAAGGGTTGCGTTAAACGGGAATAATTTCACATGTTTTTACTCCCTTATAAAAATATTCTTATAAGGAAGCACGAATGGCGGGAGTGTGCTGTATAGAGTGTACTGTACATATGTCAAACCTTGCTTCTTCTGGAAAACTCGAGGTTCTAATATGGAAGTTGCTCCTGCCATGCGTGAGTAGAACGCATGGACGCTTTAAAAGTGTCCCAAAACATTAAGTGTTCCCTTTCACTTTTTTTACTCCACGTTACAGAAGCTTGTACTTTGGAGTCTCCGGCTTTAGTTTACTTTTCCCTTTGAGCGAACACGCTCCTGTCGATGGTTCCTATTGAATACTGCTTGTTTCAGTGCTACGTTCTAAACAGTGAGTTGACCCCACTAAAGAAACGAAATGGCGAGGAAATTAAGGATCCAATTGAAGCTCTTGTGCTAAGCGAAGTCAACAAGCACCTAATTGTAAGTTTTTATACATTAATTTTATTCTTTTATCTGATTTTTCACAGATTGTCCGGCCAGGCTTTTAAATCGAATCATTGTTATTTTAATGTTATCTAAAAACAATCAATGACGATTTTCAAAAATTTTCAAGAATAATTCCACAAAAATATGAAATAAAGCATTTTAGGAAAATTTGGGTAAAAATTTGCAACTTCACCCTTGAAAATTTAAAGTCTAATTTAATGTTGCTATTAATTTATTTTCTTCTAAATGGTGAAAATAAATTAGGGAATGAGTTGGGTATTGTGGTGAGTATCACAGACCTTTGGTATTAAAAACAATTCCACTTGTCCGAGCTGTAGCGACAGCAAATACAAAATGAGTCAAAATTACGAAATCGTAATATGTGTACAATATCGTAAATTTTGATAGTGAATACTCCCTTGGTGTGTTCCGATGGACTCGAAAAACTTATCATTCTTATAGCGAATAAAAATGATGCAGTACAAAAAGTCCATGTAGTTAGATTTCACTGGAAAATTTTAATTTTAAAAATCACTCTTAACCAACAGCAAGACAGGCTAATCTTATTAAGGATAAAATTGCGAATTTAAATAGCAAGAACATTTTTATACTCTAAGTTTGTCGGGATAATTTCAACTGTTTAAATATTCATTGGTCCCATTTCCACAAGTGACTGTTCAATCAGCAAGAACAATAATATCGCCAACATTTAGCATTAAAGTTTGCAGCCTAACAGGAGGCAATTTATGTCATTGGGAGTAATGCAGACACAGATCTTCATCCTCAATGAAGCATGAGCCGCACTCCTTGCAACCATAAATTCTCATTTCGTTCGAAGCATGTCTAGTCCTTCTAAGGTGCCGGTTCGGAATATCGGAATACTCCGACATCTGAAACTATTCCCACAAGTAATGCACTTATGAGATTATTCTGTATCAATAATTTCAGAAGTTAGAATTTGGTCAGGTTGCGCGGAATTGATTTCATGACTTTGGTGATGTGATCCATATTTCCCGTTGTTTATTGAAAGTTCATGTTCCCGGAAATGTTGCTCCAAATTATTCCGAAGACTAAAAGTTCCTCGGCAGAGCTTGTACATGTAAGGGTTGTGCTTTTCTTATGAGTTTCCCCATTATGTTGGCGCAAGTGACGTTTTATAATCTAATTTATGGAAAGCACTGGAGCTCATATAGCTGCAAATCTTGCATTTATAAGGTCTCTCATCGAATGACCTCCGTTGTGGCGAATGTGTCCAATCTTTAAACTAAAATTTGCTGGACATACATTAATGACAGAAGTAACGACTCCTCTTCCTCTTCAAGCTGGTGATGGGACGATCGTTCGAGTTGTAATAGTTGTAGTTGAATTGGCCCAAAAGTTCAATCCAATATTCGTTTCCACAATGCTGGTCATTTTCGCTTCGCAAGAAGTCAAATATGTCCGTCACGCACAACTTACAACTTTGTTTGAATATTTTGGTACATCTGGGACAGGTGAAATAAACGTTGGGAGGTGGAGAGCTTTCCCTCATAATATGTTTGTGATCAAAATATGCTTTCTTCTCATTTTGAACAAAATATCAGCCCAATGGACTTGAATCGCTGCATTCTCTAGTATAAGTCACATTTGAATTGGATGATATCGGACAAATACTAGTTAATAATATCATATGCACGGATTGTTCCTTTTTAAAAAACCTTTTTGATAGTGGTGTAAATAACAAAACTCATTTGGACGTGGCTTGATCAGTCAAATAAATATTTGCGTCACAAAATAAAGTAACATTATTGAAATACGTTGGAAGCGCTTTCCGTTCTTCGGACCAGAGAAACATTTGACGAAACCTGCAAAATTTAGAATTAAAGGTATATTTTTAACAGGACGCTGTAACATCTGGCTAAAATGTAAACACGAATGGCTCGAAAATACTTCAATGATCAACGGAAATTGTTAAGTTTCTTTTCTTTTTAGAAAATACGTACATTTTAAAGTATATATAACTGGCCGTATAACCACCGTCGGCGTCGGTGGTTTGCAGTGTTTCTCTTAAAAGGAGTACGACGCAGGCTAGAAGCTTTACCGCTAGTAACAATAAAATTCTTGCTTGGGAATTTTTTCAAATTTAACTCTCGTTAAGTATTCCTCATAATTTTGAATACATTTTATTTTTATTAAAAATGTAACGTTACAAACCTTCCTTCAATACAAAATTGTTTGTGTACGTTCCGTCAACTCATCATTTCGCCTAGCGCTGCACAGCCAGCTATTGCTGGCTTAGAAAAAGCTTCATAGTTTGTTGGTTCAGTTGCATGATTAGGAATAGCTCACTGTACAAATTAGGGCTTCTACTGGGGACAATATTTTTGTCCTGGTGACAATTCTGTCCCGTCCCGGAATCTTCGGGACAAAAAAATCGTCCCGAAAACCTCGGGACGGGACGTCCCGGTTATAATCCCAGTCTTATGAAATTCTCCTAATTCCTTTATTTCTACAAGAATACCTCAAATAATACCGAAATTTTACTTTAAAAAATATTTATATATAGAAAATAAATTTTAAACGGAACGATTCCCATAAATATTCATTTTTACAGCAATAGTATATATACTGTAAAGGTTTTAATTTTCTGTCCCGATCTATTGTTCCGTCCCGTCCCGAAATCTTCGGGACAAAAAAAATCGTCCCGATTCAGTCCCGAAATAACATGGGGACAAAATTTTTGTACCGAAACTGTCCCGATCCCGGTTCCGTCCGGAATACCTCGGGACGTCCCGTCCCGAACAGAAACCCTAGTGCAAATGCGAGTAGCTATATATAAACATTAACGTAACATACAAAGAAAGGGCTAATGGTTTAATCGACTAGTGTTAAAATTTTCTAGACAAAATGATGCGGATAAAAATAAACAGCCATCGGCTTCGCCAATGGAAAATACATTCATATTACACACCGCAAATAAGCCGGGTAGTTAGCCTTTGAGGTAATTGGTAATCTTAATCGCAAATCAATAGGACCTTTTAGCCTTTAAGCGGGAGAGCGAAGATTTAATTTTCATGAACGTTAAATTATGTTATCAAATATGGGAACAAGTCACCCCGTGCGTGGGTGTATAACCACCATTTTCCAATAACAACACCGACGCAGCCTAGTGGCTTGATCCGCTATTATTAAAATTTTTAATTTTTTTAAAGAAATAATTTTTTTTCAAATTGAGTTTTTTTTACAATGTCCTACTATTCTGAAAAACGATTTCGTATTTATTTCCGTTCACTAAGTTTCGGCACAGAGATAATCTCCTTCCTTCGCGCGAAATTCAAAAAGTTTATAAAATGACCAAATTATTGTATGAAGGATCAAATTTTGTTAAAAAAATTAGCGGAACTACACTATCAGATTTACTTAGTGCCTGACGATGGCAGAGCATTGTTTTTATCGATGCCAAGAGTCAAATTGGTAAAACTTAATAACTAAAAAATTTTAAACGACTCTCTTAGGAATTCCAAATTTATCAGATATTGGCAGATACTGTTTGATTTCTGTATTTTCAAATATTTCTCAATATTTTCGAAACCACCTACTAAAATAAGTTTTGATCATGGATTCTTTTAGAACGGCTTATCGTTCATATAAGCGTTTGTAGCAATTTCCAAAGGGATTCATTTAGGTCAATATCAGTTTCCTAAAGCAAATTCCTGTTTCAGACTACTTGAAGCAGAGTTTATAAGTTCGGCTTACAGAGTCATATTTTTGCTACAACCCTGTTGTACGTTGTTCTCACTTTAGTGCCGTTTTTTTAAATATCTGGAAGAAGATTTGCTGAATTATGGGGAAGTTGACCAATTGTTATCTTTTCCACCCGAATCAGGGTATTCTTTTCTTGGCATCCACTACATTAGACATGTATTATATTAGTATTAGTATTTTGAATTCTCGAAGTGGCTGCGGAAAAAACTGGTGCTAATAAATATCGGTTCTACTGAAAATGTTAGAGTGCTTCCTACATAAACGCACTGGCAATAAGAACAAATAAATACTAAATAAAGCTTTCCTACTATATTTGTACTGTGAACCAAAGGTGTCCACCTATCCTATTTGTAGGCCTATATGTATATAGGATAAAAATAGGCAGGATGCAAAATCCAAGTAATTATAGGTAGTAAAATAGGGTGCAGTAATTACCGCTAAAATTAATCCTATATTATATGTAGGAGCTGCAAGAGTTCACTTTTTATTTAGGAACAAGGTAGGCAGTTTGCGAAGGTAAAAATAGGCATATTTAATAATCTTTTGACAAATTTGTCAAGCAATTATTTGATTTAATATTAAAATAAATCTCGAAAATATTCTTCAAATACGTGACATTTTAGTAGTTCGATTTGTTTCATATGTTACGGTTGGACGTACATACATAGATGATTTTTAGTTGAAAAAATAAGCCTTTATAGGCTAAAAATAGGTATTTATGGGCTAAACAATAGGCCTTTATTGGCTAAAATATAGGCAGAAACATTACAGGAGTATATATGTAGGCAAATAGGTAGGCAATTTATTTTTGATAAATAATGTAGGTTAATATGTAGGGAAGGCAAAGCTGCAAAAAATATGTAGTATTTTAGGTACGCTGAACCTTTTGGACACCTTTGCTGTGAACTTAAAAATTCTCCAGAGTTGTATAAGTATTACACTCAAAATTAAATAAGCGTATCTTCGGATTTTGTTCAACGGCCCTGATTTACAATGGGCAAAGGAAGTTCATAAAAACGGAGCCAGAGCCCAGAAATTATAAGAACAAATTCCCTTTTTATGGGATTTTTTGAAAAATTGGCACTACAATGTACCTGTCCGTAGAAATGATTTCCTTAGTTATACCTATCGTGCCTAAAAAATGGTAAAAATTATATTCCCTTTCGTTTAGCTGTACTATATTTGCTTTGCAAAAACAACAAGCGTATTGCAGTTTTAAAAGTTTTAAAGTATGTGCAGAGGGTACACACCCATACAGATGATGAATAAGGATATGAAATGTACAAACGCCTTAAATAAGACTGTTACCTCAACAACGGACCAAAAAAATAAACTTTTATAACCGATCAGTATAAATTATAATCAAAAACTTGTCAGTTCAATGATGATCAAACAACAACCCAAGTAGCTTGACGCTGAGCTCAGTCATAGGTGGGCATTTTTCTCTCCCACTGCCTCTTTGTGCGAGGGATGGAATATAGCCTACTCGCACTCTCCCTCTTCATGAATCGACCATGCTTTTTCGATTTTGTCCTGAAAATAACTTAAAAAATAAGTTTAAGATTCTAATTCAAGTACAAAGTGTCTATCTTCCTTATATTTTAATTGTCGGCAAAATGTAAAAAATTCAGTAGTCAAACTACAATATTTTGTTATAAAACACATTTTTGTCGATCTTTTACAATAATTTTTCATTATAATGATTCAGTAGCTCAGAAAAGGACTATTATTGATCAAAGCTGTTTTCTACGTCGCCGGTTAACAAAGATTAGTCACAAATAGGTTACACAACTTCACCAGTAGTATTCAATATTACGGTCTGAAAAAAGCATTAATCAAATATATATAAAGCCCAGGTAGAGCCCTTGTTTACAAATGACAAATTTCTCCCCGACATCCTAAAATGAAATTTTTTTCTGGAGTTTAATATGGGAAATTTTAACGTAAACAAGAGGACCTTTTATTTTTCAAATATAAAACTGGGATTTAAATTTGGCGCTGGGCCATAAACCATGCACCTAAGACGTTATGAAGCTGGGCTTGCTACAGAACAATATATGTATGATTTTCGCATAACGATAAAGGTAAGATAAGGTCATGAGAGCTTACATGTGTACTCTGCCTCCCACTCTTTAGTCACATTCTTTTCATAGGTCCTATCCCTCATGTTAATGACGGCGACTAAAATCAACGTGTACTCGCCATCACCCTCGCAGTTTGTGAGCGCGAGGACGCGGGAGACGGCGACGCATCCCTCATTCCCTCGTGAGGCTGCCCATGTATGCAGGCGTTTCATAGCGTTTGTACAGTCCAGTAATCATCATTAATGTTTTTATTTTACCTGTCTAAATATTATGATTAGGCTTTCTTTAATATAGCTGATGTAGAAATATATCAGCTTTGTCAAATCAAGATTTTAATTCAAGGCAAATATGCAGGTAAGTTATGACCTGTACGTTGTTTACATTGTGACCCAATTTTATTCCTAATCCAGTCATAGAAAAAACCCTATTTACTCAGAATGTCTTTTTTTTAACCAGACAACGTGTGTGTAAATAACATTCTTTTAAATACTCGACCACACGCTTGAAGTACTTTTTGACAATTCTTGTAAATTTACTCCATAAAGGCGCATAAGCTAAAATGACAAACATTTCCATTAAACCACCGTCTCATATTTTGTCAGATAAGTAAATAAGTGTGACCTAGTTTGTCAAAATACTAGTTTGTAAATAATGTCCGTGTAAAAGGATTACCTGGAGTACCTGGCTTAGGGTCCAGGTACTCCAGCAAATTTTTACCCTGATCTAATATACATATTACTGTACAGAGAATGGAATCATTTTCCCTTGAAATTGTTTTCCCACAGAAATTTGACTGTTATTTGATGCTTTCCTCATACATATATGGAACAGGCGTTCAATTTTATTTTTCATGGTTTAAACTTTCTTGAATAATTCTGAGATTGTTTGTAATTGTTGGATCAGGTAAGTGGGATAAAATGGGATCTGAAAAACCATCCATGTAGCCCTTGCACATGTTTAGGAATTCAGCTTATGGGCGGAACGAGTTCGTGTTACAGCAATATGCGATACATTCGAGAAGTGTCTTCAAATTATCTACGTGCCACGCCTTTATTCTTGAGGAACCTGTAAACTAGTAACCTTTCAAAATAGGCAGGTAGCTGATGCTGAAGGATATAATTTGTATGCAGTGGTTTTTTTCCATTCAAATACGACGTTTTTGATTATTTGCAATCATGTGTTGTTTCAAATTTATTGACCGTAAGTATACAGAAGTTGCTCGACAAATTAGTTGGAACAAACAGTTTCCAAACTAGTGGGTAATTAACCCAAAATTGGGTTTTGGTGTAGAATTTTGTTGTATTCCTTAAAATGTAAGAACTAAGTCCAGTTTTGATCAGAGTTATTGCAAAACATGTGCAACAATGTCTTAAATATCTTTGGGTTTACCGTCTCCAAATTTTTATTTACAGTAAGAACAGAGTGGATTTGCGGCTTTAATCCCTTATATGGACATTTTCGATTACCATGGAGTACAGTTTGCTATGGACGTCTGTCTCTTAGAAGCAGTATACTGTGTCATTAATTGGCCCCATATCAAAAAAATCTTGTGTGTAAAATAAAGGAGAGTGCTCTGTCGTCACAGTGATAGTTTAATGAAGTGGGATCTACAAATAGGAGGTTAATTCAGTCGACTCTCCTTACAACTGTTTCCCAACAGCATTAATTTTTCTGACGCTCAATTGGAAGCGCAGGGTACAGAATTTTTGCTGACACTGACTTTAGTTTAAATATTTCCTTTCCCTTCTATTACAAATAGATGATGGACCCCTATTATGAAATACCTCTTTATAAAGTTCCTTTTAATATAATTTTCCAGATTTTCATATTGACTTTTCTACAAGAATGTATGTATGTACTGTAGATAGAAGTAATGAAAATCTTTATAAATGTCCTGAATCTGCAATAACATTCTGCTGAAGTACCGAAATTATATCTACTCCTATTATAGATTCAAGTGAAGCGTGATTCCGATGACCTTATTTTTCTAATATCGTGTTTATGCTTTATTTCTGTATTAAATAAAATGAGCTAACCAAAGGATATTCACAATATTTGCATACTCATTTTCGAATCATAGTACCCCACTCATACATGTATTCGTATATGCAAGTATTTTCCAGTGATGGATTGTACCGGAACATTACTCAACGTTGTTCAAGTTCACAAAATCAATAGACGGACCCATTTACTCGTGTAGTTTCCGTATCCGTCTCGAGATGCTTACAAACAATGATGCATAAGAAAAAATCTGTATAATTTAGGCAGCAAACATTATGTGCCTTACATGAAGGTCTTGTGTTACAAACGCATTTCCGTTACAAGTTGTGGACATGATATGTAAGAACAGAAATCAAAGTTAGAGAAATTTACTTCTCAGGAGACAGGTGATGGAAAAAATAATTTTCGAACGGCTTTGCGCCCATAAAAATATTTCAAAAAATTTTAATAATTGTTATTGTAATAAATTCAAAATGAATCAATCCACACAATCTTTAGCTTTAAGTCCACACGTGAGTAAAGTCATACAAATGTAATTTTTGCAGTAATGCTTTCACGTAATTTCTCAGCGTTGGAAACGAATTTCCGTACGGACAAACACGAAGGAATAAACCCACGGGTGCTCTATTTGTAACGTTGCAATAATTGTAACAATTGTTAAGATATAATTGGACTTATACCTTAAAGAAGTGTAGCTCTAATAGTTAAATAATAAAGTGGGAGAATATTAAGAGAGTATTGCCAATTATAGTAATATTTATTCAGTGTACAAAAAGAATGAGAGGAAGAGTGAGAGCTAGAGAAGGAGAGTGGAGTGGAGTGGAGTCCAGCAGAGTAACAGTAAAGTTACCAAGGGTTAGACCCGAGCCAGACTCTCCGATTGTGTGAAGGAGCTGGGTTTATATAGTGTAGGGTTGGCTGTAAAACAGGAATTATCCAGTTCAAACTGGTTTCGTTTCCGTTACATTTACATTGTTACTCTTATTCAGAGCTAATACCAATGAGACTACAGAGTCCAAGCTTCTTAGATGAAACATCCTTTTTTAACCAATAGTTGAGCACGATACAATAGACAATAAGATTCTCTTTTCTTTACAAATGTAAGTAATATTCCTTACGTCTTACAGTTAACAGTAAGAGGCTTCATTGCTACTCTTTACATACAATGTAATATTTTTCTTAAAATACAAGTATGGCTTAACATTCATTGGATTAGAGGAAACGATGACCTCATCGTTGGAAAAATATAAAATGTGGAATTAAGTACACTAAAAATTTTGAGTCCGAATTAAAATTTCAATAACACAATAAAATTCTTTAGAAAGATGAATAAAATATTTGAACACAGATTACATGACTTTCTCATAAAAATGACACTTTTTACGTATATTTCACCTTACATAAAGATTTTTCGTCCTCGAAAAATAAAATCACAATATCACTAGTGTGAGGACCTTCTAACTCACTGGAAATATGATAACATTGTCGTGGAAATGTTTGTCGCAAAAATTGTTATAAAATGGAGACACTGCAGTTCGTAGAGGAGACTTCAAAATAAAATGTAGATTAACCGTGACATTCAAAAATAATAATAAGGCAAACCGGTTGAAGCGAAGAATTCATTGGGTGGTTTCTCTGTACTGGAAACTTTTCTGTAGTAACGTCGTAAATGGAAGAGGCATGAGGCGTGTCTTGTCGCTATTTTGAAAACCAGGGCGTGCATGGGGCGCGGTGAGTGAAGTCCGTAAATTGTCGTTGAGCAGGTCAATATTGGGCTGGTGACTTGGCTAGGGTCATCATCGGAGTTACGTCTGCAATGGGCAGAAGTTTTGCGATGGGAAATCACGGGTAGAGTGATCAATTCTCCCAGTAATTCAAACGGTAATCCGGGTGTCGGCAAAATTGTTGGTTGACTCGTCTGGGCATTTTGAGAATGTCTTTAAAATTTTTGAGCAGGGCCTCCGGCAGAGGCTGACGCCACAAAAATATTTTGTATAAATAGTTTGGATAGTAGGAAATAAGGATGAAAGATAGGAACAAATTGTCGGTCGAAATAAAGATTTAATTAAGTGAAAAACTGTGTGACCAAAAATTTTAGATTTTGTAGGAGCCTATTTCAGAATATGATTCCTAGTAAATTTTTACATATACTGTAAAATTTTTATCGATCTAGCTCTACTCCTTGGGGTAAAATTAAATTTTTTATGGAAATTTTTGACAGGGCCTCCGGCAGAGGCTGACGCCACGAAAAAAAATTTCTATAGTAGAATATAGTATAGTTGTATAGTGTAAGAACAAAGGAAAAGTGTAGGTACGTAATAATGTATTCGTTCGTTAAAAGTACAGAGGAAAAAAAAATTTTGGAAAAAATTTACCAAAAATTTTTCGAATTTTCAGGAGCTGATTTTAAAATTAAATTACCCGTAAATTTTTATCTAATCTATGAAATTTTCAGAGATCTAGCTTTATTTTTTGGGGTAAAATGAGAATTGTGTAAAATTTTTGGGCAGAGCCTCCGGCAGAGGCTTGCGCCACAAAAATATTTTGGAATTTTGGGAGCAAACTCGCAGAGAGGTAAGGGAATCGTCTATACTCGAATTAACAAATTCAAAGTATAGAAAACGTAGCAACTCCGCCATGTTAAGATATAATTGGACTTATACCTTAAAGAAGTGTAGCTCTAATAGTTAAATAATAAAGTGGGAGAATATTAAGAGAGTATTGCCAATTATAGTAATATTTATTCAGTGTACAAAAAGAATGAGAGGAAGAGTGAGAGCTAGAGAAGGAGAGTGGAGTGGAGTGGAGTCCAGCAGAGTAACAGTAAAGTTACCAAGGGTTAGACCCGAGCCAGACTCTCCGATTGTGTGAAGGAGCTGGGTTTATATAGTGTAGGGTTGGCTGTAAAACAGGAATTATCCAGTTCAAACTGGTTTCGTTTCCGTTACATTTACATTGTTACTCTTATTCAGAGATAATACCAATGAGACTACAGAGTCCAAGCTTCTTAGATGAAACATCCTTTTTTAACCAATAGTTGAGCACGATACAATAGACAATAAGATTCTCTTTTCTTTACAAATGTAAGTAATATTCCTTACGTCTTACAGTTAACAGTAAGAGGCTTCATTGCTACTCTTTACATACAATGTAATATTTTTCTTAAAATACAAGTATGGCTTAACACAATCCTTCGATATCATCGAAACTGAATGGATGATTTCGATTTTAAGATCTATAGCCTTGATTAATGTATTAGTTTTGCAAATTAAAAAAGAAAATGCAAGCTATTTTTTCAAATAACAACGCTTAATATTATTAAAACGTTATTATTTTGAACAAAATTATGTCAACCGTAAAGCATCTACAAAAGAGTAATTACACTACATTACAAGTAAGCTGACGATTTGGTTGATGACAAAATCCATAAATTCAGGAGTAGATGTTCTGTCCAGTATATAGAAATTTCCCGCTCTGATTCCAATTGCTGGAATTCCTTTCAAAACCCGCTCGAAGTAAATCTTTTGTTTCAAATCATTTTCCACGACTGTAATCATTATTTCGCGCTTCAAATCATTGATGTTGTCTTGCACCAAATAGCACCTTCCGAACATGAAAGCAAAGTAAATGGGTCCAACGAATCCAATAAATGTGAGAACCATGGCGTAAAATGGGTGCTCTGCGTGGAAATGAATTCCGGAAAACAATCCAAATATCGAAATTACCAAACACAGCAATTTAACCAAATAATTCAGTGTTGCCAAGGCCTCGTTGTATAATTTGATTTCCAGGCACATTTCATCCATCCGATGACAGTACATAACAATTTGGTCAAATTTGGGTTTTTTTTCAGATCTATGGATACAGTAAAACGTTTGTAAAGCCATTTGGATAAAAGGTACATTAAAATCTGTTTATAACGGAATCGCAAGGGAGCTTTGATTTTTGTCGATATCAAAAGTATTCCGATATATGATTATAACGGACACTATTCAGCTTTTCTTTCAGAATTCTTTTTTCAGAATTCCGTTATAAAGCGGCCGTTATAAAGAGATTTTACTGTATTACGGAAATTTAAATTCGGATATTTATGTCTGTATACAAATATCCCATGTGTGGATACAAAACTTGGGTGTACCTTATTGAGCTGAAAATATCCGCAGCAACCTCATTACACATGTACGGAACGGGGAAAGTTAGAAGAATGTAAGCACCCATGTAGACAGTTGTCATGATCTCCGTTACACCCCACCCTTCTATTGCCAATGTAATAGAAAATACCCACCAATTGCCCATGTTCTCAGGTACGACCGAATAAATCAAATATACTGCCCTTGTGTCAATGCAGAACCAACCCAACGCTCCAGGAACAATTGTGTAGATAGCAAACGGAAGTAAAATTAAAACCAGCTCGGATAATGAGTGACTTTTAAAAGTATTCAAAGAGATCAGTTTGAGCAGATCTGTAATGAGAATGGATTTGTTTAAAAAGTGGATGCTTAGAAACGATGGACTGGAGTGGCATACTGTAATAATTACAGTAATTATTATATATTACGGTAAATTTTATTTGATCATGAAATTGTATGTTTGAGAAATTGTATCAGGTTGAATATCGTCGCTGAAGAGGAAAAAATGTTTACGTTCGTATGCTTTTGTGCAGCACTTAGATCATTTTGCTTCCTCAGCGACGATGTATTAACAAGTTTGTTACCGTGTAATTTCCTAGCATCCCTGGATTTATAGCTGTGAATACGCGTGTATATTTCTGCCAACTCCGCGCTCATGGTGTTCACTGCCATCGAAGCGGTCTCGTAGACAAAGAACATTGTGAAGTAGAAAATATTGACAACCAGCTCCTTTAAGTCAAGGTTTTCGTCGGGCCATAGAATTGTTTGAACAAATCGGAATATTTTGAATAACATGTATGAAAAAACAAAAAATTGCCTGAAGTACCAACGAGTCCACACAAATTTTGAGGGCGACGCCTTTACAACCATGGTTGAAGTATTAAATGTAAATGGTAGGAAACCCGTTTTGAAAACCCAATCTGTTACGAGAAGGTTAAGCTGTAAATCGTTTGACGTTATCATGATGAAGAGCTCTGTTATCTATACTTGAATAATATATCACAAAATGTCATGCACACTGTTCAACTTGTTAAATGACATTTAAAATTTCAGACACTGCTGCTGTCCTATGATGTCTTTTTGTGCATATATGTACGGATTGATGGCTGGATCGTTTTCTAACGTCTAAAATGAATTAATATCGGAATTGAACTGCTCCTTTGACTAATGTTCCTTAAGTTATGAACCCAAAATCCATTTCATAGCCACTTTATACTTCTGTTATGTTTACAGTGAGATAAAAACATTCCTATTTACACCTTATGATCAAGTATAAATACGCATAATGCTGAAGCCGATCTGATTGGACTTTCTGATTAAGAACTGCTCAGAGTTTCATAGCGTTTGTACAGTCCAGTAATCATCATTAATGTATTTATTTTACCTGTCTAAATATTATGATTAGACTTTCTTTAATATAGCTGATGTAGAAATATATCAGCTTTGTCAAATTAAGATTTTGATTCAAGGCAAACACGCAGGTAAGTTATGACCTGTGCGTTGTTTACATTGTGACCCAACTTTATTCCTAATCCAATCATAGAAAAAATCAGATTTACTCAGAATATCTTTTTTTCAACCAGACAAAGTGTGCGTAAATGACATTCTTTTAAATACTAGACCACTCGCTTGAAGTACCTCTTGACAATTCTTGTAAATTTATTCCATAAAGGCGCCCAAGCTAAAATGACAAACATTTCCATTAAACCACCGTCCCTTATTTTGTCGGTTAAGTAAATAAGTGTGACCTAGTTTGTCAAAGTACTAGTTTCTAAATAATGTCCGTAGAAAATGATTAACTGGAGTACCTGGCTTAGGGTCCAAGTACTCCAGCAAATTTTTACCCTGATCTAATATATTACTGTACAGAGAATGGAAACATTTTCCCTTGAAATTGTTTTCCCAGAGAAATTTGACTGTTATCTGATTTCCCCATACATGGAACAGGCGTCCAATTTTATGTTTCATGGTTTAAACTTTTTCGAATAATTCTGCGATTGTTTATAAATGTTGGATCAGGTAAGTCAACGTTGTGATGTAAGTCACATTGTCTTCTTGTCACAATCAGAAAAAAATTATCTATACATGTTTACAGGGACTAAACAACACTATGGTACAGGTGGTACAATGTACCCGCCTGATTATATCCACGGTGGTACAGCATATGGATTGTAACCCCCTGAATTTGGACAACAAATGTCAAGTTCCATAATTAGTTGCTCTAAATTTACCAAAATCAGACATTTATGAGATCAGTTAGTAACCTAAAATGATTGCATGAGTGTACAAATGCCCAACCATGGCAGAAAAACAATGGAACAGTTCAGTGCATCATGTCGCGCCACTTCTTTGGTACTTTATTCAAGCTTCTAAGTTAGAGAACCTCAAAGTTTAGGCAGTACACAGTACATACAGTGGAATAATGGCTATGGATTGAAGCACAGGAAAGTTTTCTTTGTAGACAATGAAGAATTTTCAAAAGTTAGGGTACAGCCCCTTTGTTCCAAGAGATACACGGATGGACGGCCTAGTATCACCACTACACCGTAAAATTATGAGTGTCAGAGAGTTGACGGAAGCATCTGTAATCTCGTAGGTTTTGGAGAGCCGCTTTGAATGATGTGGGATTTAATTGATTCGACCGATTTTTTTAAATGAAATATTGCGCAAATTTCATTAAACCGATTCATGACAACATGAACAATTACATCTATAGTTGCAAGTATTTATATTTAAGGTATATATATATATATATATGTATATGTATATATATATATATATTAACGGTTTAATTAAAGAAGATTTAATTAACATGTTAATTGAGACAATGGGGTCGATTTTTTTAATCTCAGGGGTCGAACTTGAAGACCTCCATTGTCAAAAACAACATGCAATGTAGATGTGGTTGCTCTGAAGGAAATGATTGGATAGTGAGTATTGCATAAATGGTCCCATGATGAATAGTCAGAGTTCTTGTGTCGTTGCTGGTATAGGCAAACTTATTAAAGAAAAGCAAATAACACCTTAAGTCCAAGTACATATAATCTAATCAGATTATTAAAATTTAAATGAAACAATTATTTTTCAATTTGTTGTTCCTTACATCTTCGACGGACTTCACGGAATCTGGGGGTCCAGTATGATTGAATTTCTTGAATCCATTTGACATAATGAAATTGAATGTTTCGATAGGGGCATTGTTTTCCAAAAATCCAACTGCAAATATATTCCGCCCGAAAAGTAAATGCAGGGAAAATCCCGTATCCCCAACGCGGTACAGAACAACTCCTTTTGGCAAATGGAACAACCACCTTTGAAATTTAGATTTGAATATTTATTTTATTATTTCGTTTCTAGCACTTTAAAGTAGTTAGAAAAATGAGCTTAGACCAAATACATTCAGGAAATGCATCAACGTTTCCTTGCAAAAGTCTATAGACAAGCTTTATTTATTTTGCTGTGTTTTTTGTTGTCGTTAAATCAATTATCATTTGTAAGAAATGTTGATTTGATTGTGATAAAATATTTCCGTTCAAATCACAACGTAAATAGTTTATAAACAGAGGGGCGTTTAAGTGAGACTAAACGCTGTTATAACCCACCCCCAATAAGTAAGTACGCGTAAAGCAAATACGTAAGTTTAGTGCGTAAATACTAGGATGACTCTGATTTTGAATTTAAAATTGTTCAATTACAAACGTAAATGCACTTACCGCCAGAATGCAAAAACTTCTCTGGTCTGGAAATACACGGTGGATGGAGCTTTTCGGAGTTGATAATTATCATAAAGATACTGACGATATTCTGTGAGTTCCATGTCCAGGTGATTTACTATCAAAATATTCACCAGTAAGATAAAATTCAGCAAGAATTTGTCAAATAAAAGTGACGCAAATCCTTACGACTAATTGCTAAAAAAAATACATGGCTTTAGCTCGTCAACCTTATCCTTATAAATCTAGCAGATTTTACTTGAAGTTAAGATCATTAGAGAATAAGCTACTTTTAATTTTGCTAACATTTCGAACTCCACAAACATTTTTTGCTTTCCTTTATTCATGTACCGTTTTGATTTCCCATTTTTTTTCAAGAAGTAATTATTTATTTGGACAAAATTTACAGTAATTTTCTAATTGTATATAATTCCAAGATATGTACTGTTATTGCTTGCCATTTCTGTATTTGCATAACAAGAACAAAACTAGGACACGTTCAACTCAATAATTTAAAAAGAGTTTGTTTTTACCTACGGGTGTGAATGACAATATAACGCGATTTCAGATACGTGGTTAGGTTCAAATATAACTAATTTTGGAAATGGTTTTCGCAGAATCACTTAGAATAAATGTTGGTCAAATTTGGTATTTCCAGAGAAAAAAGTCATCTGTCAAGAAAGTATTGCAAAACATATTTTGCTCTCTGAAGAAAATAATTTGAGGACATGGACACACGTAACAACCTGAATGTTGAAGACTACTCTGCCAAAATACGAATTTAGAATAACTTTTTATTGACAATTTTGTTTTTGTAACAACTGTGTACAAGAACGCAGTGCTTTCGAATGCATGATTGTTAAATGTTTTAATATTTTAAAATCAATGTTTTAAATTCGTAATCACACAGCTTTACGAGATTTCAGGATATTTGGATCTTCAACAACTAAAAGAACTTCCTCATTTTATACCAGATTAATAAATTTTAAGCAAGTCAATAAACATGGTACATTCGGGAACACGCATATAGCTCATGTTCAAATTTCATAAATGAGGAGTAGTTAAAATTGATCACCCCGGTAATTCTGAGGAGTAAAAAATAATAATAATTAAATGGAAGCGTCTTGAAATTTTGGAAACGAATGGAAAATGCTCATCTAATGACTTCAATTCCAACTTTATTAATTTATGTTAGAATTAAATATAATCGTTGAACTGAAATGTTAGGGCACAATGTATCTATTAGAGATAGTGTTTCTGTTCGATATCGGGAATTCACGAGGTTCCGGTTCGGTTTCGGGTCAACAATTTAAAGAACCGTTAAATTTCGGTCCGGTTTCGGGTCAACGGTTTAAAGAACAGTTACGTTCGGTCCGGTTTCGTGTACGAAAATCAAAACCGGAAGTTTTCGGGAAGGGTTTGTTAAAGCTGCCGTTTTGGATGAAAACGCGAAACATGCATTTGTCAAGCATTTGTCTACTCTCATTTGAAAACGCGACACAATTTTGACTTCCATGAAAACGCATCCTATGCATTTTCTGCCGGTTTGGAAAGGAACCCGAAACCGGTTCGGGAACCGTTTTTATTTTCCAGATCGGTTCCGGGGAAAGCAAAAATCGGACTCAAACATATCGGTCCCGGTTTCGGGAACAGAAATGGGATTATTTTCAGTTCGGGGAAACGAGTCGGGTCGAGTCCATGCTTTGTTACCGTTCAGAAACACTAATTAGAGATACGCCATGATTTGTATATTTTCGACGTTGAAATTAAACTTATATTTTAAATGGGTTATTAGCTTTCTAATTAAACGAAGGTCTTATTTTGATGGAATTTTGAAGTAGAAAATTACTACCAAGTAACCCTCACCCCATGCACACTCGGGCTCGGGATGAGAATGAAATTTTGTGGAAGACTAGGTACCTGACCCAATGTCCCAGCGAGTACAAATGTTTGGGCCATATCTCCCTGAATTGCGTGGGAAATCGCGCGGAAGTCTTATAATCTCCGACTAAAATCTGGTATTTTAATCCGAAATTAAATTTTAAGAAAGAGAAGCTCTGTTTCAAGCAACTGTAATAAGCACGGATATTTGTTCAAATGCGTTTTCAAATTTTTAGGTTTTCAGAATTGTTGCAGTTCCTTTCAGGGACGGGATATCGGAAACATACGGATTTAAATTCGGATTCGAATACTTTATAAATTCGATTTGAATTTTAATTACTTATTTTAATACTGAAACATTTGAATTCCGATACAGATTCTATACAGATATATTTGAATACTTCCGGAATTTGGATTCCGATTCAAATACTTTTCGGATATTCTTACAAAAATGAGAATTTATTTAACAGAACAATTTAACATCGCAAAAACATAAGCGATACATAACGCAGTAAGCCTTTCTAAGCTAAATTACCACACATTAAATTAATATAAATTTATTCGCAGAAAACACACGCTCAACTGAAATTTGAGTAACTGGAAAAACAAGGAGTGATCACATAACATTTCTAAAAAAACTCGGAGCAATCTGTTAGCAATCTACCCGCCTAACTACTTCATACCATCAATATATGATGCAAGCAAAATTTTAGTAATGATAAACTTGATTCATTTAATAGTCCTGTAAGACAGACACCATACGGCTATCTCATCCTGTTTGTAGGAATTTTTGCAAGACGGGCTTCAACTTCAACTTACTGCCCATTCATAAGCATATACTTTTCCATTGCCAAACGTTCGTTACTTCGTCTTTGAAATGTCCGGTATTCAAAAAATGCTTCCTATGAACATTTTCTCGCACGTGGCAGTATAAAACCCAATGAAATCGATACTTCATTGGAATCGGAATTCATAAAAAAAATATTCGAATACCGATTCGAATACCCTTGTTTTTATTCAAATCCGATTTTGGATACAAATGCCTTAATGATTTTTTTCCCATTCCAATATCGATTCGGATAACTGAATGTTTTTAATATAATTCGGATTCTAATTCCGATTCGAATTCGAATTCCTGTCCCTGGTTCTTTTAATAAAAAAATGCGAAAATATGAGTTTAATATTGCAGTCATCACCGTATACAATTCGAACATTTTAATTATGAAACTTTAAGCAAACAAATTTAATTTACCTATTTCAATCGCAACGACAAGGCTGCTTGGAATTTCGGCGACGATTTGTTCAACGGTTTTCCCATTAAAACTATTGCCTGTCCTTGGCAAACTTAACAAATTGAGGTATTCCTCCGGAGTTCGGTACTGTTTTGTGTGGAGATCACCAGATCCTGTCAATTTGAGACAAGAACATTTTGGATTAAGCTATACTTTTGATCAACAAACAGAAAGAAAGTCAGCACGTTTTATTTTCTACAGGATAATAATTGTTCAATTTCATGCATTGAATCATTTTGTTTTTGTCTATATATTGATTTAAATATTATACATGGGCTTAAAGTTAATTTCTGTAGCAAAATTCCCACTGCGCCATTGTTGTGCCTTTCATGTTATGCCTCTCCTCATCCTGTCTTTACCGTAATTTGACTAATTATACGAGTTGCTGCTTAATGTACCATGGTTTAAGATCAGATTTGCTGGTTCCCTTACTGTCAAGAGCTGTTATCTGGGCTCCGAATCTGACTATCGGGCACCGTTGCAAATTATAAAACATCAAAGGTCCTCAACTGAAACGGAGATTTAGGAGAATCATCCTCCAGGAAAACTCAGAGTCAACAAGGACAAACAGGTGAACACATCTGACCTCTCCTCAGCAAACAAATCCTTGTTTCTGAGTTTCTTCATTGAGTTCTCACTCTTCTTTAAAAGGGCATTTTCTTAAGTGAAATATTTGTTCTAACTTACAGAATTACAGACTAGTCCAGTGCTTCTCCAGTGGGGATAAATTGCAGTGCAGTTACAACAATTCCAGTTCATTTCCTAATATTCTTTCCATCCTAAATTTGCAAGAGGTAATTACCGTTCAATATAATTCACGCGTTGTATTTTTTTTCTTGGAATAAATTAACAGCCTATTGTTTTGCCATTTTTTTGATCAGCCTAATTGCCGTGTTAAAAACTGCTTATTTGCTATTTGCTGTAGTGATCCTGTAAACGTACATACATAATACACATTTTGTCAGCTTGACACATATCTCTACCTTGCTTATAACAGGCTTCACAATCTAACATTATAAACTTGAGGCTAGCACAAACAATAATTTTACAAAATAAACTACTGGCAATTTGTGAAAGTTAAACTTGTAAGTTCCTTTACCACTGGTTATAGAAAATACAATTAAGTTTTAAACAGTTCATGAAAAAATTATGCGTTTACTCGTCTCTGTATCGTTTGGCTCATTCATTGCTTACTCTCACTCTCTATTTGCATTGTAAATAAATGTCTGACAGATTGCAGACTCGTTTCATTGAACCCTGCATTACATACTATGGATCAAGGGCCATAAAATTTTGTCTATAGATGACGGATTATATCTACAAATTAAAATGTGGAATTTTTATTGCGGATAACATCAAGTTCTTGTATTGAGTGATACTGGATTATTGTACTCAAGGATAATGTCAGAAACTGTACTGTACGATCCATTTCATAAAATGCAATATGTCGTTTTAAAATGGAAAATATTTCATTTGTTTAAGTCCAGCATACTATTTCCTGGAATTATATTTCAAACAGCTTAATAATAAAATATTAATGGCATGCAGGGATGTCAACGATTAATAATCACGATTGATGATTAACGATTAACGATTACTAATTATTAATCATCAATCGTTAATTTAGTAAGCATGGATTGTTTGAAATAATCATTAATTGTAATTATCAATTAAGCTTTTTTGAAAATCAATCATCAGTTGTAATCGTCAATTATTGAATTATAAATTATAATCGTCCATTGTAATTGAAATTGATAATTTTATCAAAAAGTAATCTGTAATTGTAATTGTATATGTAAATTAATCAAAAATTAGTTTGTAATCGTAATCGTAAATGAAACTTTCGTAAAAGTAATTATTAATTGTAATCGTAGCTAAAACTTTAGTAAAAAGTAATTAGTAATTACAATCGCAACTGAAACTTTAATAAAAAGTAATTCATAATTGTAATGGTAACCGATATTTTAGCTGAAAGTATTTTCATCAATCACTTTTCCCGCAAAATTATCATTAATCTTAATAATTAATCCCGTTTTGTTTTGTTCAGTGATTAATTAAAGAAGTTCATCCGTTGTAGTTCCTATTTAGAAGTTCATTATCAATTCTGTTGAGTCATTTGTAGGAGGATTTCGGTAAATAGTCGAGTTATTGTACATATATGTATACATTAGGATTCAGGAGTCGGTAATAATTACCGAGTATTTTTATATTTATTCGAATTTGCTATTATAACCTATGGGTGACGTTTCCGTGTTCCAGACCTAATTTGAGCAATTTAATTTACCATTAACTAATTCTTAAACGTGATTTTGTATATCATCATAAATCATAAATTCTAGTCAATTTTAAAAAAAATGGTTACTACTTGTAGTCGTCAATTAGATAATTTTAAGATTATTAATTATTATAATCACCAATTAAATAATCGTCAATGGTAATCATGAATGAAGAATATTTTTAAAGTAATCGTTAATGGTAATCATTAATGAAAATTATTTTTAAATTAATTGTTAATTGTAATCATCAATGAAAATTATTTTTAAAGCAATCGTTAATTGTAATCATCAATAAAAATTATTTTTAAAGTATTCGTCAATTGTAATCATCAATGAACATAATTTTAAAAGTAATCGTTAATTGCAATCATCAATGAACATAATTTTAAAAGTAATCGTTAATTGTAATCATCAATGAAAATTATTTTAAAAGTAATCGTTAATTATTAATTAATAGTTATAAGCCACTTAGCCATTAATTGTAATTATAAATTCATGTTGTTTTTGAAGTAATTATTAATTGTAATTAGTAATCATATAATTTGAAATTGACATCCCTGATGGCATGTTACTTCCCCATATATGTAAACAAAATGTACTGTTAAATTTTGGTGCACTCGGTTTCCAAACACAAAATTTCTCTTGTGATTCTATATTTTCCGGTGTAAGGCTCAGTCTACTTGTGTACAATGAGCCTTAAATTTTACTCCCCCCCATGAAAGAGGATTCTTCAAGTTATTATTAATTCGTCTGTTTTGTAGCAATTTTTATTCCAGATTTTACTAAATTTGTAAGAGAAAAAAGCCTGTCATTGAAAACAGATTTTTCTTATGCCCTCCAGTAAGAGGAACAATTGGGAATGAGCAAAGGAGTACATTTCTCGTATTTTAGCACTAGCGGAAAACATGCTCTTGTAATGGTTCAAATAAGGATAGCATAATTTGCATACGAAAATTCAGTTTTGCTATACAATTTTTATTTTAACCGCAATAAATTAGCTCTCGAACTACCATTTCTGGGGCTTTAAGTACGAACAAATAAACTTTCCAGAACAGAAACGAGAATTGATCTGGACGTCTTTAACACACCAAAGTTTGGAGTAAGGCTGAGTACAATTTCATTTTTCTAGTAATTATCTCTGAACCACAAAACATTTGGTTTTGAATCCAAGCATTACAGTTAAATTTTGGCAGAAAGTTTATAAAAAATTAATATTTAGGAACGACCTTAAATCTTCTTGTATTTACAGAATTTCTTTACCTATTTCAACTGCAACGGTTGGTTTTGTTGGAACTTCAGCTGCGATTTGTTCAATACTTTTACCATTTAAACTGCCCCCTGTCTTCGGCAAACTTGATGAGTTCAGGTACTCCCCAGTGGTCGGATGATTTCGAGGTGATCGTGTTATATTTGATGTGATTGTGGGTTCAGTGGTTGTTGTCATCAGGGCTTGTGTCCTAAGTAATTCGTCCAAGGTTGTCTGGAAGCGATCAAGTTTTGCATGGACGTCTTCACAGTCTGTAGATCCTAGAAAAGAACATTTTTACAATTGATCTACAAACAAAAAGAAAACAATATTGCTTGTACATACATACTATCCTATCAGAATAAAATAATTTGAGAATAATGTTGAGCCAACATTTATAAATCTTAGCTCCCCTTTGATTCAGCTGGACACAAATGTATGTATGTATATATTTATTGTGTTTACGAGAAAGCTCATACACAAGTTTTAGATTAGCATATAATTTTACATAACATGTTTTACAGATCCGGCGCGGTACCCTTTAGATCGGGTGCATATAATGTTCATTCGCGAAAGTTATAGCTACATATACTTATATATATTTACGTGGAGTTTTTACAAATTTCAAACAAAAATTTACAAATTTTATTTAGTAGGTAGTCATCCGAAGTGCATAAAAGTTCTTCAAAAACTTTCAATCTGTTTCTATTTCCTATGAAGAAGCTAAATAATTGCTGCCTGGGTCTTTGTAGAGATTCACATTCCATGAAAAGATGAAACCACGATTTTGATTCTTTTTTACACAATGTACATAGTTGATTACAATCTGGTATTATATTGGTTCCAGATCTAATTTCTCCCTCTTCGCACGGTGACAATCTAACCTGTGCAACCATCTTCATTTTATAGAACGAAATATTTGACACCAAATATGCCGGGTATCTTGTATCTCTAAGTAGGTACTTATAAAAACTATTTTGCTTAGAATTAATGACTATCGATATCCAGCATATAAGATTGCATTTGGCTCGCTTCAATTATATTATTCATATTTTCTTTTACCCACTGGCTTGTTAATTCATCCCAATTTACTTCTATGCCCAATCCATTTATTTCATTTTTAACTTCGGCAGCCCAATTCCATGCCATTGGATACAGACTATTTCTTGCTATTTGAATCATTTTCGAAAGGACTATTCTCGGATATCTATTTGTGCCCATATTTAACACCTTGTACAAGTACAATAGAGCAAGCTTTAACACTACATTTAATTCTACACCGTCCGGCTTCTAACCTTATTGAATGGTTTGATACCGTGGGAGACAATCCTAAAACTTTTTTAATGAACATGGTCTGCACAGTTTCTACTTCAGCATCCATCCCTACTGCCCATACCGCTGCAGTGTACAAAAGGTTTGACGAACAGAGCGAATCAAACAGTTTAACAATAGAATCCCAAGAATTACATTTAGAAAGTTTAATAATTCTGACAACTTCATACATAGAGACCATCGCTTTTTTTCTGAAAAAATCCGCTGTAAGTCTGAAGGAGCCCGTGGAGTGAAATGGAACACCTAAATATACATACTCTTTTACTACTTCCAGGGCCGAGTTTTTAAAGTAAAACCTTGGCGCGGATGGTGATTGCTTTTTTGAAAAAATCATTACTTTCGTTTTACTTGTATTTACCTCCAAATGGTTTAAAATACAGTACTCCTCCAATATCTTCAATTTTTTCATTAGATCCCCCTGGCTATGCGCAAGAATAGTGGTGTCATCAGCGTACATCAGAGCCAGTACGGATACCTTTTCATTTATACTTATACCACTGGCACCATTTGCTTTAAAATATTCCTCCATGTCTGCTATAAAAAGTGCAAAGAGCATTGGTGAAAGTATTTCCCCTTGAAGAACACCCTTACTTATTTCTTGGTATTCTGTGAAACCCTCATGCGTTCGGACTCTAAGTCTAGCTTGTGAGTATAGATTTCTAATTATGCTAATGATTTTGCCATTTAGTCCTAAACTATGTAGTTTGTCCCACAGAAGTTTGTGAGAAATCGAATCGAAAGCCCTCTTGTAGTCTACAAATTGTGCAAATATCTTTCGCCTTGGTATTCTAATGTGGTTGTGTATAATACCTGCTAATGAGAAAATTTGGTCCATACAGGGACACAAATGTAGCTTGCGAATATAACGCCAACGATTATAGCCATATTGTCAAGGGATGTGCTTATAGTTACGAAGTCACAGAGGATAGTTTTTAAGTTTCTACTAACTACTTAAAATGTTGGAAGGTTCTGTGCTGCTAACGTCCTAATTTTGATATTTAAAGCCAGGTAGCTTGTTATCAACTCGAAGACAACACATTTACTTACTTGCCGAATAATAACACAAGGAAATGATTCTGAGCACTGTTACTGTGTCCAAACTATAGAACACAGCTAATGTATTTTATAAACAAGCGTCAAGGTATATATTTTGATAAAAGTGCCAAATTAAAATCTTAAAAATTGCCTTTTTCCCGAAATATTCCGTACTTTGCTGTATTGCCCTTGGGTTTGCATTTGCAGTTTTTGAGCTACTGGAAGAAAACAAATGATGGAAAATCTGAAACAAAAATTCGTTACTTAACCTAAGAGCGAATATGTTTTACCATTGCACTTTCTAAACGCCAGGAGGGACAAAAAATCATTGAAACACCCACAAATCTTTTCTCCTTAAATATAATATACATCTGTAAAATCCATATAATCCTGTATATCCTGATCCTGGTCCATTATCATCAAAAAATGTAAATTGCTAGTATACGACACTGAGATTATTATTCATTAAAAATCCTCACTTTTCATCAGTGCCATCATCAATGACTCTATGTTGTCCAGCCGTTTACTGACATTTGTTGATTTAAAATCTTTGAATTCGGTCACACCGCGGAGCCCCATCATGTTTTTGTCTTGAATAAATTTTTGGAGGAGCAGATCGCTGGAACCTACATTTTTACAAATGTACAATAATTATTGTCGTTATTGATGAGCAAATTCTTTATCGTGAGAAATATCTACAATTTTTCTACGCAAGTTAATAAAACCGCAAAAATTAGGACATTCGATGTATACTTGGTTTTGTCATGTCCAACCGTCAGTGTGGTTTGGACAAGTGCAATAATATTTGATTCAAAGTGCATGCATAATTTAAGTGAAAAGCAAAAGCGAAATGTATCTATATAAAAAATTAGTGCGGTGAAATTCATTTTGCAAGAATTAACAGTTTTATTAAAATACTGGAAAGGCGAGGCCAAGGTTAGAGGTTAAGGCAAAAGTTAAATGAATTAGTGAAAAACAGCTACACTTACTAAAAATTTAGCATTACATACAAGGATTTCCAAGTAATTAATTGATTATGATATTTTCAAAATGAATAAATAAAGTTTGAATTCATGTTAAAGGCTATTTCAAATAATTTTTACGACACCCGCCATTGCCTTTTATACGTTATCACTTAAGTACGCAAACTATAGTATAGAATTATAAAAAATAGTATTTTTATTGAAATAAAAGAGACTGAAAACCGAAGCTTATACCTTCACAATATCAGTTCTTCGACTGTTCTTTATTAACAACTAAACACATATTTATAAGGTACAGAAATGTCATGGTATTATTATATTATTGACCAACGGTCATAATGTCATAATCACCCTAATGTAGTGCATACATACATTCTTGACTATTTCATAATCATAAGTAAAGGTTAAATGTTTATTACCCAATAACATCATGCCCGGATTTCAACACAAGGTGTGAAATCCCCTTTACATCTTAACTATGGTATCTGCTGTGTGTGCACTTCCTGTCACGGAGTGCTGACACTGAGCTACTGCCCGAGCATCTCACAATCACACAGAGATGTAATCAATACTTATTATTACTCAACGGAACATTACTGAGAGTGCATGGTCAGACATAACTCTGCCATGACTTAACTTTCAACACCCTCCTTAATGTAAGTTGCTGTAAAATAAAATTGATTAAAACATACACAGAATTATTAAAGAACCCAAAATATTAAGTAATTCTTAACCTATGGAAATTTCTTCAACATGATGAAATTTCTTCGCTGCTGACGGGACGTCTTCACTGATGTCCTCGTCCCCAATCTGCTCCAGCTCGATCATTTCAGTTTCCGGTGTAGATTCAACCTTGGGATGTCTTCTCTTGGCCCTCCTCAATTTTCGTGGCTTCAGCACCTTCTTGCACTTTTTGTATCCTATAAAAGCTCCGATGATTCCAGCCAGAAATAGTACCAAGCTTATCAGCATCCAGGATCCAGCACCATACATCTCCTCTCCAGTTTGACGGGTCCAGTGATTTTTGTCCAAGGGCTCCAGTATCGGGAACGTCTCGTTCAAATCATCCCATTTAACGACCGGGGAGAGATGCCACTCAATCTTCTCGTGGAGCAACGGGTCCTCTTTCTCATTATAGATCAAGTTTAAAATATCTCCTCGATAAGTTAAATTGTCTATTGAAAAAGTAGCTGTGAGGGGCAAAGTGAACACCTTGCTTGGGCATTTCACTTTATTCTTGTCGCCTCCTCTGACATACTCCCTTCCAGGGCAGTATATATAGAATTTGTTGTTATGTGTCTTAACTTGGACAAATTCTTTCTCATCTCCAGGTTTGCTCGGAAGGCAACGCAGGGTCTTATAATATTTGCCCTCGTCCTTGGCCGTTTCCAGTTCCAGACACTCAGTTGAGCGGAAGGCAAACAGCTGAGTTGAGGATTCCCTCCTCATATCTACAGCTCGGAGACAGTCCTCTTCAGGTGAGAGGAGAGCATTTTCAGGGCCAATGTATTCCAATTTACATGTCTGATCCTTATCCTTTAGCATTAGGAAGAAGGGGTCGGCCTCTAAAACTGTCATGTTACTCATAACAGGTACCGCAAAAAGTAGTTCCAGTTCGGAATCTTCTCGATCCAACGAACATCTACGGAATTCTGCGTATTCGATGGGGCATTCCTGACCGCACGGGAGGGAGACGTTCATGAAGTCAAAGAAGTTATTGTCCATCTTCTTTTTATTCCAGAGCCGTCTTGTTTCTTGTACTACCCCCCGTCCTACTAACAATCTTGAAGTTATGTAGGATACAAGATAATTAATCTCAATCACTTTTTCTTGGAATAAATGAACGTCATTGATTAAATTGTTAATCGTCTGAGCCATTTTATCCACCTCGAACTTTAATTTGGCCAAGTTGACGCTGTTGATCTTTACTTTTTCCTCCAGGTCATCCATAGTTCTCTCAATTTCCAACTGAGTGATTTCCAATTTATCGATCTTGTGTAATGCATAGAGTCCAATGCCGATCCCGGCGCTTGCCGTACATACCACTATTATTAAAAATATTAGGGTGAGAAGTTCCCGTTTATCCCTCTGAAGCCGAGTGTCCTTTGGTGGACATGCCATCCGCAATTCTTCCAAGAATAATTTCTCATATTGATTCTCGCATTGCTTCATTATTCTCTCCGCGGCCATTGTGGTCAGGCCTTCCGTCGGGAGAAATTTGCATGGCGAAATTAAGCTAATTCTCATAGCTACAGAGTTATAGCCTTCAATGGCTGGGGTGAGGCTCCGTCTCCAAATCACAGCATTACCCTCCTGGAATTTTTGGCAAAATACCAGAGGAAAGAAAAGCATGAACAGTATCACGTTCCACAGTGATGACAGTGCACATACCCTCTTTACTGCTTGTGAGCTGGTTTGAGGCTGGTCAGGTTCCTTTACGTCTACCGTCAGTTTCCGAGTGAGGGAGAGTAATTCCATTTTGGGCTCGAATTGTTGCCGACCCAGTGGCTTCGTTAGTATATCGGCCACTAACCTTCCAGTTTGTAAGTATTTGATCTCTACTTGCCCCGTTTCCACTAACCATCGGATGTAGTGGTGTCGCACATCAATGTGCTTCGTCCGGTCATGAAATTCCGGATTTGCCGCTAATTTCATACTGCTCTGATTATCAGTAAAAATTGTGAATGGCAGGGTGACATTGTATATGTCAATGTCAGCTAACAGGTTCCTGAGCCATTCCCCCATTTTGCTAGCTTCGCTCAATGCAACGTACTCAGCTTCCGTGGAGGAGTGAGCGATGAGAGTTTGCCTCTGACTTTTCCAGTGCAGAGGTGAGTCATTAAGAGTGAAGATAATGCCTGAGGTAGACTTCCGAGTCTTTTTATCCCCAGCATAATCGGAATCACTGTATCCTTTAAAACTCGTTTCCGCCAAGCGAGTGTAACAGAGTCCTAGCTTTTTAGTAGTTACTAGGTACCGCAATACCCTTTTGGCTGCCTCCCAGTGTTTTCTCTCGTAACATTGAAAGTAGCGGGACAGTTTACCCACGGCAAAGGAAATGTCCGGTCTAGTACATCTTGATATGAATAGTAGAGCTCCTACTAACTCCTGGTATGGTAGTGATGGATCATGATCCTTTGAGAACATGTCTACATCTAAGTCCGGATTAGCGGCCATTGGTATGCTGGAAGATTCACACTTCTCCATACTAAACCGTTTTGCAACTTCCATTATGTACGTTTCTTGATGTAGCATAACTTGTGTGTCCGTGATGATGACTTCCATTCCCAAGAATTTCCTCACGTCTTCTGTTGACGTCATCTTATAGGTGGCTCGTAATTCTTTCATTATAAGGTCCATTGAGGATTTACTGTTTCCCGCAAGGAGACCATCGTCTACATACAGTGCGAGTATCATTCGTGTGTTTCCACTGTTGTAGGTGAAGAGGCAGGAGTCATAGGCTGACTTTACAAATCCAAGGGAGATGAGTTTTGCCTTTATGAGTTTGTGCCAGTTCCGAGGGCTTTGTTTCAGTCCATATAAACCCTTCTCGAGTTTACAGACATACCCTCCTGAAACTTCATAGCCTTCCGGCTGTTCCATATAAACCTCCTCGTCTAGGGGAGCGTTCAGGAAAGCTGTACTCACATCAAATTGAATAACTTGTAAGTTCTGTTGAGCTATGGCAAAAAATACTGCTCGCACTGTTTCGTATCTCACAACAGGTGCGAAAGTTTCATGAAAATCTATCTCAGGTCGCTGACCATATCCTTTGACGACTAAGCGAGCTTTTCTGCGAATCCCCCCGTCAGGTAACTTTTTCTCTACAAAAATCCACCGATTTCTGAGTAGTTTTGCATTGTGGGGACGTTTGACTAATTTCCAAGTCCTGTTTTCAATGAGGCTGCAATGTTCTTGGTCCATAGCTTCCTCCCACTCAAATTTAAACCGATTACGGCGTACATCTTTGAATGATTTTGGAACTTTGTAATTGTCAGGAATTTTTTCCGGAGGGCAATTTCCAACTGCATGAAAACAATCCACTCCGACATAAAATCCGGCCTGAAATTTGGGTCCGGGTATTCCTGCTGTAGTCCTGGTCGTTCGTCTGAGAGCTGTTTGAGGCTGAGTGTCCCCGCTGCTCCGTCCCGGAGTTGGAGGAGGAGATTGTACTTGTGGAATTACTACTGTATCCCTGGAGGCATCAGCTAATTCTTCCTCAAATGATTGTTCCAACTGGTCATTCCATGAAACTTGAGGAATACTCTGTGTGGAGTCTAGGTTTGCTGACTGAAATTCTTCATCAGAATCTGTTTCCGAGTCAAGACTGCCACTTCCAGCGTCAATAACTAGTGCATCACTATCTGATTCGACTGCTGGATCATCAGTTTGTACTTGAGCCGGGGCTGATGGCCGAGTACTACACCCTGGGATGGGTGATTCTGGTCTGGGTGGTTCCTCCGGAGCTAAAGTATCGGAGCGAAGGGCTTCTCGCCTTTAAAGTCTCCTTATACTTTTTAGAAATTCCTGCCGGATGAATCGTCGTCCTTTTTACGGGAGTGGATGTCAATCTCGGAGTGAACACGGGCTGGGGGCTCGGAGGAGCTGGAATTTGGGCCGGCATTTGAGGAGTATGAAGAGGATTTGGCACAAATTGAACTTGCTTCACAATTGTGATGTCCTCAGGTTCTTCATCTGATGAGATGGTTTCAACCTCCTGAACTGAGCTTTCCGGGAGTTTGTCGAGAAAAATCTTTCCAGGATTTTTTCCCACTCCTGCATCAGTTGTCATTACTTCCTCATAAAAGAGTGCATGTCGGGTGTAAAAATATTCATTTTTTACAGTATCCCACATTCTATACTGCTTTGTGTCTGGGACATTGGCTACATAAAGACCCTTGCGTCCTTGTTTGCCCCATTTTGCCGGATCCTTTTGCTTGCCGCTGATGGCAGGGCATCCAAAAATCCTTAGATGGGAAAGATTCGGTTTCTTTCCAGTCACCATCTCTATAGGTGACATTGTTGTGTTGGTTGTACTTAAAACTCGGTTGAGTAAGTACACAGCCATAGCTACTGCATCTTGCCAGTGATTCTCTCCAAGACCTGCTTCCACTAACATCGCCCGAGCCATTTTAGTGATGGTCTGGACCTCCCGTTCAATCTTTCCATTTGATTGAGGATTGTAAGCAGGGGTAAATTCATGAGCAATTCCTCTCTGTGAGCAGAATGTGGCCCATTTGGAGTTTTTAAATTCCGTCCCATTATCAGACTTAAATCGCCTCACGGGATTTTTTGTCTGAGTGGAAATAAAGTTCACTGCATCAATGAGGTTGATGACTGTACAATCAGCTGTTTTATCCACTTGAAAGTATCCCAGCCTGTAGTTTGAGGCATGATCTTTCACAAGTAAATAATACTTGCATCTCTGGTTGGAAGTAGCTGCTGCATGTACAAGGTCAGCATGTAACAGTTCTCCTGTCTCATACTGCTTGTCATGGGTTTGAGTTTTGAATGACTCATTGTTCATCTTGGTGATGGCACATATCTCACACTTATACTTCTTCTCTATGCGGTCGTCCTCTCTGAGGTGTGCCGCGCCATCTTTGAAGGTTTTGTGGAGGAACTTAAAGTTCATGTGGCCCATCCTTTCATGCCAGCGTTGACTTATTGGCCTTGAAATACCGATGACTGCGAGTGCCCTGGGAAAACTTGTTGGTAGTCGGAAGTTCATAATGTGAATCTTATCATGCACTTCAGTTGCATTGATAGTTTCCTCTCCCGTAGCCTTGTTGATAAACACAGACTGTGTACCATCCATCATGTATCTGTATTCCAACCTGTTGTAGGTTCCGACGGAGAACAGATTTATTCCTCCTGGGTAATAGATGACATCATCCAAAACCAGAGGTTCCCAGCGACCACGGACTTTTGCTTCAAGCACTATGGTTCCCCTTCCCGGGCAATCCACAGGCCTGTCGCTTACCGCCATGAGCTTCCAAGGTTCAGCAAATTCTTCAAAAGTTGAGAACCAGTCCTTTTGGCCGCACAAATGAACTGAGGCCCCTGTGTCGCATACCCATTGGAATGCGGAGCGCCTAATTCTTCCTGTTGAGGGCTTGAAGTGTGTTGAGCTGAGGGCAATTGTCTTCCCGGGAGTGTAAATAGGCCTTAACATACAGGCTCTAATTTCTTGAGGTTGCTTGGGCTTTTGGGATTTCTCATCCTTATTGCCCTCCTGCTTTTGCTCTTTCGGGGCTTGCTCCTTACGCTCTTTTTTCTCTGAGCGGCATTCTGCTTTCCAGTGCCCTTTCTTCCCACAATTGTGGCAGGTGCCTGGTTTTTTCTTCGCCTTTCCATTGTTGGCATTGTTCCCATTGGCTTTGGGATTCCCTCCCTGTGCCTTTGGGTGCCCGGCGAACATTGCACGTTCTGATGGTGCATCAGACTGTTTATGCGTGATAAACAGACGTAACTGGGATTGGAAATTTCCCATGGTCCGTTCAACCTCAGGTTGCCCCCTCCACATGGTGACGAAACTTTCATAGTATCCGCCCTTCATAGCATGGATGCATTGGCTGATGACATCGTCTTCGTCTAAGGGACCCTTCCCGGGTTTCAGTTGGCTGTTAATTAAGCCTTGCAAATCCTGGAGTTTTTCCAAAACTTCCATTGCATTACAATCCGGGGTGACTTTCAATTCCCGGAATTGATCCTTGAGGTCTTCCAATGATAAGGAATTTGACGCTCCATAAGCTGATTTCAGCTTGTTCCACATTTCAGCGGAAGTTCTGCAAGACCGCGTGAGGATAGTTGCTTTATTATCCAAGGCCATAAGGATAATTCCATAAGCTGCCATATCCGTGCGTTGCCATTCTTTCTTATCTTCATCTGATCCGGTTGAAGGATAAGGAGTAGTTCCATATACTACATCTTGCATATCTGCTCCACAAAAAACTGCGTGGAGAGCCCTGCGCCAGTCGAGGTAGTTATGTGCCCCCGCCAGCTTCTGGTATTTTGACGAATCCAATTTGTACGTACGATGTACAGTTTGATTTGCCATGACTGGAATAGCGTTAGCTGCTGCTCCTTGATTCTGAGCTTGAGCTTGAGCTTGCTTTTTCACTTGGGATGGACTATTCGGATTAGATCCTTGTCCGGACATATAATGTTATTAATTCTCAAATTCTTCTCGAATTTGTAGAACGCTTAACAAAAAATGTTGAGTTCACTTTGACAACCACAACTTTCCAAATTCTGAACCTTAACTGCAACCTTCTCGGAAGCTAGTAATTTTTCAGGAATTTTTCGTAATAAAAGTTGGTTTCTTAAAGGTCGAGGTTGGGGTGTTGTGAGAGAGTAGGCTTGTAGTCTTTTTCCACACACTGATTGTGATGAATTCACGGAGTCAATATTAATAATGGTAACTTTCTCAGTTATACATAAAAATAATTGACTGTAGTTTAAACGAATACTCACACTTTAGAAAAAAAAAACTTTGATAGACTGTTTCTCCTCGCACTTATAAACTTTTTCCCCCCGTAGTCTGAAATTACTGTACTTTTCGAGACTGTTCCTTCACTAACTTGAAAATATTTTCCAAACAAAACTTTTCTGTTTCAGTGACTTGATGAACTCAGAACTTGTACTGTGATAAATTTCTAATCTATTCACAGGCAAGTTTGAGCGTGGTGATAACGTATTGAAATAAAAGAGACTGAAAACCGAAGCTTATACCTTCACAATATCAGTTCTTCGACTGTTCTTTATTAACAACTAAACACATATTTATAAGGTACAGAAATGTCATGGTATTATTATATTATTGACCAACGGTCATAATGTCATAATCACCCTAATGTAGTGCATACATACATTCTTGACTATTTCATAATCATAAGTAAAGGTTAAATGTTTATTACCCAATAACATCATGCCCGGATTTCAACACAAGGTGTGAAATCCCCTTTACATCTTAACTATGGTATCTGCTGTGTGTGCACTTCCTGTCACGGAGTGCTGACACTGAGCTACTGCCCGAGCATCTCACAATCACACAGAGATGTAATCAATACTTATTATTACTCAACGGAACATTACTGAGAGTGCATGGTCAGACATAACTCTGCCATGACTTAACTTTCAACAATTTTAATGAAAACCTAGCGACTAGATATTGTCCCAAATTTATTAAATTTGTATTAATATAATATTGGTTCATAATTTTTTTCAAATGATGACATAATATTATCTGAAATTAATTAAACAAAATTCCAGTAAGCTACTGATGCCATTTTTTAATCAAATTAGCTAAGAAAAAAATATGTTGGAATTGGATTTCAATTAGAAATTAAGACAAATTTTTGCGGAACGGACCGCGGTCCCACCCACTCGTGTGGTCTTCAGGAGCGTTCGGGTTAATATTTTTTTCTTATAGTTGTAGCTACAGGTCGGGTCGGGTTGTCATCCTATCTGCCTTGTGTGAGTCGACTGTTTTGTATTTACTGAGGAAGTGTTCAGTTCGGGTCATATTTATTTTTACTTGGAACCTGCAAGTCGCCCGGAAAATTCGGACCAATAACATTTAAAAAGCTAATGAGCTATTATGTTGACATTTTAAAAGTTGCTTTTGGTCATTATCATGTGCCACTTCAAAAAATGGGATCAAAAACCGCGTTAAAATCTATGATGAGCGAGAGAATAAGGAAAGACAAGTCATATACATATTTGTATAAAAAATTAAATTTTGTCAAATTTAATTCAGAATCATTCAGGTCAAACATTGTTTTCCCAAATCGAAAATTTGGAAGCGGGAAAGAAAATAATTAACAGAAACTGCAGTAAATACATTTTTTAAAGGCTGGATTTCGAGAAAATGCTATGGTAAATTAACTTGGTTTCCTGTCAATAAAAAGGGATGTAAAATAATTCACTCTTACCATGGGTTTATTCTCAAAACTCTTTGCTTTGCCATAATTTTGACACATTATAATTTCTAAAAAATATTCTTGTGGCTAAAGTGTCCAGGACAGTTTTAAACCAAACACAATTTACTGGAATGTAAAAGCAATGAATCTTGTCGATGGGTGGAAATATCCAGCATCTTGAACTTTAAAAAATGTTTTTAATAGGATACTTATGTATGTAAGTTTGTGAAAGACATAATTCTGATTTCCCAGAATCTCTGGTTAATATTAAACTTAGCAGTAATAATTTTTGCTCAAAATGTTTGATTTAATGCATATCAAATTTAAAAATTTTGAGCTCACGAATTATTCACGTGGTTAAATTAAAATTAAGCTTTTACAGAACAGGTTAGATTTTTTTGCGTAACCAGTGATACTAAATAATATTTACCTTCATCCTCCACCGAATCGCTTATTCCGTCGTTTTTTGCCTGCACGATGGAAACCGGCTTTTTGGAATTTTGATACTTTCCCCCTTTGGTCTTTAAAATGGTAATCGTCTCGTTAGCAACAGCAAGTGTGCTGAAACTGCAGTAGAAAATAATTACAACTATAAAAACGGGTCTTAAAAAATAACCAATCATTTTCAAAATATAAGCTAAAAATTCTAAATTTATATGGCCAGGAATCAATGGAAAAATGAAAATAGTTTTTGTAATAATTCTCAAGAGCAAGAGCAAACGTCTGACAAGAGTAGAGAACAGAATAATGATTATTATTTTTCATCATTAAGAGGAAGCGTTGGAAGGAAATCTAGTACTAAAAAAATCAAAGATTAATTTCGTACAAGCCATGACCATAAATATTATTCTGTAAGTTTGTAGGAGCGTCAAGTGCAAGGTCCGAGTAGTAATAAATGAATCGTTTATGCTGTTTCATGTCAATCATCGTTACTGGTCAGAAACACTTGCAACAACAGTTTTTGGGCAGAGCACGTTTATTTTAAGTTAAAATATGATAAGCTGTTGATAAACAATCCAAGGTTTGAGAACACGAACTGCATCTGGGTGTTTTCAGAAACACAATTCTACAGATATAGTGACTCCTCAATCGCTAACACAGTCTATGAAGCTGCTAATGAATTATTATTCTCCTATAAAAATCCAGTGATCATTTCAAATGAAAGTGTACAGTTTCATAGAACTGCGTGTACTTGAAAGTTCAAGTTCAATCTTATTTTTTAATTAACTTAAGAACTAAAGTTGAACTGAAGCTTATCCTGAAATAAATATTCCCACAATGTTGGGCATTTTGAAATCAACATACCCTGCTTCCATCGCATAACCTTTGTGACCAGATTACAAGAAATACTGAAATAATTATTTATCGCATGTGAGCTATGAGGGATTTGATATCCCAAAAAATACGGAAATATTTTAAGAGAGTGTGACTCCAAGTAAGCACAGTTCACTTATTGTGAGCTGGTGTCAGATTGATCGAAAGAAGAGATCTCAGTTCACGTTTCACATAGTCCTCAAGACGCTGAAAGATTTTTTCAGAAGGGAAAATCCTCTTATCCATTGTGACCGAAATTCCTTGGTCCCCGTTCAACCCGACCATAGCAATGCTTGTTCCTATAGAAAAACAATAAGTAATGAGTACGCGATAACGTGCAGATACACAGTGTCTTGTGGACCTACCGATTATGTTTCCTGGCATTTCAATTCCTGCATATAAACTGATGATGGGATATCCGTCGTAATAGCTTTGTTGATCAGAAACGGGGAAGGAAGTGGCTAAAATAGAACCACCACTGGTGAGAAAATTTGACAAAATACGCTGGGCAAAGAAAGGGGTCAATCCGATAGTTTCGGGTACCAGGAATAGTAAACCCGTCGTTATGGATTTAGCCATGCGAGTGAACTCCTCTTGAATCTTTTGGGTCCGTTGTGCAGCAGACACAGCTTTTATGGTCCACTTGAAGGTATTGAAGTTACTATAAAACCAATTAAGAAAATCGCAATTATTTTTAGGAATTTTGTACGGAATAAATTTGCAATTGTAGTTAAAACCGTGCTGTAAGTCGATACGGCCTATTCAATCTCTAATTAAATTACAAGTGGTTAGTTAATCCTCCAGGATGATTTGGTTTCGGGATGGGAATCAAAGTTGTCAAATATTCCGGGACGGGCAACTGGGCCTCTTTAAAAATTTCCTGGATCCCGCCGCCCACAATCGAGAACAGAACTGCGGCATAAGCCACGCCCAATTTGTTCTTCGCCTCCTTGATCAATTCAACCCGAAAGGATTTAAGTATCAAAGAATGGAACTCCCTCCGCCCACCCGTCCTGGGAACGTGCCAGTTATGTTGATGGTCCCAGTTGTCCAGGAGCACTCCCGCCAAATCATACGGAACTCGGACAATATCTTTCAGCTCAATCGGTTTCCTTTTGAGTGTACTGGGCTTAGCAAACTGGACTTCAGTATTTGCGACAGCCTTCATTAGCTTGAAAGCACTGTAACCGTCTAACAAGGCGTGATGATGGCGGAATATGACTAATGTCCTGGGACACTCATTGGCGTCTTGGGACAACGTAAGAATCAACAATTCCCATGGACTCTGCCCATCTTTCCAGGACACTCCCAACAATCTGTTTATCATGCGTTTGGCGTCATCTTCAGTGCTATCTTTTGTCAACTTCAAATCTCCTTTATAGTCATAACCCCTCACGTGGTTTTCCGCTCGGAATTTACCATCATTCTTCCAAAATGTGAAGCCGCAGAAATAGGTCCAAGTTTGCTTTAACTTTTTGAACAAACATTCCCCATTCGGCTTCCTCTCACTCAAAGCGTTTTCTAGTAGAAACCGATGCCTTTCCACGGATATATCCCCATCCACAAAAAACTGGTTTATTACATTGAATAGCGGCCAACTAGCACAACACGCACTGGTCCCTGTTACCATCCCGTCTAAATCTGGACGGGATATTTTTGCCCAAATTGAAATCACGAGTCTAATAGCTAAGAGGGGCGGAATTATTATTAGAATTGGTATCAGAAGCAATAATACCAAACCTACCAAAACTAATTGAAGTATTTGTCTCATTGTAACCGTTTTCCCCATTTTGAGGACCCTTATAAATATCCGAGGATTTAAGTAGGAATTTGCAAATTCTGGCAGTTACCAAAAAAATAAAATTGATTATATTCGTCAGAAGGTTTGTAGCTAATTTCCGCCCCAAATATGTTACAGGACCTTATTTGACACAATTGATATAGATTGTGAACAGCAGGAATGACTAGATATCCGAAGTTATAGGATTGAGCTAATCACCAGTTTTTGCGGCAATTCTCAGAGAATAAAACAATGCATTTGATTAATAAAAATGAAACATGTACACTCTAAAATTATATGCTGAAACATTTTAAACGGATGACTATTACAAATTATTCGCTTCGTAAATATCATTTTGTTCTCAGGGTAAACGCATTAAAGTAGTCTTAAATAAGCCATGATTAACACAAAAGTTGAGCATTGAAGCTTTTTACCAGTTTTTGGTTTCTCATCGTGAATTTTGCGGCCTACGTGAAACCCAGCTCACAAGTCATATCTAATTAATGATAAAATTAGCTGCTAGGAATGTTCTGGAGAAAACTCCTTAGATTAAAGCGTAACCTCTACATAATATTCCTCATATAAAACATTGTCGGCAACGTATTAGATAGTAATAGGATACGAAGTTTCCCACGAAGTAGGAATTGCATGCATTTAGTGTGACTCGCTTGTCCTTTTATTTGCGAAATCAACCTTAAGTGGGGTTTATAAAAACCCAATTGACTTGAGTCTGAGGTATTCCTTGATCCATTAAAATATTCATGCTCAGGGTTATTGGCATAATTAGATCTTTATAGGGAATTTCGATTGAAAACACGGTATTTTTTGCCTGCTCATATGAAAATATTCGAAATGCCTTCCACATGACCAGGTGTTGGGTACTGGTGGTTTATTACTTTTAAGATCAACATAAGAAAATTTGAAGAACACATTCATCTCATTTCTTGAGCATCACTGAGTGAGGACAAGACAACATGTCCGTAGCAAATGGGAAATCCGGCGTTTTGCATGAAGTCATTTTGAGTGCAGATTTAGCGGATTTACACACTCCAAGGTGAGTTCCAGCTGATTTATGGTAATTATTGTAGAAAATCGTGTGAAGTAATTTCAGTGACTTTTAGTGTTGTGATGAGAAATAATCCATTCTTTTGCACATGAATTTAATTGTCCAACATCAGATCAAATCTTTTCTGTTTATTTTACTTCCAGAATACATAACTAGCTCTGCTGCGTATTTATTCCAATCGAAAATCAAATGCATGGAAAATCCTGTATCCCTATTGGAATTCTCATGGTTCTTTTGCGATGGATCCACTACACAAGTCCTATCTAATAAATGATGAAATTAGCTCCTTGGAATGTTCTGGAGGAAACTATAAAAAAGCGCAACTTGAACATATTACTGCTCATGTAAAAAATTCGACGCAATGTACAGTGAAATCTGTTTATAACGGAATGGCAAGGTGACTAATATTTATGTCCGTTCTAATTTTTTTGCGTTATAATAATTTTCCGTGCTAATGTAATATTACCTTGAAGCATGTATTAACAGGGAAACTAATTTCCCAAGAACGAATTACGTAACCAGTGTCATGATATTTAGCAAATTTATACTAAAATCATTTATCAAATAGCACATGCCTAAACACTTAAAACACAAAATATTAAACATTAATTTACTCTCATGCCAAACTTGAAGTAATTTACACATACTACATAACCTGGAAGTATTTAGCTATTAATGGTTGCGCAAGAGTGGATAATTTTCGCTTTAAAATAAGCTCTTTGGCTTTAGTATGTAATTGCATTTAAAAATTCAGAATCTTCATCATGTTCTTGTGCTAGCCAACACGTCTTGAGGTTTGTTAAATGCAACTGGGATTTTGATACACTTAAAAAACGTGTTACAATCTCTAGATAATTGTCTTCTTGCTCACTATCCATTCCAGAATTAGTGTTTGAATAATATTTAAGATTTTTAAGATAACTTTCCATAGATACATATGTAGCATAAAATGAAAAAGGTCAACAAGGGAACCGAAGTCCGTTATATGCTTATAAATTATTTCCTAGGGTACATATGTATGTATGTAAGGGTCCGGTATAGGAAATATTCCATTATAAACATGTTCGCTATACCCACATATTGTTTATTGTTAACATTCAACTTATGGCGGGGATGTGCAAATGTGTCCTTTATAACGAGATTTCCGTTATAATGAGATTTCCGTTATAACGAGATTTCTCTGTATTGAGTATTATTCGGATACGTAGCTTCCCATGCAGTTAGATAAATCCGTGGGAGTTGCTAAGAAACTATGAAATAAATACCGTGGTAAGTATTTGCTAACTAGTTTTTATACATGTTGGATATGTAGTTACTTTTTGATATTCATTTTTATGTAAAGGGTTGATTTTCATTTTACTACTACAAATTACATGCATTTAGTGTGACTCGCTTATCCACTAATTGCGAAATCAAACTTAAATGGAATTTATAATAACCCAATTTACCTGAGTCCGAGGTATTCCTTGATCCATTAAAATATTAATGCTCAGGGTTATTGGTACTGTATAAGTACATCTTGATAGGGTAAAACATCCTCTGGTTTTTCTAATACTGCAATGCTTTACAGTACGCTGATTGTTAAATTGGCCTTGGTTATCTGCCGTCATTTATATTTTGTTAGGAATTCCGAGATATTTATGCTACACAAAAGAGTTCAAGTTCTAATTTGTAACGTTGTTTAATTATTTGTGGTATATTTCAGAGCGTCAAGTTTCAGTACCTCATAGTGAAATACTGTACAATACTTTTAAGGCAGAGCACGGACGGTGTTAATCATGGTGTAATTTGTTGTTTTTGAAAATTAAATCTCTCTCAGACTTTGTAAGGGAATACAATTCGAAATATAATAAACAAATCTTGTCCTTATTTAATTTGGAAATATCTTGTTCACAACTTCATTTCTAACTTCGTTTATAAGCAGTAAAATTCTGTGACTTATAATTATTTAAAAATAATAAATATAATTAATTAAATAATAATATAATTGTGAATAATTATTATTTATGGTTGACTTTTCTTTTGAATTTTGATTTAATTTAATGCGTAAAGACCAACAATCAACCTATCCAAATACTACCACAATACAAAATCAAATGCAAGCAATATGTTTAAAGGTAGTATTATTCCCGTGTAATGCGCAGCGAATGTCCAGGGTCTAGATATTATGTTTAAATGTTTGTACACAGGATGCGACAATTAATGCGGAGTGTGACTATATCGTCGGTGAAGAGGCAAAATGATCTAGGTGCATAATCGATTAGAATCAAAATGATCTACATAACTTTTTCCCTAAAGGCAAAATGAACTGGGTGCAAGCCTCTTTAAAAGCAAACTGATCAACATACAATTTTCCTTAAAAGCAAAATGATCTAAGTGCGGGTCTAATTTTTTTTGTTAGAAAAGTAGCATCTGTAAGGAGGACATGTGGCTTATAAGGGCTAACCATGACTGTAATTGACCTAGGGTTGTGGGTTAATATTCTCTGAAGGGTTTGCTATTACTAAGGATCATTCCGGCAACTAAAGTTAATTTCACTTATTGCATCTAATACATTTTTAGTTACGAAAACTGCAACATTCATTTATTTTAAAATCGACGAATTAAAAGACGATTCAAAATCACAGTAATCTCATGTGTTAGTGTGCACATTGAATTGGTTTTCCCTTTAATAATTCTCAACGTGGAGTTTTTTCAAATCGTATTCTACGATCATCACCATTATCATAACATTCGGAATCATTTTCAAATGTTAATTCATAATTGACAACTTTTTTTTTTCAATGTTACTGAATGAAAGAAATGGAGGCATTGGGGAATTAAATGCATATATAAAAGATTTGGAATACCTCCCATTTTTGTACACCGGCATTAGAATGTGTTTACTTATATTGTTTTTATTATAATTTGTATCTAGATCATTTTGCTTTTAGGAAAAGCTGCATCTAGATCATTTTGCTTTTAGGAAAAGCTGCATCTAGATCATTTTGCTTTTAAAATTCAATGCAAGTAGATCATTTTGCCTTTAGTGAAACTGCAAGTAGATCATTTTGATTCTAATCGATCATGCACCTAGATCATTTTGCCTCTTCACCGACGATATGTTAATTGAACTAGGTTTTCTGCATAAAACAGACTTGAATTTTCACTTGACCAACTGAACGTAGAGTAAAAAAATATTTTTGCCTGGACCTCGCACCCCGTGTATGTACCTAATACTTGAAATTTAGTGTCCTAATACCCCGGCCATTTTCAATAGTATGCACGTGTATAGGGAATGTCGATTGAAAATGCCCTCGCATATATGCCTGCCAAGCTGAATATGCCCAAAATGCCCGCCAACGTGCCATATTTTTGGGCATATTGGCACATTGGGTAAATGCCCTGAATTTGGGCATTTTCGGCAGGGCATATTCGGCATTTTTGGCATATTCCACATTTTAGACATTTTCAGCCGGGAGTATTCTGCATTTCTGGTAGATAAAACTCAGTAATACAATCGAGCCAAAAATGCCACTATTCACTATTAAAATGAAATCCTATTAAAGGCGTACTTGGCAATTTTGTTTAAATGTATTATATTTCAAAAGATACTCGCTGTATATCATACACACTTTATATTGAATTACAGATATTGACGAATGCAATTTTGTTGCGTTTTGTATAAAGTTAATCGGAAGACTCGAGTGATAAATAAGTCATCAACAAATCCTCCTAGTCAGAACTTTCATTGTTTGATTTGTATAACTTTCATCCTCTGTAGCAGTTGCTCCGCCTCTAGCGTAATTAAAATTTCTCAAATTTTCTGACCAGTGCTTCGAGGTTGACAAAGTTTATTGCATTCCAAAATGTGAGTTTTGTCCAGTAGTAACAACGGTTAGACGTTTTAACTCCTACAACTCCTACAATTGTCCGCTGACTAGATTTATTTACCTGCGTGATAAACCCGTCGAGTAAATCGTTTTTAGTTATAACGGTGTGAGCGGGGTAGTGTGCAGTAGTAGTAGCGACCAATAAAGTCTAAAAAGGTAATCGACCCGAAAATTTGAACTGAATATGCCCAAAATGCCGAATATGCCCAGGAATGAAAATGCCCAAAATGCCCGTGCCGAATATGCCCAAAATCTACGTATTTGCCAAAGGTTGAAAATGCCCAAAATGCCAGGGCATTTTGGGAAGGAATGATGCCCAATATGCCATGGCATTTTCAAATCGACAATCCCTACACGTGTACATGATTTTTCAGTTTTCAAAACTTCCTCAAAATCGTCACATCATCTGAGTACTTAAATGTACATTCCTACCAGAGTTGCGTACTTTCTGGGTCAACAGTACTTACATTAGACATTTTCTGAGTTATTTCTTCAAGCGCCAGAACAGGAACATTTCTATTTATTGAATATAAATTATCAGAAGTTATTTTTCATTGGACTTCATTACTTTCACGCCTTTTCGGCGTTTTTTGTTGACACGAATAGCAAATAATCACAAAAGTTTGGGTATTAATTATGACACCGTCTAGCGGGTGCTTCACATTTGTCTCCCTTGTAGTCCAAATATGTGATTTCCCGATATTTAAGCAAACTATTTTCCATATATTTTAAATTGTATTTCAAACCTAATTATCTGAAATTAATATAAATTATATAATACTACATTATCTGAGCGCTGTATTCAATGATTTGAAATTCTGTGAAAATTTTTGAACAAATGCAAGAAAACCTACAACAAAATGGCTCGGACAAATATTTTGCAAATTAACCCTTCTATCCATTAGGAACGAGGAAATTGTTAAGGAACCATGTACTGTGATAGAACGTACTTTTCTATAGGAACGCCGTCTATCTTTATTCTAAATGTGCCTTGGGACGGACTGAACTTCCTTCTTTGCTCTTGTGGTTCCACAAATAAAGTAAATATTTTTCAAATTGCGAATGTTTTTGACAGCTTGACATTAGGATTGATTTTATTCTCAGTGGTTATTGTCTCAATGGTGAGTAAAACTGGAAACACAGCATTCCAAAAGCGATTATTCACTATTTTCGGAGCTTTGCTAAACCAAATTCAACAATTACGAGCATCACATAGTAAATTGCTATTCCTATGGGCGTTCTCGGCTCTACTGATTAGCATCAACTATGCATCCTTCCATGAAAGTATTCTTGTTCATCCGGAAGATGACGCACCCAAATCCTTTGAAGAATTGGCTGAACGGAACTAGACCTTATTGCTAGAGGCGTTTAACGTGTATGGATTATTCAACAGCGATGGCATTTAGGAATGGGTACTATTTGGGGAAACTCAAAGCTTCCGGGATGGAAAGTTACTCGAATGACGAGAAAGAAATCGTTAATTATATTTTAGCAAATCCGAATTACGTCCAATGTCATTGGACGAGAGTTATTGATGCAGCAGAGCAGGTTTTGAGCTGGCATCTCCTTTCTCAGGGTTCACGGTGCAAGAAAGGGCGGGAAGTATTGTTCATTGTCAATAAATACTGGCGGTTTCGTGGACCATTTTCCAAAATATTTTATGACTATTTTCAGCTCGTGGTTTCGACGGGAATATTTTCACTTTATGATGAGTACAGAATAGTTTTCAATCGCAAGGTACATATATGAGCTGGCAAGTTTGGTTGGAGTAGGAGTTAATGATTACGAAGATTATCGGACGTGGGAAAAGTCTGAAGAACCTTTTGTGTTCTCTTTGCATACAGCAGAAGCTCGCGGAGAGTGCTAATGATATTTTTGCTATGCTTGCTCTGCTGTTTCTTAACCCTGCTTTTTGAGGTACTCTTGCTGATTGTGAGTCGCAGATTAGTTGTTAATGGTAGACTTCATTCAAATTCGGGGACTTTTCGATTGTAGCAACATTTATTAGGATTAGGATTGCTTTGCAAAGGGGGATCTAGAACTGTGCAAGATGGAAGGTATGAAGAAAGGAATGTCCCTAAAATAGCGTGGTTCTAATTAATTCCTAAACTGCTACACTTTTTAGATTCCTCTATAGAAATAAATATTATGATAATTATAACAATTTATACATGAAAAGGTTTTCGGATAGTAAAAAATATGTCCGAAATTTAAAATTTTCACAATCCGACCCCGAGGACGTTACTTTATCAGAAACGTTATTTGTGTGAAATCCAATTCACTGACTTGTATTGACATATTCCAAAACATAGAAGAGTACGTGAGGCCAGTGCTGCGGACAAGTTCAAGTAATACTTGAGTTTTCGAGTCAAGTTCAAGTTCGGGTCAAGTTCAAGTAGGCCAATTTTTTTACTTGAATCTTTCGGGTCAAGTTGAAGTACGTACTCGGCTTGACCATGACATTCTAAGACAAGTCAGGTTCAAGTGCAAGTAAGAGAAATTTACTTGAAACTCAAGTCAAGTTCAGGGTCAAGTAATGGAAAGAAAAAACTGGACCATGAACTTGAGATTTCATGGTCAAGTTCAAGTAATTTTAGATTGCGCATGCCATAAAGGACGGAAGCAATTTCAAAATCACAATCCAATTTCAAGTCGTGTCCAGGGTATATTGTTTGCACATGCCATCAATCAAAGGACAAATTTCAAAATCAGAGTCCGTTTTATGAAGGTCTTGTTTACCAGACATTGTTAGTTGTTGCAGCGGCCTCTTCATGAGATGAAAGAATTATCTTGAAAATTCATATTGTTGCTTAGAATTATTAGTTTCAACTTGTGTAAATAAATTCCAGTAGAAAATGAGCTTGGATGACTCTTTACAAAAAGCGCTTAATAAGTAAGTAAATACTAGTTTATTAAATTTTAAATAAAGAGTACTCGTATTGCTCAAATAGGTATATGTATGTATACATATATAAACATTAAATAAAACTTGACAATATGTAAAACTCGTCAGATATACAGTGAAAGTCCGTTATAAGCGTTCAGCTTATAAGGAAATATCGACATCAGGGATGCATTTGTTTGACCCCAACTTTCATTTACGCAATGCTTTACGTTTTGTATAAGGGAAATTCCTTTATAAGTTGTATAGTCCCTTATATCGAACTTTTACTGTATTCAGTAGACGCTCAAAGTTATCCTCGAATGGTTTTAAATAAAAAGTAGTAGTATAATTGTTTTCTGAATGCGTTTTGGTTTTCAGTCTGAAGGAAATAATTTACTGATGTAAGTTCGACTTATTGTGGCCATGTTTAATTTTTTGTGATACTTAACTTGAATTATCAAGTTCAAGTGGCGTTCAAGTCATGGTCAAGTCAAGTTCAAGTCAAGTTTGGAACTTTAACTACTTGATCAAGTTCAAGTCTTACAAAAGTTACTTGATTACTTGAACTTGACAAGTCAAGTAATTGCACGAACGCGTGTTATCAAGTTCAAGTTGTGTCTTGAGCCAATCTAGTTGCCACCTGCAATTATTCTAGCTTTGGAATCCTCTGATGTTTAGGAGAGGCTACCTTTGATTTTGCAATGACAAAGCAAACCTGTACGTCATCCTTTAGCGGCAGTAGCAAACGCGTCTTTACTAGCAACACAAAAACATTTTGCTGTACCGAAGTAGTTAGGTATAACTTCGAAGAATAACATTGTGTGGCTTCCAACTTTGAATGTGCTGCAAAACATATAAATATTCTTGCCAATTCTGCTGTTGTAATCTCGGAGTTCAATTTCTTGAAATAACTTAGAAAAATTGCTAATTAATTAACTTATTGCTGTATTCACAGACATCATAATTTTGCAATTCCTGAGAGACCTGTTAGTTATTTCTTCTGGAAGTCACAAAGCATTCTCACAAAAAAAGGACCTCAAAACAAATCGCAGAAAAGTTGTTGCCTCAAAACACAATTTGGAAATTTGCAGAATTGTAAGAAGATCTACATTTTCATGCACTATTTCATAACGTGACGCAATTCCATGATCTAGTGGAATGAGGTCAATTTTGAACAATTAGCAAAAAACGTAGAGTCAATTCTTCTTGCGCAAGAAAATAAACATTTTAAATTATTACATATATTCAGAGTTTCTTTTCCATTGAACTCTTAACTTTTACGCATTTTCGTAATAACTTTTATTTTCTTAAACGAAACGTTTTGAAATCAATGCTTCAAAGTGTTGTGCACAAGTGACGACTGTCTTCATCATCAAAAAAGCAATCACTTTCGACTTAGTACATAAGATACGTATTAATTCGAACCGGGTACGACGAAATGCTGTAATTACCTGTACCCGAGCACCCGGATAATTTTTTTCAGTAGCCGTTCTGAAACTAAAATGTAGTTCCTGTGCTCATGATTTTCCCGTACCCGTAATGTACCCAAACCCTGTACCTATTTCCATTTTGTTCAATTTTACCATTATTTATTGGTTAATTTCGATCCCTCAGTGAATCGAATTGAATCACAAATCAAACGATTCAAGCAGGAAAATACAAAACTTCCTTATATTACTGCAGTGTCATATGTATTACTATACATATTATAAAGAGTATAGTAAAATCTACGCTAAAGCACCAAACGTTCTCGTATACGACGTATTTGGACTTTAAATATGGAAAGAAAAAGTACCCGTGCGCAGTCGAAGCGGTTTTGCTGAATTGTTTGAATTGCAATTCACATGATATGATTCAATTCAGTACCACAAAACGAAACATACGATTTGACCTTGCAGCAAATTGAATCGAAATACTATTAAATCGAATTAAATCGAATCGAAAATTTTCAATTCTGAATTGAATTGGTCCGACCACTAGGGTGAGTATTGATTGAGTTTTATTCATACAGTAATGAGTCATATATAATTCCTCATATTACAATCAGACACCGTTTGCTTTTAGTTGGAAAAACTAAAGCATTGGCTAATTTACAAGGGTTCATATGAACCCTTGCAACCCATGCGTTAATAGATTCTTTGGGTGCAAATAAAAATATTGTAGGCATAAATCTTGCAATGATGTCTGTACAGACCAGTCCCAGTTTCATTCCCACCAAAATTTAATTGTATAATAACAAATTATTTACAAATAAAAACTTTCCCTGGAATCTTATGTATTGTTTAGTAATGTCTTATTTAGCGCACTTTTACAGTGTAAACCAGCAATGTAATGTATTTAGATACATGTTCCCTATATCTGTAGGAGCATCCCGTTATAAGAGCGCTTTTGGAGTTCTTATAGCCAGATTTCACGGTACCTGGTTTTGTCACATCCAATCGTCAGTTAGACTTGGACAAGTGTAATATTATTTTTTTGTAATTTATTTATTATTATAATATTATTTGATTCAAAGTGCAAACATAAATTAGGTGAAAAGCAAAAGCGAAATGTATCTATATAAACAATTAGTGCGGTGTAATTATTTCATTTTGTGAGAAATAACAGTTTTATTAAAACACTCTAAACGCAAAGTTTCGAGGCTGAGACACAAAAGTTAAATGAAATAGTGAAAAAGAGCTACACTTATTAAACTTGTTCTAGTACTTCAAGTTTTAAGTAATTATTTCAGAGTAATTAATTGGTTATGATATTTTCAAAACGAATAAAACAAGTCTGATTTCAAGTTAAAGGCTGTTTAAAATAATTTTTACGACACACGTCTTTGCTTTTTATATGTAATCACTTATTACTTAAAGTATAGTATATAATTATAAAAAATAGTATTTTAATGAAGACCTAGCGACTCGATATTGCCCCCGATTTATTAAATTTATATTAATATAATATTAGATCTTTACAATTGGTTTAGAGTTTTCAAATGATGACACAAGATATCTGAGATTAATTAGACAAAATTCAAGTAAGCTACTGATGCAATTGTTTTATTAAATTGGCTAAGAAGAAAATATGTGGGAATTGGATTTCATTTAAAACTTAAACCAAATGTTGACGATCCAAATCACGGTGCTATTTTCAGAAATGTAAGATCATGTACCTTGAAATTAATAAAAATTATTCGAACAACTTGTGGTTTCATATTAAAACCTGTTAGGACCAAAGGATTGGATTATTGCAATCAGTTAATTTGAAAGCGTTGTGCAGACTTCGATGAATTTTTTTCGGCAAGTTTTCCAAATTAGCACGACCTCAAAATCTCAACGTAATGTTTTCTGAATATTAATATTCTACTGATTCTGAGGACATAAATATACAGATCTGGTGTCTAGTAGGTTCCGAGATATTTCAACTTAAAGTTATTACTCTCAAAAGAATAGTTTCCAAAAAATACATTTACAACGAAATGCCGTTGTTAAATTTTTAACGACTATCCACTTCTAAATTTTTGTGCCCCAAAATATGCAAAAAACAAGTTTGACTTTATCATCCCAAAAATTATATGATTTGTTTCCCATACCCAGTTGAATAGGTATAAGACAAAACTGAATTCAGATTTTAAAAACCAGCCTGGTGTTGAACCGACAAAAAATTGAGAGCGGTGCTGATTTATAGGTTTGATCTTAGCATAGCTTCAAGTCCTACGGATTTCCGTTTTAGTTATCGGAGATGGGCTGATAAGATCGAAAAAATTTTATTAGGTCGAAGCACGTGAAAAATTAAATCACAATATATTTCCTATTTCGGAGGGATATTCTAGCACTGTCTCAATAAAATTAAAATAGCATCCCTAAACTGATTTTTCTCCTGTTTTGATGATAGTTTGCGGAACGGACCGCGGCCCGACCCACTCGTGTGGTCTTCAGGAGCGTACGGGTTAATAGTTTTTTCTTATAGTTGTAGCTACACGTCGGGTCGGGTTTTCATCCTATCTGCCTTATGTTGGTCAACTGTTTTTTACTTACATAGTGCGAACTGCGGCCATATTTATTTTTACTTAGAACCTACAAGTCGCCCGGAAAATTCGGACCCATAACTTTTGAAACGCTAATGAGTTATTATGCTGACATTTTAAAAGTTACTATTGGTCATTATCATGTGCCACTTTAAAAAACGGGATCAAACGCCGCGTTAAAATCTCTGATGAGTGGGAAAATAAGGAGAGACAAGTACAATATTTGTATAAAAAGAAAAATTTCAAGGAGAATTATTCGGGCCAAATATTGTTTTTCCAAATCGAAAATTTGGAAGCAGGATTAAAAATAATGAAAAACCTTTTTATTGTTTCAATGATAAATAAACTACAGTTAAATACATTTTTTAAAGGCTGGATTTCCAGGAAATATTATGGTAAATTAACTTCGTCTCCTGTCAATAAAAGGGAATGTAAAATAAAACACTCTTAACATGAGTTTTATTCTCAAAACGTTTTGTTTTGCCATAAAATTGACACATTCTAATTTCTAAAAAATATTCTTGTGGCTAGAAAGTGTCCACGACAGTTTTAAAGCAAACACAATTAACTGGAACAAATGTGTCCACCTATCCTATTTATAGGCCTATATATAGGATAAAAATAGGCAGGATGCAAAATCCAAGTAATTATAGGTAGTAAAATAGGGTGCAGTAATTACCGCTAAAATTAATCCTATATTATATGTAGGAGCTGGAAGAGTTCACTTTTTATTTAGGAACAAGGTAGGCAGTTTGCAAAGGTAAAAATAGGCATATTTAATAATGCATTGACAAATTTGTCAATCAATTATTTGATTTAACCTTAAATTAAATCTCAAAAATATTCTTCAAATACGTGACATTTTAGTAGTTCGATTTTTTTCATGTGTTACGATTTCACGCACATACATAGATGATTTTTAGTTGAAAAAATAAGCCTTTATAGGCTAAAAATAGGTCTTTATAGGCTAAAAAATAGGTCTTTATAGGCTTAAAAAATAGGCCACTATAGGCTAAAATATAGGCAGAAACATTACAGGAGTATATAATTAGGTAAATAGGTAGTCAATTTATTTTTGATAAATAATATAGGTTAATATGTAGGGAAGGCAAAGCTGCAAAAAATATGTAGTATTTTAGGTAAGTAGAACCTTTTGGACACCTTTGAACTGGAATGTAAAAGCAATGAAGCTTGTCGATGTGTGGAGATATCCAGCTTCTTGAACTTTAAAAAATGTATTTAATAGGATACTTATGTAGGATGGTAAAAGATATAATTCTGATTTCCCAAAATCTCTGGTTAATAATAAATTCAGCAGTAATTTAAGCACAAAATGTTGGATTCAATACATATCAAATTAAAATAATGTTAAGCTCACGAATTATTCACATGGTCAAATTTAAATTATTCTTTTACAGAACTGTTCGGATTTTTTCGCGTGACCAGCGATATTAAATAATATTTACCTTCATCCTCCACCTGCTTATTCTGTCCTTTCTTGTCTGCTCGACGGAAACCGGCTTTTCGGAATTTTGATACTTTCCCCCTTTGGTCTTTAAAATTGTATCCGTCTCGTTAGCATCAGCAAATGTGCTGAAAATGCAGTAGAAAATAATTACAACTATAAAAATGGACTTTAAGAAATAATCAATCATTTTCAAAATATAAGCTAAAGATTCTCAAGTTAGATGGCCAGAAATCAATGGAAAAACTTAGCAGCAAAAAAGCTTAAAAGTAAAGTTGCTTTTCTGCCCTTAAAAGTAATAAACAAGTTATGGTACAATAATTATTTTATAGTACAAAAATATGCAGGAACAATGAAATTATTTATTGAAAAAGCAACGCGATCACACATGATTTAATAAAGAACTTTTTCTCACACATGTTTTTGTAATATGTTTTTCTTTGCCTTCTGCGATTATTACGCAATCTGTGATAATCTGGTGCAGGTAACTTTAGAATTTTATAATTATTTAAGCGTGTCGGAATTTGGAGCAGAGGATCACTTCAGCAGTGAACTTTTTCTTTTCGCTTACAAAATTTGATTTTTTTCTTGTAAGGCAAACGTTGGATGTAGATAAATGTGTAGTGGCTGTAGCAGAACTACATTTTACGATAAAATTACACAAACTATTGTTTTACGTATTTTCGGAACACCATACGAAAGAAAATCGAATCTGTAATAACATATTATATTACAAAATTTTTGTATGAATTAAAAACAGTGTGATCGCGTTGCTTTTTCAATAAATAATTTCATTGTTCCTGCATATTTTTGTACTGTAAAATAATTATTGTACCATAACTTGTTTATTACTTTTAAGGGCGGAAAAGCAACTTTACTTTTAAGCTTTTTTGCTGCTAAGTTTATTTATTTCTTTTACAAATTAGTATTTGTTACATATGGACACATCTGCAAGTATAATGCCGTAATTAAACCATATATGTATTATTTTATTCCAATACAATGCTGGACTTATATATAAAATATAGGCAGACAGAAGCAGAGCTGCGCTCACGACAAGTAAATCCCAGAATTGGCCCTGAACTAGAATTGACCCTGATTGTCAAGTATATTTTTCAGTCGGTCTTGAACTTGACGGTTCATTGTCAGACAATTACTTGAAAATTCAGGGTCAAGTATTCAAGTAATTACGTTTTGCGTAACTTGAACTTGGCCAAATACACAGAATCAGAACCCTACATAAGCAAGTTCTCTACGATCAGGATCAGAACACCTTAGCTTCAGTTCAACAAAATTTACCTAGCTAGATGTGCTAACGAAATACGTTAGGTACCTATAAAGGCAGTTTTATTACAACAGAAGTCCAAAGGAAAGATAGATTCTTCCAAAAGAATTTCTGTGTGAAGTACGTTTTATTTTACTTAATTATTTACTTGCAAAATGTATCGCATTTCAAATGATAGTTGACATGAATGTGCCCAGATCAGAAAGATTCTATGAGCACTAGATCTCCTATGAGACAAGGCAAGAAAATTACAAAAATACAATACCACGAATAGGTAGGAGGAACTTTTAAATAAAAATATAAAAAGTAAGAAAATTACAGTAATGGAAATATTTGATAGAGGTATTAAAGGCAGCAAAAGAATTACAGTGCAAACAGAGTCGACATCTTTCCACAATTATCAATACATATCATAGATGATATCAGAAAAGGTTTACGGAATCATTACATTCACTTCGTTTATATACAATGATTAAATTCAACATTCAGTGAAAAGGACCAAAAGTCTTATTAACTTTGATACATTCCATAGTTTCGCAAGACAAAATGTATTAAGAAAACACAATTCTGAAAGAAATTTTAAACAAAATTAGCTTACAAATTCGACACGTTCCATCAAATAGAATTTAGAAGACCTCAAAGAGTTTAGGAATTTTTACAGATCAAGATATATATATGTTTATGATTATCACCAAAATACATTCCAACCTCAGTAGAGGAAATAGTTCACGGTACAAGATGATTTTATGTCTTTTGGAGTAGTAAGAACTACTTACAGAACTTCATTGAGCACGATGTTTTCACATTTTGTGAACTGCCAACAACTGTGCATGAGAAGGACATAATTCCTAATCTAGCCACCGAAAAACAATTCGAAATTTCATACTTCAATGTACTTGTCCATTTACTATAGAAAATTATATCCTACCAGAATTGTTTTAAGAAACCCTTACTTTTTCCCCACAACGATTTGTCTGTGACATGTTAAATTGTTTTACAAGGAAATTCACGGGATTTTACAACCCTAGTAGCAGCAGTAACTGACAGTAGTCACAATATTGCAACAACTAGTATTTAGTATCAGAAAATTAGAAATCAAACGAGAATAGAAGCAAGGGACATATTTCATGTCTGCCTTCAAGTATTCTTGACAGTTTTCACAAACAAATTCTTTTCAAAATATGTGTACACTCAAATTTACCATTAGAAATCAAAAATTCAATTCTGCTACGATGTTTCTAATCTTACATATTGTATACTGCCCATAAATATATTGTATATGTAATTGTTATTATGCAAATTGCAAAGGTAACAACTATATTTTGTTGTGCAACGATTTTAAAATCCAGGATAAAAATCTGGGTTATTAGCTGTCGCCCATCGATATAAACACACAAACAGTAATACCATCACAGACTGTACAGCATTACAAAGTATATACATATATGATGATGAACATGTATGATAACTTTATGAAATGCCTTAATAATGATATGCCCATGATAACCATTACGACCAGCTACAAAGATTAAAAAGTCAAGTTCATATTAGTATATATTTATATTATTATGTTGACATTTAGAAGTAACATTGTCGAGGACGACAATTACCCAGAAGAGGAATGTTACGGATATATTATAAATAGAGTAGAATTAGCATAATCTAAGTCAGCAAATAGTTTGGAAGGTCGTAAGCAAAGGCTACGTGATGCCAAACGCTGACCAAACATAATTATAAGAAAAGGAAAGGAAATGATTCAGATTATTCAATAAACAATAAGCTAAGATTAGATTAGGATTAGATTAAGACACGTAGATTTAGTACAAGTTCTAATCTCGACTTCAAGCAAGCAACATCAAGAGGAGCCGCACCTAGAGTCCATTATCTCCGGGATGGAACTCAAAAGGTAGCAAGCGGGGCGACATGAAATCAGGAGATTTCATGAGAAGAACAGATTCAGAATTCATTCTATTTTGTGTTAAATATTAAATGTTCAATGTAAATTGTATCAGTTCTAGGAACAATAAATTGGCCAAAAGTTAAGGAAAAGAACTACACACAGAATTCAATAAGTTCCATTTATTCATGAGTTTCACCAACATCGAAACCATAATTCAGGGGAATGGAACGCCCGAACCTAGGCTACATTACTGTCACCCACCAATCCATCATACCCGGGTGATAGCAACGTAACAATATGTACAATTGACGTGAAATTCATTTTTTGGTGTATATTTCAGAAATATTATTCGGAAACCAAAATTTACTGTTATGGTAAAAATACCTAAAATCAATTGATATTAACAGTTGTCATTCAAATATACAAAATCCACTTGCGACCCCGTCACTGTCCTCGTTTACAATTTTCTCAGCAATCGTCTCACTTTTATCTCCTGATCCTCAATTATTATTTATTATTATTAATAATTTATCTCAATAATTATTGGACGAATTCGTTTCGGCATTTATAAGTTTTTTTTTAAATGTGTCAGGAGTAATGCAGATATGTCTTGCAAATTTCCAGCTCTGCAAATTTGATAAAATAGTAAATTTGATTCATAAAAAAGATGGGTTGATGGCGTCTTACGGTTTGCTAATTGTTGTTGCTGTTCTTAAATAAAGTACCGAGCAACGAAACAGTGTAATAGTGAGTTTTTAATGGTTCCAGCGCTATGATCCAGGGCATTTTGGCTGTGGACATACAGTTTCAGCGATTATCGCTAGATTGTTCAATACCTTATTGTGACGATATATCGTTTGAAAAAAACGAGAATTATCGTTCAACATCGTTCGTCAAAAATGTACGATATTAACGAGAATATCGTATCGTTAGATCGTTAATATCATGCCTAGTAAGTACGCGTAAAACGAATTTGTAAGTTTAGTGCGTAAATAATAGGATGACTCTGGTTTTGAATTTTTAATTGATCCATTGAAAATGTAAATGCACTTACCGCCGGAATGCAAAAACTTCTCTGGTCTGGAAATGCACGGTCGATGGAGCTCTTCGGTGTTGATAACTATCATAAAGATGCTGACGATAATCTGTGAGTTCCATGTCCAGGCGATTTACTATCAAAATATTCACCAGTAAGATAAAATTCAGCAAGTGTTTTTCAAATAAAAGTGGCCCAAATTTTTACGATTAATTGCTAAAAAATACATGGCTGTAGCTCGTCAACCATATCTCTATAAATCTAGTAGATTTTATTTTAAGTTAAAAGCATTAGAGAATAAGCTACTTTTAATTTGGTAAGATTTCGAACTCCACAAACATTTTTTGCTTTCCTTTATTCATGTGCCGTCTTGATTTCCCATATTTTTGCAAGAAGCATTTGGACAAAAGTTAGTGATTTTCTAATTGTATATAATTCCAAGATATGTATTGTTATTGCTTGCCATTTCTATATTACCATGGCAAAAACAAAACAAGGACACGTTCAACTAAATACTTTTAAAAAATTATTTTTATCTAGGGGTTTTAATAACACTACAACGCGATTTCAGATACGTGGGACGGTTCAAATAGAACTAATTTTGGAAATGGTTTTCACAGAATCACTTAGAATATATTTGGACCAAATTTGGCATTTCCAGAGAAAAAATCATGTGTCAAGAAAGTATTGCAATATATATTTTACTCTCCGAAGAAAATAATTTGAGGGCACGGACACACGTAACAAACAGAATGTTGAAGACTACTTTGCCAAAATCCGAATTTAGAATAACTGTTTGACAATTTTGTTTTTGTAACAACTGTATACAAGAACGCAGTGCTTTCGAATGCATGATTATTAAATGTTTTACAATATTTTAAAATCAATGTTTTGAATTCGTAATCACATAACTCAACGAGATTTCAGAAAATTTGGATCTACAACAACTAACAAAACTTCAGCATTTTATACCAGATTAATAAATTATAAACGCGTCGATCAACAAGATACATTCGGGAATTGTGTGCAACGCATACAGCTCTTGTTCAAATGTTTGTGAAAATTGATTGGTCCCAAGAAATGATTTTCATAAATGAGGTGTAGTTAAAATTGATAGCCCCAGTAATTCTGAGGAGTAAAAAATAAAAATAATTAAATGGAAGCGTCTTCAAATTGTGGGAACAAATGCAAAACACTCATCCAATGATCCCAATTCCAACTTTAATAAGTTTTTAGAATTAAATATAATCGTTGGAGTAAAATGTTAGGGCGCAATGTATCTAATAGAGATACGCGATGATTTGTATATTTTCTAAGTTGAAATTAAACGGATATTTTGAATGGGTTTTTAGCTTTCTAATTAAACGGAGGATTTTTGTTTTATGTTGATGGACTTTTGAAGTACAAAATTACTAACAAGTAACTCTCGCCACATGCCTACTCGGGATGGGAATGAAATTTTGTGGAAGCCTAGGTATCTGGCCCAATGTCTCAGCGAGTACAAATGTTTGGGCCATCTCTCCCTGATTTGCGCGGGAAATCGCGCAGAAGTCTTATATTCTCTGATTAAAATCTGGAATTTTAATTGGAAATTAAATTTTAAAAAAGAGAATCCCTGCTTCAAGACACTGTAATAAGCACGGATATTTGTTCAAATATGTTTGCAAATTTATAGGTTTTCAGAATTGTTGCAGTTGGTTTAATGTAAATATCTGAAAATCTGAGTTTATTACTGCAGTCGTCACCGTATACAATTCAAACATTTTATTACGAAACTTTAAGAAAACCAATTTAATTTACCTATTTCAATCGCAACGACAAGGCTGCTTGGAATTTCGGCGACGATTTGTTCAATGGTTTTCCCATTAAAACTATTGCCTGTCCTGGGCAAACTTAACGAACTGAGGTATTCCTCCGGAGTCCGGTACTGTTGAATGTGGAGGTCACCAGAACCTGTAAATTAGATAGACGAACATTTTGGATTAAGCTATACGTTTGATCAACAAGCAGAAATAAAGTCAACACGTTTTATTTTCTACACGATAATAATTTAACGAAATAAACAATTGACAATTTGGGAAAGTTAAACTTGTAAGTTATTTTACCATTGGCTATGGAAAATACAATTTAAGTTTTAAATAGTTCATGAACAAATTCGGCGTTTACTCGTCTCGTTTGGCTTGTTTCACTCTCACTTTGTAATTACCCTATAAATAAATCTCCGGACTACCGATTGCAGAGTCGTTTCTTTGAATCCGGCATTATAGACTATGGATCAAGAGCTATACAATTTTGTCTTCACCAAAAGATCGACCATAAAATCTAGTTGTGCCTTCTGATAACTTCGGCGACCTCAGGTCAACCGTTTGACCTCAGAAAATTATTTTCTGTATATAATTGCCAAAAAAGTCTTGCATTTGCTATCTTTCCAACGGGTTGACGTACGGACGTGCGACCTTTACCGATCTGTACAATTAAATCTATTTCCCTACCGTACTATAAATCTTTTAATACAAGTTTCACTTTCCTGCGCATTCAAACGAAGTTTGCTGAAATCAGTGCAGTTTACGGATTCTTATTCCAGATTTTACTAAATTTGTAAGAGAAAAAAGCCTGTCATTGGAAAGAGATTTTTCTTTATACCCACCAGTAAGACGAACAATTGGCAATGAGCAAAGGATTACAATTCTCGTATTTTAGCCCCCTCCGAAAATATGCTATTATAATGGTTCAAAGAAGGATAACATAATTTGCACACGAAAATTCTGTTTTGCCATACCATTTTATTTTAACCGCAATAAATTAACTCTCGAACTACCATTTCTGGAGCTTTGAGTAGGAGCAATAAACTTTCCAGATCAGAAACGAGAATTGATCTCGACGTCTTTAACACACCAAAATTTGGAGAAAGGTTGCGTTCAATTTCATTTTTCTAGTAATTATCTCTGAACCAAAACAAATTGGATTTGAATCCAAGTATTACAGTTAAATTTTGGATAGTTATTTGGCAGAAAGTTTATAGAAAAAATAATATTTAGGAACGCCAGGCTCCTTTGGATATACTTTTAAGGATAACAAGGTAACATCAGTCTATAAAAATCCGACTCCGAGATTATAATGACCAGCGTTTCATTGAGCTGGCTTAGTGACCTTAAATCTCCTTATTTTTACAGAATTCGTTTACCTATTTGAGCTGCAACGGTCGGATTTGTTGGAACTTCAGCTGCGAGTTGTTCAATATTTTTATCATTTAACCTGCCCCCTGTCTTCGGCAAACTTGATGAGTTCAGGTACTCTTCAGTGGTCGGATTATTTCGAGGTGATCGTGTTATATTTGATGTGATTGTAGGTTCAGTGGTTGTTGTCATCAGGGCCTGTGTCCTCAGTAATTCATCCAAGGTTGTCTGGAAGCGATCAAGTTTTGCATGGACGTCTTCACAGCTTGCAGATCCTTGAAAATAACATTTTTACGTTTGATGAACAAACAAAAAGAAAACAATATTGCTTGTACTATCCTATCAGAATAAAATTATTTGAGAATGTTGAGCCAAAAATTGTAAATCTTAGCTCCCCTTTGATTCAGCTGGACACAAATGTAGCTGGCGAATATAACGCCAACGATTATAGCCATATTGTCAAGGGATGTGCTTATATTTACGAAGTAACAGAGGATAGTTTTTAAGTTTCTACTAACTGCTTAAAATGTTGGAAGGTTCTGTGCTGCTAATGTCCTAATTTTTACATTTAAAGCCAGGTAGCTTGTTATCAACTCGAAGACAACACATTTACTTACTTGCCGAATAATAACACAAGGAAATGATTCTGAGCACTGTAACTGTGTCTAAACTATAGAACACAACTAATGTATTTTACAAACAAGCGTCAAGGTAATTATATATTCTGATAAAAGCGCCAAATTAAAATCTTAAAAATATCAGCTATCCCGAAATATTCCGTACTTTGCTGTATTGACCTTGGGTTTGCATTTGCAGTTTTTGAGCTACTGGAAGAAAACAAATGCTGGAAAATATGAAACAAACAGTCATTACTACTTAGGAGCGAATATATGTTTTACCATTGCGCTTTCTGAGCGCCAGGAGGGATCAAAAATCATTGAAATACACACAAATCTTTTCTCTTTAAATATAAAATACATCTACATATACATATAATCCTGTATATCCTGAACCTGGTCCATTATCATAAAAAATGTAAATTGCTAGAATGGGTTACTGAGATTATTATTATAGCTCCTTATTGAGTGATTACCTTGCGGAACCGTACTCGAACTCGTACTCGAAATCGAAGCATCGAGTATGGACTCCAATCCAAGGTACTCGTACTCGCTATATATACGAGTACTCAGGAAAATACTTGAAATAAGCGACCGAGTTCCAGTTCAGAACCCGAACTTGCTTCATACTCGCGAGTACGGAACTGTAAATACCGAAATCCCGTACTCGTACTCGTGCCGTGACTCGAGTCTTCATACTCGAGTATTTAATAATAACAAGACCACAATTGAACAGTGATTTTTTTAAGATTCATTTAATTTCTCACAAATAATTCCCCCAAAATTTTAAATTGAACATGCAATTGGTAAAGTGTCTGTAAATTTTCAATCAATTCAACTACGTCTGTCGAAGAGTTTGTGTTAATATGTTCAGCCATTAGAATTAACTAATTGTTTTAACTTCAATAGTAATGTACTAAATGGAGACAGATTATACTTTGAAACCTGAAAGAGTCGTGACTGGTGGATACAACGATTTTTTGTGACAATTTCATATTAGCGCCTTCGTCTCTTTACTGGAAATTCAAAAGTTTGCAACACTTGTGTGCACGTGTACGCGTACTCGTATATTGAGCATGTGGTACTCGAACTCGAACTCGATAACCCTTATGAGTATTTTTATTGGACTCGTACTCGGTTGATACTCGTACTCGTAAGTATGTGAAAAATCGTTACCCGTACTCGAAACCCATTTCAAGTATCGAGTATTCACAAAAATTTTACCGTACTCGACTCGAACTCGTACTCGATACTCGCCGGTATACTCGAACTCGATAAGGAGCTATAATTATTATACATTAAAAAATCCTCACTTTTCATTAGTGCCATCATCAATGCTTCTATCTCGTCCAGCCGTTTACTGACATTTGTTGATAGAAAATCTTTGAATTCGGTCATACCGAGGAGCCCGATCATGTTTTTGTCTTCAATAAATTTTTGGAGGAGCAGATCGCCGAAACCTACATTTTTACAAATGTACAATAATTACTGTCGTTATTGATGAGCAAATTCTTGATCGTGAGAAATATCAACAAATTTTGCTACGCAAAATAATAAAACCGCAAAAATTAGGACATTCGAGGTTTTGTCATATCCAATCGTCAGTGTGGTTTGGACAAGTGTAATATTATTTGATTCAAAGTGCATGCGTCATTTAAGTGAAAAGCAAAAGCGAAATGTGTCTATATAAAAAATTAGTGTGGTGTAATTCATTTTGTAAGAATTAACAGTTTTATTAAAACACTGGAAATGCAACGTTGCGAGGCCAAGGTTAAAGGTTAAGGCAAAAGTTAAATGAAAGAGTGAAACACAGCTACACTTATTAAAAATTTAGCAGCACATAGAAGGATTTCCAAGTAATTAATTGATTATGATATTTTCAAAATGAATAGATAAAGTCTGAATTCATGTTAAAGGCTATTTCAAATAATTTTTACGACACATTGCTTTTTATAATTACGTAATCACTTAATTACGCAAATTATAGTATAGAATTATAAAAATATTATTTTAATGAAAACCTAGCTACTAGATATTGCTCATAATTTATTAAATTTGTATTAATATAATATTGGTTCATTAAAATTCGTTTAATTTTTTCAAATGAGGACACAAGATTATCTGAAATTAATTAAACAAAATTCAAGTAAGCTACTGATGCCATTTTTCTGTCCAATTAGCTAAGAAAAAAAATATGTGGGAATTGGATTTTAATTAGAAATTAAGACAATTTTTGCGGAACGGACCGCGGTCCCACCCACTCGTGTGGTCTTCAGGAGCGTTCGGGTTAATAATTTTTTCTTATAGTTGTGGCTACAGGTCGGGTCGGGTTGTCATCCTATCTGCCTTATGTGAGTCGACTGTTTTGTATTTATTGCGGAAGTGTTCGGGCTATATTTATTTTTAATTGGAACCTGCAAGTCCCCCGGAAAATTCGGACCAATATCTTTTGCAAAGCTAATGAGCTATTATGTTGACATTTTAAAAGTTACTTTTGGTCATTATCTTATGCCACTTTAAAAAATGGGATCAAAAACCGAGTTAAAATCTATGATGAGCGAGAGAATAAGGAAAGACAAGTCACATACATATTTGTATAAAAACTAAAATTTTGTCAAATTTAATTCAGAATCATTCTGGTCAAACATTTTTTTCCCAAATCGAAAATTTGGAAGTGGGATAGAAAATAATTAACAGCCTCCTTATTGTTGCAATAATAAGTCAACTGCAGTAGATACATTTTTTAAAGGCTGGATTTCCAGAAAATGCTATGGTAAATTAACTTGGTCTCCTGTCAATAAAAAGGGATGTAAAATAATTCACTCTTACCATGGGTTTTATTCCCAAAACTCTTTGCTTTGCCATAATTTTGACACATTCTAATTTCTAAAAAATATTCGTGTGGCTCGAAAGTATCCAGGACAGTTCTGAACCAAACACAATTTACTGGAATGTAAAAGCAATGAAGCTTGTCGATGGGTGGAGATATCCAGCATCTTGAACTTGAAAACGTGTTTTTTTAAAGTGTGTAAAATGTGTCTTTTGCAGAACAGGTTGGATTATTTTGCTTAACCAGTGATAGCGATACTAAATAATATTTACCTTCACCCTCCACCGAATCGCTTATTCCGTCGTTTTTTGCCTGCACGATGGAAACCGGCTTTTCGGAATTTTGATACTTTCCCCCTTTGGTCTTTAAAATGGTAATCTTCTCGTTAGCAACAGCAAGTGTGCTGAAACTGCAGTAGAAAATAATTACAACTATAAAAACGGGTCTTAAAATATAACCAATCATTTTCAAAATTTAAAAGCTAAAAATTCTAAATTTATATGGCCAGAAATCAATGGAAAAATGAAAATAGTTTTTGTAATAATTCTCAAGAGCAAGAGCAAACGTCTGACAAGAGTAGAGAACAGAATAATTATTATTCTTCATCATTAAGAGTGAGCGTTGGAAGGAAATCTGGTACTAAAAAATACACAGATTATTTTCGTACAAGCCCTGACCATAAATAATATTCTTTAGGTTTGTAGGAGCGTCAAGTGCAAGGTTCGCGTAATACTAAATGAATCTTTTATGCTGTTTCATGTCAATCATCGCTGCTGGTCAGAAACATTTCCAACAACAGTTTTTGGGCAGAGCACATTTAATTGAAGTTAAAATATGATGAGCTGTTGATAAACAATCCAAGGTTTGAGAACACGAACTGCATCTGGGTGTTTTCAGAAACACAATTCTACAGATATAGTGACTCCTCAATCGCTAACATAGTCTACTAAGCTGCCAATGAATTATAATTATCCTATAAAAAACCAGTGATCATTTCAGATGAAAGTGTACAGTACTAGTACTTGAAAGTTCAAGTTCAATCTTATTTTTGGGATTAACTTAAGAACTAAAGTTGAACTGAAGCTTGCCCTAAAATGAATATTCCCACAATGTTGGGCATTTTGAAATCAACATACTCTGGTTCCATCGCATAACCTTTGTGACCAGATTACAAGAAATATTGAAATAATTATTTATCACATGTGAGCTACGAGGGATTTGATATCCCAAAAAATACGGAAATATTTTAAGAGATAGGAACTCCAAGTGAGCACATATCACTTATTGTGAGCTGGTGTCAGATTGTTCGAAAGAAGAGATCTCAGTTCACGCTCTATATAGTAATGAAGACGCTGAAAGATTTTTTCAGAAGAGAAAATCCTCTTATCCATTGTGACCGAAATTACTTGGTCCCCGTTCAACCCGAGCATAGCAATGCTTGTTCCTATAGAAAAACAATAAGTAATGAGTCCGCGATAACGTGCAGATACAAGGTGTCGTGTGGACCTACCGATTGTGTTTCCTGGCATTTCAATTCCTGCATATAAACTGATGATGGGATATCCCTCGTAATAGCTTTGTTGATCAGAAACGGGGAAGGAAGTGGCTAAAATAGAACCACCACTGGTGAGAAAATTTGACAAAATACGCTGGGCAAAGAAAGGGGTCAATCCGATAGTTTCGGGTACCAGGAATAGTAAACCCGTCGTTATGGATTTAGCCATGCGAGTGAACTCCTCTTGAATCTTTTGGGTCCGTTGTGCAGCAGACACAGCTTTTATGGTCCACTTGAAGGTATTGAAGTTACTATAAAACCAATTAAGAAAATCGCAATTATTTTTAGGAATTTTGTACGGAATAAATTTGCAATTGTAGTTAAAACCGTGCTGTAAGTCGATACGGCCTATTCAATCTCCAATTAAATTACAAGTGGTTAGTTAATCCTCCAGGATGATTTGGTTTCGGGATGGGAATCAAAGTTGTCAAATATTCCGGGACGGGCAACTGGGCCTCTTTAAAAATTTCCTGGATCCCGCCGCCCACAATCGAGAACAGAACTGCGGCATAAGCCACGCCCAATTTGTTCTTCGCCTCCTTGATCAATTCAACCCGAAAGGATTTAAGTATCAAAGAATGGAACTCCCTCCGCCCACCCGTCCTGTGAGGGTTGGCTCCCCTCACTCTTTATAATATATGTATGAGCCCCGGCTCACAGCTCCTCCGCGAGTCGACGTTAATAAAAGTAAGTAAGTCGTTATCAGGAGAACAAGCAGGATGGTCGCATGGGAGCACGCTCCTCTTTATTTTCAGCATTTTTCCCGACTTCATATTATTTCGGCATTTCCCGACTTTAGTTGATTCCCGATAATTAGGTTAAGTTCGAGAGTAACCAAATAACGGTGACTCTCATTCTGGTGGAGGTGCGAGACCTTTTCTCCTCCTCATTTCGCTGAGTTTTTCCCCCCACACCCGGATTTTCCGGCTTTTGCAGCTGACCGCGTGGCTCTCGGCTTTTGGACGTGGAACGGAGATACGAGTGCAACTTATGAGCCTCCGCTCTCGACTGTACTGTTCGGTCCTCCGGATTTCCTTGGATTTCCGTTTTTTTCTCCGGAATCACCATCGAACCCTGCTCTGATTCTTCTCATTGCGAGACTCACCGTGTGGTGCTCGGCTTCCGGCCGTCCCAGTGAACTTTCGATTTTTTTTTCTCTTGCCGGGGTTTCCACTGTCCATCTTGTACGGGTCTCCTTTCCGGAATTTCCTGGGATTACTCCCGCTGTGTTTGACTCCTTTACATCGGTGAGAATTATACGAACGTGCAGTGACCCAACGGCGATTTACAGCTGTCTCCTTGGCACTCCGCCCGTCCGCACGTGACGATTCTCAAGTGTTTGGGATTCAGTCGGCTCTCCGGATTATTCCCGGCTTTCGTACGTTATATTTTTTTTTTGAAATCTTTGGTGTTACTCTTCATTTGTGACTTTGAGGTCTAGGTTTTTCCCGACGTTTATACTTACCTCCCCTTGTGTCCCTCCGTATTTCTTCTCACTCCGTCATGGCGGACCATAATGAGACGGAGGAGGAAAAAAAGGATCGGCTTCTCCGGTCTCGGGAATCCGATGAAAAATACCGGCGGCTGGACAAGTTCCGCCTGGAAGTACGACAGTACTCCAGCCAGGAGAACCCTACATCCTTCATCGCCGCAGTGGACCACTTCGCCTCGGATCTCTTCGTGACCCATGACATGGTCATTCGGAACCTTTCCCGTCTTTTTTTAGACTCTCCGGACAGAGACGTCCGGGAGTGGTTCCAGTCTATATTCCCCAGGATCCGCATGTTCTTGGACAGCCAGACGAAGTCCTCCCAGGAAATTTGGGCCTACGTTTGTGCTCAATTACAGGAGCGCTTCGACCATGATCGGTTAAAGGCCGAGAAACAGGCCGACCTGGACGCATACCGGTATCGATCCGGCATGACTCCCCATTCCTTCGTCGCTGGCCTCCAGAAACTATGCTGGGATCTTGATCCTCTAATGGAAGAAGAGGACATCGTAGAGAAGGCCCGTGGGAAACTTCCACTCCGGATGAAATCTTTGGCAATCACTCCATCACGGAACCTTCGGGATCTGGCGAAGAACCTTAAGTTACTCCTTCAGGATCCGGAACTCAACCCCGCCATTAGGCCTGTCCCAACCCAGTCCTCTGTGGACCAGGCCCCTCAACTAGGACCTGTATCCGTCCGCGCGCTGACGGTGGTCACCTGCGACTACTGCGGTCGTCAAAACCACATCATGTCTCAATGTCGGACGATGCTGCGGGATGTCACAGCGGGTAACACACAACGTCTGACTGCTGTGGTCAACGCTGGGAAACAAGGCACTCCTGAGGTCAGTCTTCCTCCTCAAAATAGTTTGGTAACTAATTCTCTTTCGTTTCAGCCTCAAGTGCAACAGCAGCCGGCGGCCTTGCCAATGTCTGGTCGACAAGTGCCCAATAATCACAATGGGGGATCCCGGAACCAACGTGGGAATTTCCGCCGCCAGGATCAGTTCCCTCCGAACAGTCATCCCGGGTACTACCAACCTCCGAGTAACTACCCTTGTCATCCGTCAGTAACTCCTCCTCTATTTTACTGGGATGGTCAACAGTACCAGCCATTCCAGATGCCGGCTCCACCGCAGCCGCCACCCCATCAAGGCTCTTGGGCGCCACCGACCCCACCACAAAACGCGGGCGCTGGTCCTACTCAGCCCCCATCCACCAACAATCAGGGAAACTGCTAGGTCTGACGTGCGGGGACGTTCAGACCAAGCAGCCTCACAAACTTTCCCCTCTAATTCAGCGGAGAATTAGAGAACTCAGCCTGTCAAATCAGCCTGAGTCCTCTAATTCTCCTCCAATAATGTCATCTCCTACGGGATTATCTCCCAACCTCGGAACTATCAAGAGGGCCGAGTACACCCCGACTCCCAATTTAATTCAAAATATATCCCCTGTGGAGAGACCCGTTCATACACCGGTCAAATCAACTACGATTATTAACTCTACGGAAGCACCCGTTCTTCTTCCAGAGTCACCTAAGACTCCACAGAATTTAATTACAGTTGCAGACGAGGTCCCCCGGCCATCGTCTCCTTCTTCGGGTAGTGGATATTTATCCAACCCTTATATTTTACCCAAACAATTCCTGTGCAAGCGCACACGGATGGCACTCCAGTCTATTCCCACATGCCTTGACTCCAAAAATAACACAAAGATTTTTTATTTTTTTCCAAACCCTACGTCTCGCTTATGACTCCGAACGGGAGATAAATGCGGAGTTTACTCGCCTCTCGCACCTGGCCTACTCGAGGCAGGATAAAATTTATCAGCTACGACTAGCAGGTTATCGTGTCCGTCTGCCTGCGACAGTGGACACGGGTTCAATGATTTCCACTATGGCTTCGGCTACTGCCGCTTATTTGGAGAACAAGTTTCCCAATTCTATTGTCATAGTCCCACATGAACCCAAGTACTTCTCCACCATTTGTAAATCCATGAATGGTTCCTTTAATCGATCTGCAATTTTGTTTTTCAGAATCGACGATGCGCCGATGTCAAAACACAATTACAGATTCGCCATTATCGAGGAGATGGACACACTCATCCTCCTCGGATCTAACTTTCATGATAAATTCGGTTTGGACATGAATGTCCGGCGGGGATACACCCGATTTGAGGGACTCGATCCCCTGGCTGACACCACCGGTCATTCTCCAGTCTCCGTCAACGCTACTGATCATAGCCAAGTGGGTTTAGATCCTCCGATGACTGACTCCCTTGAGTCTATCCGGCGCCTGTCGGACACTTGTAAACAACACTACCAGCGGAGACACAAACTGGCCGACTCTATGGCTCGACGAATTGCCCGCTGGAATCCTGACGTTGATGCATTCTCCAGCCGGGAATCAGTCACCTCTATACCTACCATTTACGATTCACGTATATGTAGTAGTTATGTCTCTTTGTGTGAGGGCTCTTTAATTGCACATTCCAATCTTCCAGGTCACTCAACGGCTCCCTCCACCCGATCCCACTCTTCGATGTACTCGAAGGGACCTACGGAAATTAAGCCCATGACCTGGCGACGCCTGACAATTTACTCAGAGCACCCTGGCTACTCCGGGGACGTCATCCTCACATCCGACATCAACCCGGATAAGGGATTTTTATTTAAACATTCCATTTTACGTTTGCAAAATGGTAAATCTCAAATTGCGGTGGTAAACCGTAACCCCTACCCAATTTATGTCCCCTCTGTTAGATATATAGGGAAAATCGAACCTTTTACGGGTACCGAAATGAGACAAAACTCTAACCCTACTCGCTTCCCAGATCCGGATATTACTCCCTTTAAACTTCCTTTTAAGGAAGAGGAGGTTCACTTAGGGGCTAATCTTACCTGTCGTCAGAGGTATGCCCTCCTTGGAATTATAAATTCCTATCTCCCAAATTTCGCCCGCTCTGACGACGAGTTGGGAGTGGTTCACTATCCTCCGGTAGTGATCAACACCGGGGATAGTAAACCATTCCATAAATACTCCTACCGTCTGGCCTATACCGAGCGACAAATTTTGGAGGAGCACGTCGCTCGCAACCTGAAACTAGGGGTGATTAAGCCCTGTGTTTCCCCTATAACTCCCCAGTCATCGTGGTTTCTAAAAAACCGGACGACTCCGGAGTTGCCCAACATCGGGTTTGCGTCGACATGCGTGAGCTTAACAGCAAGGTGGAACAAAACACTTATCCCATCCCACGCATAGATGATTGCCTAGACCATCTCGCCGGCTCCCAATATTTTATTACTTTAGACGCCCTCTCCGGTTTCCTTCAAATGGAACTCTCGGAGGAAAGTAAAATTAAGACTGCTTTCTCCACCCCGAAGGGGAAATTTTGTTATAACCGACTTCCTTTCGGTTACAAAAATTCCCCCGCGGAATTTCAAGCTATGATGGACGTAATTTTGGGCGACCTTAAAAATACTATTTGCCTCATCTACATTGATGATGTCTTGATTTTCGCTAAATCCTTCGAGGAACTCCTCGTACGTTTCCGATTGGTGATGCACCGCGCTTCCTCTTTTAATTTAACGTTTAAATTGAAGAAATGTTTTTTCGGGTATCAGGAGTTACATTTTTTAGGACACGTGATCAGTTGGGAAGGCACCCGGCTGGACCCTGCAAAAATCCAGGCAGTCTCCAACTTTCCCAGCCCTAAGAACCTGAAGGATGTTCAGTCCTTCATCGGATTCTGTAACTATTACAGAAATTTTGTTAAGGATTTTGCCGGCAAGGCTAAGGCCCTCCACGCCCTTACACGGAAGGAAGTCCCGTTTCATTGGGGTCCTGAAGAGGAGGAGGCCTTCCAATCATTAAAATCTGCCATGACTTCCACTCCCGTCCTGGATTTTTTCGACCCCGAAGCCGAGATCCGTTTGGTAACCGATGCAAGTTATTACCGAATCGGTGGGGCTTGCGAACAATCCAGAGATGGTAAACTCTGGAAGCCGATTGCCTACACATCACGATTGTTAAAAGGGGCTGAATTAAATTATTCAAACCCCGAAAAGGAATGCCTTGCTATTGTTAATGCTTTTCAGGTGTTCCGCCCCTATGTTTATGGACGACGGGTCCAAGTGCGGACCGATAACGCAGCGCTGACATCCCTGTGTACAATGAAGGACCCTCACTCCCGTATTGCTCGGTGGCAGCTCTTTTTGGCGCAGCAAGAGAAGAACATCATTCACGTGCCAGGGAAACAGATTCCTCACGCAGAGTGTCTCTCACGCTATCCGATTCGGTCGCTTACACTCCCAGTCCCATATTTAACCCGTCATCAAATTACGGAGGACGAACCAGTAATTCAGGCGGTCCTCGGCGGGAATGTGGAGGCTTTTGCAGAGCACCAACAAAAGGACGCTGCCCTGAAGGCCGTCATAGATGATCTTAAAATTAATGGTCGAAATGATGGACTAGCGGGTAATAAATTTTCAAAACAATTTGCACTAATTTCTGGTCTTTTGTTCCGTATAGATAATTCCTCTTGCGAGCCTTACAAACTTGTCATCCCTCCAACGCTTCGGGGTCCCATCCTAAAGTTGGCGCATGACGACGGTCTGGACGGAGGTCACGTGGGTCTATACAAGACCTACCAGAAGCTCTACAGACGCTATTACTGGCGTCGCATGAAAGAGGACATCTTGGAGTACATTAAAGGATGTACCATCTGCCAGGCTGGGAACCCACGAACAACCAAACCTCCCGGACATATGAAAATTGTCCCACCACCGGACAATGTTTTTACTCGGGTAGCTATCGACTACGCTGGGCCCCTCATTACGTCCAGGTCAGGTAATCGTTATATTTTCGTGGCAATCGACCACACCAGTAGGTTCGCATGGGCGGCGGCCACTCCTACAGCAACCGCAGAGGACTCCGTACGATTGCTCAAAAAATTGATATTTGAGCAGATTGGAGTGGTCCCCCAAATTGTCTCAGACAACGGTCCTCACTTTACCGGTAAGGTGTTTACCGATTATTTAAAAAAGAAAGACGTCCAGCACATCCGGATAATGCCTCACCATCCCGAATCAAACGGGAATGTTGAGCGTAATAATTTGGAAATTAAGAGGTACTTAAAAAAATATGTTGCCTACCACCGGGATGACTGGGATGAACATTTGGGAAAAGCTTGTAAAAGCCACAATATGCATGTTCATGCCGTCACCCAATATACTCCCTTCAGTCTTGTCTACGCCGTCCAACCAAAAACCCAGTTGGATTTACTGACACCAGTCATTACTATTGACTCCCCGAACTCACCATCCCAGCTCGAAACCACTAGAAGGGATCGCGTTTTCCGAGCTAACCTGAACACTACCAAATCTCAGGAACAGAGGGCTAAAAAATTTAATGTTAATCGACCCCTTAATAATTTTTATTTAGGTCAATTGGTCTGGGTACAGGATACCACAGCCTCGGGACTTGACCTCCGATGGATCGGTCCTTATCAGATTGTCAAGGTACGCGGGAAAACGTCTTTCTCGGTGGCTTACCGGGGCAACAATCGTCGAGCCCACACCCAGAGAAACGTACACTCCCATCGGCTGAAGCCCTACCTTCCTCCGGTGGCCTGGCAAGGTCAATATGACGACATATTCGTACACAAAACTCTGACCGAGTTCCGTCCACCCAAATCATCCGAGCGTACTATTATACGGGAACCACCCCAGTATGCACCCGTTGTTAAAGACGTCATCTCCCAATATGGTGACAGCCAAGACTCCGGAGGCGAATCACCCATCCGGTCTCGTACTTTTTATAATAGTACCCGGAGCTCCGCAGGTTCAGGTAGCCCGTCAGGGGAACTAACCTATCACTCTTCGGAGGGTGAGTATTTACCTCCCCACTCAACCAATGCGACGACTGTTCGCTCTCCTGTACTAACTCGCCAGCGTTCGAGACGGCAGTCAGAAACGATTAAGACCACTCCTACTACCAATTCCGTACCTATCCTTACAGGTAATCCTACACCTGTATATAACATTACTAATTTCTATAATATGCTCGGAGGGCCGTCTAATTCTTTTCCACAGGTGGACGCTACACCTCCCACGGTTACTCCCAACCTACCGTCTCCAAATGCAGTTGTTGCGCAGACTGAGGGGACACACATTCCTAGCCCTACCAGTGCTCCCAAGTTGATAGACGAGTCACTCCCAGTAACACACAGTAACTCTTATTCTTGTGTTAACCCGAACGGCGGTCCAGAACTGCCTCCGTTTCCTGTTCGATCCCCTTCAGGGTCTCCTCCTAAAGTTAACTCCCCGCCTTCTCCGACAGTGGTGACGTCTTATCCCTCCCCAACTGTCTCGGCGACTTGTGACCAAAACATAATGGCGCCGCCATTTCCCCAGGCCACGGCTAAAAAGCCTCTTGTCGGCTCCGTGTCTGCTGGTATAATTAGCTTCAAGCCTGCAAACTATATTCCTCCGGTTTTTAACCGGAGTGCCGAAGAACTTTACTTTGCTGACCCCAATCAACCGGGTTCCGCTCCCACTATATCTACCAACGACTACCCTTTTCCTGCGAGTATTGATTACAAAATAATACCCACAGGCCCGACTGATTGTGAAGTTGTTCTTCAACAACTCGAGCAGGTTGCGCCCGTCCCTTCTGTCTGTCTTCAGCCTTTTGAATTTCCCTTCCCTGGAAATTCCCGGAGATCGCCTTCGTCAAACAGTCCGGACAAGTCGTCAAACATTCTGGAGACTCTCGAGAGCTCCGAAATGTTTACGGCTTCCCATGGTATGTTAGGACCTCCCGACGCTTCCGAGATTATACCATCTCGGGTATTTCACTCGTCCTCCCATCTTGTCTCGGTCGCAATCCGACCAACCTACTAATCATGCTCATGGCCTCTCTTCTTTGCAGGAATCTCCAATTTCCCCTGCTGAGGACAAAAGTCCCGTCTGAAGGTCGAGCCCTAAGGAAATAACTAATCATCCTTTAATTTTTACGCCTGCAGGTCAACAGCAATTACCATTGACCCCGCCTCGGATGGACTACTCCCCGTATCGGTTGCCGCCGACTTTACGAACGGCTGTACCTCCTCCACCCTCCGAGGCTACGGAGGAAGCGACACCATCCCGCTTACACTCCGCTAGGGACTCCGTCACCCTGCGGAAGCAGAAAAAGAAATTGAGAAAACGGGGCAGACGGGCCGCAGGCACCTCATCCGAATCTTCCGATCTGGGGAACCCCAAACGGCCCACTGTAAACTCCGACGCAGCTTCGGTTGCGCCTTCACACGCGGGTGGTGAGGTCACCGACTTAAGTATGGGTAACACCTCTCAGCGATCATTTGCGGAGGTCGTTAAGGGTAAAGGTGATCAGTCTATTCCGAAAATTCCCAGTGTTGGAGAATTCCGGGATCCTACTTCCCGACCGGGCCATGCTATTTTAGATTTATTTAGGTCTCCTAAGGGGACTGTTCTCACCCCATCTAAAATCCCCGTATCAAATATTTCCCTTCTGTCCCATCCTCAGCCACACCATTCCATGATTCGCGGGAACGTCACCATCGGTGACATCCCACTCATCAACCCATTCTTGAGCCCCCGAGACCCTGTATGTACTACAGGTCTGGCTCCATTACCTATTAAAAGAACTAATTCCGGTACTTCTTTGTTTATTTCCGCAGGAATCCCTACGGACGGACCAATCGGTACTCACACTGTGCGGGACGCACAATTTCCCGGTCCAGGGGAAGGTTCGGGTGTTCCCGACAAATTGCCATCGGTGCCACCGACCAGATTGGGTGTGTCACCTGTAGTACACTTCCCAGGGAGGCCCCTGCTCCCCATAACAAAGAAGGCGCCAAAGGTGTTGGCGGAAAAACCGCCCCCAGAGGTACCGCGACCTTTGCCGGTGCCACCGGTCACTCATAGGGTATCCATAAAGGGCCCTCATGAGGAAATTCCTCGCCCTTCTAAATTGCCAGGACTCTGGAGCACAACCCCATCGACGAGGGTGCCACAGGAGTCAGCAATCACGGGTCAGGCTACACATACAGAACCCGAGGATTTTGGGTGGACAACAGTACCTCCCAGAAAAGCCTCAACCGCTGTAGCGAAAAAATCCTTTTCGCAAAGCCCGGGCTCATCCGACATTCGTCCTCCTGAAAGTAGGAGATATCCAAATTGAAACCGGAAGCCCCCAGAAAGGCTTCAGCCAGGTCGTAAATAATCTTCAAAACTTGATTCCGTGTATCGGGCATCATCCCCCAAGCCTGGGTCAGCCACTACCTGCACGATGGCCGCTTTTATTTCAAGACAAAATTTACATAATCAATTATTATCTTAAGAGCACAAGGCTCAACACCTATGGGGCTCCTCCGTAGCCCCTACACACACCACACAATACAACATACGTATATTTAAATACATTCATTTTTTTTTGTATACATACACACATATATACACTCCTACGAATGGCGGGTATCTATCCCCCGCCTCCCGTATAGGCAGTACATCAATGAACCCCGCCATGTTCCTCCGGCGAGCGGCGTCATCCTTCCTTTCATTTAGGGAATTTTCTCTTTGGTGGGGCTTCTCCTTTCTTCACCTATGTCTTCACCACATTAAGTCCTGAACAGTGTGACGGTGGGCCCGTCCTCACCGTTAGGGGAGAGGGAGAGGACCGACCACATTCCTTACTACAATTTAATTTTTATTAACATTTGAATACCTTTTTGTGGCTATCGCCGCCACTGATTTACCTAAAAATACAGGAGCCCACTAAAACTCAATGGGTCCAATCGGGAAATTCTTTTCCGATTTCAATATAACTTACCACTTCAACCTTACCAGATAAGGCCGGTCATCAAACCTTTTGTCCGGACCATTTATCTCTAGAAATCCTAAGGCACTCACACAATGTCCTTAACTATCATAGGATATTCCTATTTGAATAATTTCCTACCAGGAAATCACCTACACAAATTATTTCACAAGTCTGGTCCTCCTGGACCCTTCCATCCATTTTTATAATTCATTCCAAACTTATATGAGCTACCTTGTGGTCGTCTCCAATTCTTCTCTCCACTAAAGTTCACTGCTGTCATTCAGTTCCCTTCGGACGTTTCTCCTGGGCTCTTTACTGCGACTATCACATACTCTCACCGTCATGTGACAACTAGACATTTGTTTACATTTCTCGGAGGCATGAGCATTGATGATGATTTTTTTGTCTTTATTTGTGTTATATGTCGCCTCCCTGGCTGTTTATGTTCTATGATTATATTTCTTTTTTTGGGCTTGCGCCCCATAATGTGTAATTGTTTGTTTAGCCTTCCCCACACTTTCCCCTCCGAGCTTTCATTGGGACAGTGAAAGTGGGGGAGGGGGGGAAGATGTGAGGGTTGGCTCCCCTCACTCTTTATAATATGTGTATGAGCCCCGGCTCACAGCTCCTCCGCGAGTCGACGTTAATAAAAGTAAGTAAGTCGTTATCAGGAGAACAAGCAGGATGGTCGCATGGGAGCACGCTCCTCTTTATTTTCAGCATTTTTCCCGACTTCATATTATTTCGGCATTTCCCGACTTTAGTTGATTCCCGATAATTAGGTTAAGTTCGAGAGTAACCAAATAACGGTGACTCTCAGTCCTGGGAACGTGCCAGTTATGTTGATGGTCCCAGTTGTCCAGGAGCACTCCCGCCAAATCATACGGAACTCGGACAATATCTTTCAGCTCAATCGGTTTCCTTTTGAGTGTACTGGGCTTAGCAAACTGGACTTCAGTATTTGCGACAGCCTTCATTAGCTTGAAAGCACTGTAACCGTCTAACAAGGCGTGATGATGGCGGAATATGACTAATGTCCTGGGACACTCATTGGCGTCTTGGGACAACGTAAGAATCAACAATTCCCATGGACTCTGCCCATCTTTCCAGGACACTCCCAACAATCTGTTAATCATGCGTTTGGCGTCATCTTCAGTGCTATCTTTTGTCAACTTCAAATCTCCTTTATAGTCATAACCCCTCACGTGGTTTTCCGCTCGGAATTCACCATCATTCTTCCAAAATGTGAAGCCGCAGAAGTAGGTCCAAGTTTGCTTTAACTTTTTGAACAAACATTCCCCATTCGGCTTCCTCTCACTCAAAGCGTTTTCTGGTTGAAACCGATGCCTTTCCACGGATATATCCCCATCCACAAAAAACTGGTTTATTACATTGAATAGCGGCCAACTAGCACAACACGCACTGGTCCCTATTACCATCCCGTCTAAATCTGGACGGGATATTTTTGCCCAAATTGAAATCACGAGTCTAATAGCTAAGAGTGGCGGAATTATTATTAGAATTAGTATCAGAAGCAATAATACCAAACCTATCAAAATTAATTGAAGTATTTGTCTCATTGTAACCGTTTTCCCCATTTTCAGGACCCTTATAAATACCCGAGGATTTAAGTAGGAATTCGCAAATTCTGGCAGTTACCAAAAAAATAAAATTGATTATATTCGTCACAAGGTTTGTAGCTAATTTCTGCCCCAAATATGTTACAGGACCTTATTTGACACAATTGATAGTGATTGTGAACAGCAGGAATGACTAGATCTCCAAACGTATAGGATTGAGGTAATCACCAGTTTTTGCGGCAATTCTCAGAGAATAAAACAATGCATTTGATTAATAAAAATGCAACATGTACACTCTAAAATTATATGCTGAAACATTTTAAACGGATGACTATTACAAATTATTCGCTTCGTAAACATCATTTTGTTCTCAGGGTAAACGCATTAAAGTAGTCTTAAATAAGCCATGATTAACTCAAAAGTTGAGCATTGAAGCTTTTTACCAGTTTTTGGTTTCTCATCGTGAATTTTGCGGCCTACGTGAAACCCAGCTCACAAGTCATATCTAATTAATGATAAAATTAGCTGCTAGGAATGTTCTGGAGAAACCTCCTTAGATTAAAGCGTAACCTCTACATAATATTCCTCATATAAAACATTGTCGGCAACGTATTAGATAGTAATAGGATACGAAGTTTCCCATGAAGTAGGAATTGCATGCATTTAGTGTGACTCGCTTGTCCTTTTATTTGCGAAATCAACCTTAAGTGGGGTTTATAAAAACCCAATTGACTTGAGTCTGAGGTATTCCTTGATCCATTAAAATATTCATGCTCAGAGTTACTGGCATAATTAGATCTTTATAGGGAATTTCGATTGAAAACACGGTATTTTTTGCCTGCTCATATGAAAATATTCGAAATGCCTTCCACATGACCAGGTGTTGGGTACTGGTGGTTTATTACTTTTAAGATCAACATAAGAAAATTTGAAGAACACATTCATCTCATTTCTTGAGCATCACTGAGTGAGGACAAGACAACGTGTCCGTAGCAAATGGGAAATCCGGCGTTTTGCATGAAGTCATTTTGAGTGCAGATTTAGCGGATTTACACACTCCAAGGTGAGTTCCAGCTGATTTATGGTAATTATTGTAGAAAATCGTGTGAATTAATTTCAGTGACTTTTAGTGTTGTGATAAGAAATAATCCATTCTTTTGCACATGAATTTAATTGTCCAACATCAGATCAAATCTTTTCGGTTTATTTTACTTCCAGAATACATAACTAGCTCTGCTGCGTATTTATTCCAATCGAAAATCAAATGCATGGAAAATCCTGTATCCCTATTGGAATTCTCATGGTTCTTTTGCGATGGATCCAGCACACAAGTCCTATCTAATAAATGATGAAATTAGCTCCTTGGAATGTTCTGGAGGAAACTATAAAAAAGCGCAACTTGAACATATTACTGCTCATGTAAAAAATTCAACGCAATGTACAGTGAAATCTGTTTATAACGGAATGGCAAGGTGACTAATATTTATGTCCGTTCTAATTTTTTTGCGTTATAATAATTTTCCGTGCTAATGTAATATTACCTTGAAGCATGTATTAACAGGGAAACTAATTTCCCAAGAACGAATTACGTAACCAGTGTCATGATATTTAGCAAATTTATACTAAAATCATTTATCAAATAGCACATGCCTAAACACTAAAAACACAAAATATTAAACATTAATTTACTCTCATGCCAAACTTAAAGTAATTTACACATACTACAAAACCTGGAAGTATTCAGCTATAAATGGTTGCGCAAGAGTGGATAATTTTCGCTTTAAAATAAGCTCTTTGGCTTTAGTATGTAATTGCATTTAAAAATTCAGAATCGTCATCATGTTCTTGTGCTAGCCAACACGTCTTGAGGTTTGTTAAATGCAACTGGGATTTTGATACACTTAAAAAACGTGTTACAATCTCTAGATAATTGTCTTCTTGCTCACTATCCATTCCAGAATTAGTGTTTGAATAATATTTAAGATTTTTAAGATAACTTTCCATAGATACATATGTAGCATAAAATGAAAAAGGTCAACAAGGGAACCGAAGTCCGTTATATGCTTATAAATTATTTCCTAGGGTACATATTGTTAAGCCATACTTGTATTTTAAGAAAAATATTACATTGTATGTAAAGAGTAGCAATGAAGCCTGTTACTGTTAACTGTAACACGTAAGGAATATCACTTACATTTGTAAAGAAAAGAGAATCTTATTGTCTATTGTATCGTGCTCAACTATTGGTTAAAAAAAGGATGTTTCATCTAAGAAGCTTGGACTCTGTAGTCGCATTGGTATTAGCTCTGAATAAGAGTAACAATGTAAATGTAACGGAAACGAAACCAGTTTGAACTGGATAATTCCTGTTTTACAGCTAACCCTACAGTATATAAACCCAGCTCCTTCACACACTCGGGGAGTCTGGCTCGGATCTTCTCCATTGTAACTTACTGTTACTCTGCCGGACTCCACTCCACTCTCCTTCTCTAGCTCTCACTCTTCCTCTCATTCTTTTTGTACACTGAATAAATATTACTATAATTGGCAATACGCAGTTAATTTTTTACTTTACATTATATTACAAGAGACTAAACTCCCGAAATCCCTCACAGCAAGGGAGTGTATTCTCTACCTGCTACATTTCCCCCTATTTATTATACTTTATTTTACTCTTTTCGTTACGTACACGAACCTGCTCATTTTTACAAGTTAAGTAATCCCAATTACAATTATAACTTAATAATATGTATGTATGTAAGGGTCCGGTATAGGAAATATTCCATTATAAACATGTTCGCTATACCCACATATTGTTTATTGTTAACATTCAACTTATGGCGGGGATGTGCAAATGTGTCCTTTATAACGAGATTTCCGTTCTAATGAGATTTCCGTTATAACGAGATTTCCCTGAATTGAGTATTATTCGGATACGTAGTTTCCCATGCAGTTAGATAAATCCGTGGGAGTTGCTAAGAAACTATGAAATAAATACCGTGGTAAGTATTTGCTAACTAGTTTTAATACACGTTGGATATGTAGTTACTTTTTGATATTCATTTTTATGTAAAGGGTTGATTTTCATTTTACTACACTGTAAAAACTCCGGTAAAGCCATATGCAGGATAAAACAGAATTATGCCGATTCTGAATTAATTTCATCCTTTAATCCGGAAAACGAGGGCTGGAGTTATACTTGCATTGCAAGTTAAATGCCATCTTGTACATTCACAGTCCGGGCAGGCTAATTAAGATTTCTCTCTGCACTCAGGATTACATTATGGATTTTCCGGCAGCAAAGTGTTCCTGCATGCACGAACATTTTCAGTGACCGTTACGATTTTATAATGCATATGAATTAAAAGCATGCTAGTGATGGCTGCCAAGTATGAAGGCATGGCTCAGAAAGCTCCTTAAGGTTTCTGAAAACTTTTGAAATAAGACCAATTAGTTATTTGTGATTCGTGGTCCAGAATGAGTTTTCTCACTATTGATTCAGTTTTGGAGGACTTGAAGCTGACACATCTGTACCAGCAGAAATTTAGAGGTAAGAAGTGTCTATTACATAAGTAACTATATTCACAGCGTGGTTGATATATGTATGTATATACAGCGGTACGAATGATCGAAATTATAGTTACCGGCTCGAATTACAACTAGTAAAATATTTTATTTAGCTAACGATATATTGCGATTCTTGTATTTTTCAGATGAAAATCTCAGCGATGATATTCTTGTAATGATAATCGAGGACAAAGATGAAACTCTCAAGGAAGAGCTAAGATCTGTTGTTTCTAGTGCAGGTCATCGTATTGGGATTATCAACGCATACCGAATCAAAAGTGAACTGGCAAAAAAGGTAACAAAATGCACATTATGTTCTTTAAATCTTAATCTAAATTGGAAATCTCTGTGGACACATTTAAAATGCTCACACAAGTTTAACGCAAGATGCAGAAAGTTTTCGTGTCCCGTATGCAATTCTGAGTTTACATGGTACAATTCGTATCGCCAACATTTTCAATTACATGAATCCAGTCCAAAAACAAGTGTCAGTGAACACGAACGAAGCATCCAGAAATCCAAAGAGTTTGTTGGCTCTAACGAAAATGAAGAGGAAACCAAAAATACTGATGAGAGTAAATTGCCAGAATCAGCAGAAAATTTAATCAGAAATCTCGAAAGAGAAGCAGCAATTTACACAGTAAAACTCCACAGTTCTGGAAAAATTCCACGAAGTGTCATAGCTGAAATTATTAGCTGGACAAAGGACATAGTGGAGAAGATTGTTGAAATTTGCATTGCTGAGCAAGAATCGTTAAATGAAGACTCTGTTTTGCTTAACAAGCTAAAAAATCCATTCTTTAAAGTAGAGACACAGTACAAGCTGGATAAATATTTGAAGGATAATGGATTTTATGTTGAGCCAGAAGAAATAGTCTTAGGAACGTATCACAAGATTACAAATATAAATAATGTGACAATAAAGAAGCTGGCAAAGGATACACTTGAATACGTCCCGATTTTCCCGTTGCTTAAAAAAGTTCTGGAACTGCCAGGAGTGCTAGCAAATTCATTCGAAGTTTTGTCGCGTCTAAGGAATAATTCAGAAAGTATTTGCTACTCCGGGCCGATGTGCGGAAATTATTTTACAAAAATGATTTCCAATCAAAATTACGATGTCCAGGCTCCGACAATTTTTTTGCTCCTGTTTTTCGATGAGCTTGAAGTAGCGAATCCTCTATCGTCACGATCTGGACTTCATAAACTAGCTAATTGTTACATTTCACTTCTCAACATTGATGCGGCATTCAATTCCAAACTTCAGAACATTCATCCCTGCTTATGCTTTAAATCCAAGCTAATTGGGAAATACTCCCTAAATCGGATTTTAAGTGCTCTAATTAATGATATAAAGAAGATTGAAATATGTGGAATTCAAGTCGAGTCTGCTGAATACACTGGACTTGTAAATATTCGATTGGGTCAAGTAATAGGGGACAATTTGGGAATTCATATGCTGTTCGGTCTTACTCAAAGTTTTTCTTCCAATTATTTTTGTAGATTTTGCAAAATGTCAAAAATGCAAACCCAGAATCAGGGCAGGGCTATAAAATCTCTCACCAGAAATAAGCTGAACTACGAATTTGATCTATCCAGAAATTCACTTTCTCACACTGGAATTAAATGTGAATCAGTTCTAAACACACTTGAACATTTTCACACCACCGAAAACTTTTGTCCGGATATTCTCCATGACGTGTTTGAAGGCATTGTCCCCCTTGATATTAAGTTGGCATTAATGAACCTTATTAGAAGTGGAAACATGACTATTGACCGCATTAACAGTCGTATAAGCCATTTCGATTACCAAAGAATTCCAAACCCAGTCCAATATTACTTGAAAAAATTCAAGCACCAGATACACGCATGGGACAAACCGCTTCCCAAACGCTAACACTAATTTATTGTTTTACATTTTTATTCGGAGACTGCTTTGAATTATCGAACCCTTTCTACCAACTGATTTTGCTCCTTAAAGATATTCTAGAAGTTATAATGAGCTCCAACATAACGGAGGCGTCGATACCATTTTTGACAGATTTAATCGATGATCATCACCATCTTTATCGAAATTTATCAAAAAACAATCTTCGACCAAAGCATCATTTCGTCACTCATTACCCCGAATTGATTAGGAAAATTGGACCCTTAATTCGATACTGGACTATGCGTAACGAGGCGCGGCATAAATTTTTTAAAAGCGTAGCAAACGTCTGTGGAAACTATAGAAACATTTGCAAAACAGTTATGTCCAGAAATCAGATTTACTCAAGCTATGTATTTTTAATGAGTAAATCGTATGAACCCGCCCGTATGATTGAAGTTGGAGCAACAATCTCATCGCCGGAAGAAACTCTATTTGCGGATATTATCTGCAGCTCAGTACATATAATTCCTGCTGAGGAAATTATACTTATGAATGAGATAATTTGCCGTGAAAATAGTATAACCAAGAGTAAACTGATGTGTAAAACGTGGAATAATGATGAGCCTGTTATTGTTATGATTGAGTTATTGTTTAGACATAATTGCGTGAACTATACAATAGTCTATCCAATAAATACTACATTTGATCCGCATTTTCGTGCTTACAAAATTAAAGAGCGGAAAGAACCAATCTGTATTAAACTAGAAGATATAGAAAATATGTTTCCGTGTTGCCAGTTTAAGAACTGCGGTTCCACGGGAGAATGGGTTCAAATGCCTTATTATTAAGCACTATAAATGTATAAATATATTGTATTTCAGACACACCAGGTTCTTGGGAACGAACAAACTTGCAACTCTTTACCTCAGGTTATATCAGATTTAATAATGCAACTTTATACACAGTAAATATGTAATATACATTTTTAGTTTAACTGAGCTTATATAACTTAATTGATTTTTACAGGTAACACTTTTTTTACAAAATGAAATCATACAAAGTGGAATGGTTCAAGATGGAGCCGGACACTTTGCTCCCACAATTTCACAAAAGGATCCAGTGCGACAGAGCAGCAGGGCGAAGAGGCGGAAATTATTCTTCGACGAAGAATCGGATATAACGGTAAATTTCATTTGACATATTTGCTAAATTGTTTAAAATTAACCAACTAATTTGGAACTTAATACTTTGTGCTTAATTTAGGACATCGTCAAAATACTAAAAACCCATGACAATAATATGAGGGTGACGTTTGGCGAACAAATAATTGTGGCTTGTAAATCCATGAAGCCATTACCACCAAAGCTGAAGCGTCATCTAGTGAAAATTTGCTGCGAGGATCTAATTAAAAAATGTCATTCAAATCAGTTAGTAATTTTAAAATATTTATGTAAGTCTGATTATATGTCTGTACTGGCAGTTATGATTTTTTAAAATTACAGCCCATCCACGGATCAAAGAGAACAACTGGCTGAATGTATTGTATCTCAACTGTACCCTACGCTGACTGGCAAGGAAAATCTGGAATTGAAGGCAAGCTACATTGTGGCGAGCTAAAACACGCGGGTTTTGTGTTTTCTTTGCTTTAAAAGTACTTTACTAATGTTTCCTTTCAGAATTCGTATTATGCTCCATCTACTACCGTAACAGATGTGAACACTGGTAAAAAACGATCATTGTCCCCCACGGGATATATTCAATATTTTTTTAAGAATTTCTGGACAACGATCAGAAAAAATGTGGGAACCACATGTGAATCACTTCCAGATGCTATTTTGGATGAAGCTTTGGATGATTTTGAAGGTAGCCTGAAAAGTTATTTGATTGCATGTAATTATTTTATAAATTATTCATATAAACGGCAGTTAAAATATCGGAGGGTGCTAATCCGCAGCGTCATCTATTGAAGAAGGGCAAGAAATGCAGCGATGGCTCTGTAACCATAGTGCTCCCCCTCAAAAAGTATTCGACTATCTTACCAAGACATTTTCGCTTCGAAGAAAGGACATTCTTACGTGCCGAGCTAATCTGGAGTTTGAAGCATTTCTAAAACAATGGCCTCGATTGATGGATACTCCGGGAGCAGTATGTATACTAGTTAAATTCTAACTGCGTTTTTGCCTTTGTACAACATTTAATGAATTCTACGTATCTCTACCAAATTTGCAGATTCAGCAGGACTTTCAATTGTGCTATCCTTTAGTTGCGGACAATCTGACGTCAAAATGGACTGACATTGCTCCAAAAATTTTGGAGTATTTCAAATCTACGAAGAAGACCTTGGTAAACTTCGGAATACTGGGAGAAGGTAACAATATAGCATAAGGTTACATTTTGTTATATAACCATTATGTCATTCACATCTACTGCAGTAATTTCTTAGAAATATTTCATTTACAATTTCAGAACATGACGTCCTCACATTGGCATTTTTTATGCTTGCTGCTCTTCACCGACCCAAAGCTAAAAAAGTTACTCAGGGAAATAGCTTAAAATCTTTTTTGGATGTCACTCATGTCAGCTCCCATTATATTTATTGAATTAATTTCGCTGTAAAAAATGAAAATTCATTCAAAATTCAAGCTATAAGTAAATTTGTGTTATTATTTTAATTTCACAGCCTTTGTCGGACATTGACGAATTGGCAAGGCAGTCAGTGAAGAAATCAGTTCAAATTATTTGCAAGGGAAATCTGGAAAAATTGGAGTTGAACGAGCATTTTGTACTATTTGAGGGCCACGCTCTTAAAGTGGATACACTAATTTCTGCAGTGGATTTGGCCTTCAAAATTTTCTATGTATTTAATGTTCCATTTCCTAATTCATGCAACGGAGCCTGGCAGTTCTTAGATTATTGTGTGTTCGACATGTGCCAAAAAATGCCACTTCCCCCGTCAGTATCAGAACTGTCGGCATTTATTTCTTGCTAAATAATTGTAGTACGTAAGTGGTGCAACCTAAAAGTTGTACCTATGTATATATTTGTTATGTCGGTTCATTTCGTGTGTATATATATTTTTATTAACAATGAACACTCTTTGATTATTTGAAAGTCTACTATGTTGATTTTTATGAATAAACACAAAAATTTAATGCTACGAAATAATTTCATTAATTTTTTTATTGTAATTTTAAATGTATACAACGATGATCATGGGAAACGTTTTAAAATTATGCCGGATGGCTTTCAAATATAAGATGTTTTATTGTACGGCTAGGTTTAGTATAAGGGCATTCCCATTCCAATTTCAATCCTGCAAGTATCCATAATGTAACTATGCTTACAACAAGAATTTCAAGTTAAGCCAGGCAAGCTTGAACAATCCAAGAATATATTATTCCTGTTGGGATTGAATTTTTACTAATATGCATAACAAGATCAAAAGCTTCCTGGCCATGATACGTGTGCATATTCTTCCTGCTGGGATTTAAAAACCTTACCGGCCATGATTAAGTTCAGTCCGGAGTTTTTAGAGTGTACTACAAATTACATGCATTTAGTGTGACTCGCTTATCCACTAATTGCGAAATCAAACTTAAATGGAATTTATAATAACCCAATTTACCTGAGTCCGAGGTATTCCTTGATCCATTAAAATATTAATGCTCAGGGTTATTGGTACTGTATAAGTACATCTTGATAGGGTAAAACATCCTCTGGTTTTTCTAATACTGCAATGCTTTACAGTACGCTGATTGTTAAATTGGCCTTGGTTATCTGCCGTCATTTATATTTTGTTAGGAATTCCGAGATATTTATGCTACACAAAAGAGTTCAAGTTCTAATTTGTAACGTTGTTTAATTATTTGTGGTATATTTCAGAGCGTCAAGTTTCAGTACCTCATAGTGAAATACTGTACAATACTTTTAAGGCAGAGCACGGACGGTGTTAATCATGGTGTAATTTGTTGTTTTTGAAAATTAAATCTCTCTCAGACTTTGTAAGGGAATACAATTCGAAATATAAACAAATCTTGTCCTTATTTAATTTGGAAATATCTTGTTCACAACTTCATTTCTAACTTCGTTTATAAGCAGTAAAATTCTGTGACTTATAATTATTTAAAAATAATAATTATAATTAATTAAATAATAATATAATTGTGAATAATTATTATTTATGGTTGACTTTTCTTTTGAATTTTGATTTAATTTAATGCGTAAAGACCAACAATCAACCTATCCAAATACTACCACAATACAAAATCAAATGCAAGCAATATGTTTAAAGGTAGTCTTATTCCCGTGTAATGCGCAGCGAATGTCCAGGGTCTAGATATTATGTTTAAATGTTTGTACACAGGATGCGACAATTAATGCGGAGTGTGACTATATGTTAATTGAACTAGGTTTTTTTCATAAAACAGACTTGAATTTTCACTTGACCAACTGAACGTAGAGTAAAAATATATTTTTGCCTGGACCTCGCACCCCGTGTATGTACCTAATACTTGAACTTTAGTGTCCTAATACCCCGGCCATTTTCAATAGTATGCACGTGTACATGATTTTTCAGTTTTCAAAACTTCCTCAAAATCGTCACATCATCTGAGTATTTAAATATACATTCCTACCAGAGTTGCGTACTTTCTGGGTCAACAGTACTTACATTAGACATTTTCTGAGTTATTTCTTCAAGCGCCAGAACAGAAACATTTCTATTTATTGAATATAAATTATCAGAAGTTATTTTTCATCGGACCTCATACTTTCACGCCTTTTCGGCGTTTTTTGTTGACACGAATAGCAAATAATCACAAAAGTTTGGGTATTAATTATGACACCGTCTAGCGGGTGTTTCACATTTGTCTCCCTTGTAGTCCAAATATGTGATTTCCCGATATTTAAGCAAACTATTTTCCATATATTTTAAATTGTATTTCAAACCTAATTATCTGAAATTAATATAAATTATATAATATTACATTATCTGAGCGCTGTATTCAATGATTTGAAATTCTGTGAAAATTTTTGAACAAATGCAAGAAAACCTACAACAAAATGGCTCGGACAAATATTTTGCAAATTAACCCTTCTATCCATTAGGAACGAGGAAATTGTTAAGGAACCATGTACTGTGATAGAACGTACTTTTCTATAGGAACGCCGTCTATCTTTATTCTAAATGTGCCTTGGGACGGACTGAACTTCCTTCTTTGCTCTTGTGGTTCCACAAATAAAGTAAATATTTTTCAAATTGCGAATGTTTTTGACAGCTTGACATTAGGATTGATTTTATTCTCAGTGGTTATTGTCTCAATGGTGAGTAAAACTGGAAACACAGCATTCCAAAAGCGATTATTCACTATTTTCGGAGCTTTGCTAAACCAAATTCAACAATTACGAGCATCACATAGTAAATTGCTATTCCTATGGGCGTTCTCGGCTCTACTGATTAGCATCAACTATGCATCCTTCCATGAAAGTATTCTTGTTCATCCGGAAGATGACGCACCCAAATCCTTTGAAGAATTGGCTGAACGGAACTACACCTTATTGCTAGAGGCGTTTAACGTGTATGGATTATTCAACAGCGATGGCATTTAGGAATGGGTGCTATTTGGGGAAACTCAAAGCTTCCGGGATGAAAAGTTACTCGAATGACGAGAAAGAAATCGTTAATTATATTTTAGCAAATCCGAATTACGTCCAATGTCATTGGACGAGAGTTATTGATGCAGCAGAGCAGGTTTTGAGCTGGCATCTCCTTTCTCAGGGTTCACGGTGCAAGAAAGGGCGGGAAGTATTTTTCATTGTCAATAAATACTGGCGGTTTCGTGGACCATTTTCCAAAATATTTTATGACTATTTTCAGCTCGTGGTTTCGACGGGAATATTTTCACTTTATGATGAGTACAGAATAGTTTTCAATCGCAAGGTACATATATGAGCTGGCAAGTTTGGTTGGAGTAGGAGTTAATGATTACGAAGATTATCGGACGTGGGAAAAGTCTGAAGAACCTTTTGTGTTCTCTTTGCATACAGCAGAAGCTCGGAGAGTGCTAATGATATTTTTGCTATGCTTGCTCTGCTGTTTCTTAACCCTGCTTTTTGAGGTACTCTTGCTGATTGTGAGTCGCAGATTAGTTGTTAATGGTAGACTTCATTCAAATTCGGGGACTTTTCGATTGTGGCAACATTTATTAGGATTAGGATTGCTTTGCAAAGGGTGATCTAGAACTGTGCAAGATGGAAGGTATGAAGAAAGGAATGTCCTTAAAATAGCGTGGTTCTAATTAATTCCTAAACTGCTACACTTTTATAAAATTGTTTAGATTCCTCTATAGAAATAAATATTATGATAATTATAACAATTTACAAATGAAAAGGTTTTCGGATAATAAAAAGTATGTCCGAAATTTAAAATTTTCACAATCCGACCCCGAGGACGTTACTTTATCAGAAACGTTCTTTGTGTGAAATCCAATTCACTGACTTGTATTGACATATTCCAAAACATAGAAGAGTACGTGAGGCCAGTGCTGCGGACAAGTTCAAGTAATACTTGAGTTTTCGAGTCAAGTTCAAGTTCGGGTCAAGTTCAAGTAGGCCAATTTTTTTACTTGAATCTTTCGGGTCAAGTTCAAGTACGTACTCGGCTTGACCATGACATTCTAAGACAAGTCAGGTTCAAGTGCAAGTAAGAGAAATTTACTTGAAACTCAAGTCAAGTTCAGGGTCAAGTAATGGAAAGAAAAAACTGGACCATGAACTTGAGATTTCATGGTCAAGTTCAAGTAATTTTAGATTGCGCATGCCATAAAGGACGGAAGCAATTTCAAAATCACAATCCAATTTCAAGTCGTGTCCAGGGTATATTGTTTGCACATGCCATCAATCAAAGGACAAATTTCGAAATCAGAGTCCGTTTTATGAAGGTCTTGTTTACCAGACATTGTTAGTTGTTGCAGCGGCCTCTCCATGAGATGAAAGAATTATCTTGAAAATTCATATTGTTGCTTAGAATTATTAGTTTCAACTTGTGTAAATAAATTCCAGTAGAAAATGAGCTTGGATGACTCTTTACAAAAAGCGTTTAATAAGTAAGTAAATACTAGTTTATTAAATTTTAAATAAAGAGTACTCATATTGCTCAAATAGGTATAAGTATGTATATATGCATATATGAACATTAAATAAAACTTGACAATATGTAAAACTCGTCAGAGATACAGTGAAAGTCCGTTATAAGCGTTCAGCTTATAAGGAAATATCGACATCAGGGATGCATTTGTTTGACCCCAACTTTCATTTACGCAATGCTTTACACGTTTTGTATAAGGGAAATTCCTTTATAAGTTGTATAGTCCCTTATATCGAACTTTTACTGTATTCAGTAGACGCTCAAAGTTATCCTCGAATGGTTTTAAATAAAAAGTAGTAGTATATAATTGTTTTCTGAATGCGTTTTGGTTTTCAGTCGGAAGGAAATAATTTACTGATGTAAGTTCGACTTATTGTGGCCATGTTTAATTTTTTGTGATACTCAACTTGAATTATCAAGTTCAAGTGGCGTTCAAGTCATGGTCAAGTCAAGTTCAAGTCAAGTTTGGAACTTTAACTACTTGATCAAGTTCAAGTCTTACAAAAGTTACTTGATTACTTGAACTTGACAAGTCAAGTAATTGCACGAACGCGTGTTATCAAGTTCAAGTTGTGTCTTGAGCCAATCTAGTTGCCACCTGCAATTATTCTAGCTTTGGAATCCTCTGATGTTTAGGAGAGGCTACCTTTGATTTTGCAATGACAAAGCAAACCTGTACGTCATCCTTTAGCGGCAGTAGCAAACGCGTCTTTACTAGCAACACAAAAACATTTTGCTGTACCGAAGTAGTTAGGTATAACTTCGAAGAATAACATTGTGTGACTTTCAACTTTGAATGTGCTGCAAAACATATAAATATTCTTGCCAATTCTGCTGTTGTAATTTTGGAATTCAATTTCTTGAAATAACTTAGAAAAATTGCTAATTAATTAACTAATTGCTGTATTCACAGACATAATAATTTTGCAATTCCTGAGAGACCTGTTAGTTATTTCTTCTGGAAGTCACAAAGCATTCTCACAAAAAAAGGACCTCAAAACAAATCGCAGAAAAATTTTTACCTGAAAACACAATTTGGAAATTTGCAGAATTGTAAGAAGATCTACATTTTCATGCACTATTTCATAACGTGACGCAATTCCATGATCTAGAGGAACGAGGTCAATTTTGAACAATTAGCAAAAAACGTAGAGTCAATTCTTCTTGCGCAAGAAAATAAACATTTTAAATTATTACATATATTCAGAGTTTCTTTTCCATTGAACTCTTAACTTTTACGCATTTTCGTAATAACTTTTATTTTCTTAAACGAAACGTTTTGAAATCAATGCTTCAAAGTGTTGTGCACAAGTGACGACTGTCTTCATCATCAAAAAAGCAATCACTTTCGACTTAGTACATAAGATACGTATTAATTCGAACCGGGTACGACGAAATGCTGTGATTACCTGTACCCGAGTACCCGGATAATTTTTTTCAGTAGCCGTTCTGAAACTAAATTGTAGTTCCTGTGCTCATGATTTTCCCGTACCCGTAATGTACCCAAACCCTGTACCTATTTCCATTTTGTTCAATTTTACCATTATTTTTTGTTTAATTTCGATCCCTCAGTGAATCGAATTGAATCACAAATCAAACGATTCAAGCAGGAAAGTACAAAACTTCCTTATATTACTGCAGTGTCATATGTATTACTATACATATTATAAAGAGTATAGTAAAATCTACGCTAAAGCATCAAACGTTCTCGTATACGAAGTATTTGGACTTTAAATATGGAAAGAAAAAGTACCCGTGCGCAGTCGAAGCGGTTTTGCTGAATTGTTTGAATTGCAATTCACATGATATGATTCAATTCAGTACCACAAAACGAAACATACGATTTGACCTTGCAGCAAATTGAATCGAAATACTATTGAATCGAATTAAATCGAATCGAAAATTTTCAATTCTGAATTGAATTAGTCCGACCACTAGGGTGAGTATTGATTGAGTTTTATTCATACAGTAATAAGTCAGTTATAATTCCTCATATTACACATTGACACCGTTTGCTTTTAGTTGGAAAAACTAAAGCATTGGCTAATTTACAAGGGTTCATATGAACCCTTGCAACCCATGCGTTAATGGATTCTTTGGGTGCAAATAAAAATATTGTAGGCATAAATCTTGCAATGATGTCTGTACAGGCCAGTCCCAGTTTCATTCCCACCAAAATTTAATTGTATAATAACAAATTATTTACAAATAAAAACTTTCCCTGGAATCTTATGTATTGTTTAGTAATGTCTTATTTAGCGCACTTTTACAGTGTAGTGTATTTAGATACATGTTCCCTATATCTGTAGGAGCATCCCGTTATAAGAGCGCTTTTGGAGTTCTTATAGCCAGATTTCACGGTACCTGGTTTTGTCACATCCAATCGTCAGTTAGACTTGGACAAGTGTAATATTATTTTTTTGTAATTTATTTATTATTATAATATTATTTGATTCAAAGTGCAAACATAAATTAGGTGAAAAGCAAAAGCGAAATGTATCTATATAAACAATTAGTGCGGTGTATTTATTTCATTTTGTGAGAATTAACAGTTTTATTAAAACACTCTAAAAGCAAAGTTTCGAGGCCGAGACACAAAAGTTAAATGAAATAGTGAAAAAGAGCTACACTTATTAAACTTGTTCTAGTACTTCAAGTTTTAAGTAATTATTTCAGAGTAATTAATTGGTTATGATATTTTCAAAACGAATAAAACAAGTCTGATTTCAAGTTAAAGGCTGTTTAAAATAATTTTTACGACACACGTCTTTGCTTTTTATATGTAATCACTTATTACGTAAATTATAGTATATAATTATAAAAAATAGTATTTTAATGAAGACCTAGCGACTCGATATTGCCCCCGATTTATTAAATTTATATTAATATAATATTAGATCTTTACAATTGGTTTAGAGTTTTCAAATGATGACACAAGATATCTGAGATTAATTAGACAAAATTCAAGTAAGCTACTGATGCAATTGTTTTATTAAATTGGCTAAGAAGAAAATATGTGGGAATTGGATTTCATTTAAAACTTAAACCAAATGTTGACGATCCAAATCACGGTGCTATTTTAAGAAATGTAAGATCATGTACCTTGAAATTAATAAAAATTATTCTAACAACTTGTGGTTTCATATTAAAACCTGTTAGGACCAAAGGATTGGATTATTGCAATCAGTTAATTTGAAAGCGTTGTGCAGACTTCGATGAATTTTTTTCGGCAAGTTTTCCAAATTAGCACGACCTCAAAATCTCAACGTAATGTTTTCTGAATATTAATATTCTACTGATTCTGAGGACATAAATATACAGATCTGGTGTCTAGTAGGTTCCGAGATATTTCAACTTAAAGTTATTACTCTCAAAAGAATAGTTTCCAAAAAATACATTTACAACGAAATGCCGTTGTTAAATTTTTAACGACTATCCACTTCTAAATTTCTGTGCCCCAAAATATGCAAAAAACAAGTTTGACTTTATCATCCCAAAAATTATATGATTTGTTTCCCATACCCAGTTGAATAGGTATAAGACAAAACTGAATCCGGATTTTTAAAACCAGCCTGGTGTTGACCCGACAAAAAATTGAGGGCGGTGCTGATTTATAGGTTTGATCTTAGCATAGCTTCAAGTCCTACGGATTTCCGTTTTAGTTATCGGAGATGGGCTGATAAGATCGGAAAAATTTTATTAGGTCGAAGCACGTGAAAAATTAAATCACAATATATTTCCTATTTCGGAGGGATGTTCTAGCACTATCTCAATAAAATTAAAATAGCATCCCTAAACTGATTTTTCTCCTGTTTTGATGATAGTTTGCGGAACGGACCGCGGCCCGACCCACTCGTGTGCTCTTCAGGAGCGTTCGGGTTAATAGTTTTTTCTTATAGTTGTAGCTACACGTCGGGTCGGGTTTTCATCCTATCTGCTTTATGTTGGTCAACTGTTTTTTACTTACATAGTGCGAACTGCGGCCATATTTATTTTTACTTAGAACCTACAAGTCGCCCGGAAAATTCGGACCCATAACTTTTGAAACGCTAATGAGTTATTATGCTGACATTTTAAAAGTTACTATTGGTCATTATCATGTGCCACTTTAAAAAACGGGATCAAACGCCGCGTTAAAATCTCTGATGAGTGGGAAAATAAGGAGAGACAAGTACAATATTTGTATAAAAAGAAAAATTTCAAGGAGAATTATTCGGGCCAAATATTGTTTTCCCAAATCGAAAATTTGGAAGCAGGATTAAAAATAATGAAAAACCTTTTTATTGTTTCAATGATAAATAAACTACAGTTAAATACATTTTTTAAAGGCTGGATTTCCAGGAAATATTATGGTAAATTAACTTCGTCTCCTGTCAATAAAAAGGGATGTAAAATAATTCACTCTTACCATGAGTTTTATTCTCCATACTTTTTGTTTTGCCATAAATTTGACACATTCTGATTTTTAAAAAATATTCTTGTGGCTAGAAAGTGTCCACGACAGTTTTAAAGCAAACAGAATTAACTGGAACAAATGTGTCCACCTATCCTATTTATAGGCCTATATATAGGATAAAAATAGGCAGGATGCAAAATCCAAGTAATTATAGGTAGTAAAATAGGGTGCAGTAATTACCGCTAAAATTAATCCTATATTATATATAGGAGCGGCAAGAGTTCACTTTTTATTTAGGAACAAGGTAGGCAGTTTGCAAAGGTAAAAATAGGCATATTTAATAATGTATTGACAAATTTGTCAATCAATTATTTGATTTAACCTTAAATTAAATCTCAAAAATATTCTTCAAATACGTGACATTTTAGTAGTTCGATTTTTTTCATGTGTTACGATTTCACGCACATACATAGATGATTTTTAGTTGAAAAAATAAGCCTTTATAGTCTAAAAATAGGTCTTTATAGGCTAAAAAATAGGTCTTTATAGGCTTAAAAAATAGGCCACTATAGGCTAAAATATAGGCAGAAACATTACAGGAGTATATAATTAGGTAAATAGGTAGTCAATTCATTTTTGATAAATAATATAGGTTAATATGTAGGGAAGGCAAAGCTGCAAAAAATATGTAGTATTTTAGGTAAGCTGAACCTTTTGGACACCTTTGAACTGGAATGTAAAAGCAATGAAGCTTGTCGATGTGTGGAGATATCCAGCTTCTTGAACTTTAAAAAATGTATTTAATAGGATACTTATGTAGGATGGTAAAAGATATAATTCTGATTTCCCAAAATCTCTGGTTAATAATAAATTCAGCAGTAATTTAAGCACAAAATGTTGGATTCAATACATATCAAATTAAAATAATGTTGAGCTCACGAATTATTCACATGGTTAAATTTAAATTATTCTTTTACAGAACAGTTCGGATTTTTTCGCGTGACCAGCGATATTAAATAATATTTACCTTCATCCTCCACCGACTCGCTTATTCTGTCCTTTCTTGTCTGCTCGACGGAAACCGGCTTTTCGGAATTTTGATACTTTCCACCTTTGGTCTTTAAAATTGTATCCGTCTCGTTAGCATCAGCAAATGTGCTGAAAATGCAGTAGAAAATAATTACAACTATAAAAATGGACTTTAAAAAATAATCAATCATTTTCAAAATATAAGCTAAAGATTCTCAATTTAGATGGCCAGAAATCAATGGAAAAACTTAGCAGCAAAAAAGCTTAAAAGTAAAGTTGCTTTTCCGCCCTTAAAAGTAATAAACAAGTTATGGTACAATAATTATTTCATAGTACAAAAATATGCAGGAACAATGAAATTATTTATTGAAAAAGCAACGCGATCACACATGATTTAATAAAGAACTTTTTCTCACACATGTTTTTGTAATATGTTTTTCTTTGCCTTCTGCGATTATTACGCAATCAGTGATAATCTGGTGCAGGTAGTTTTAGAATTTTATAATTATTTAAGCGTGTCGGAATTTGGAGCAGAGGATCACTTCAGCAATGAACTTTTTCTTTTCGCTTACAAAATTTGATTTTTTTCTTGTAAGGCAAACGTTGGATGTAGATAAATGTGTAGTGGCTGTAGCAGAACTACATTTTACGATAAAATTACACAAACTATTGTTTTACGTATTTTCGGAACACCATACGAAAGAAAATCGAATCTGTAATAACATATTATATTACAAAATATTTGTGTGAATTAAAAATAGTGTGATCGCGTTGCTTTTTCAATAAATAATTTCATTGTTCCTGCATATTTTTGTACTATAAAATAATTATTGTACCATAACTTGTTTATTACTTTTAAGGGCGGAAAAGCAACTTTACTTTTAAGCTTTTTTGCTACTAAGTTTATTTATTTCTTTTACAAATTAGTATTTGTTACATATGGATACATCTGCAAGTATAATGCCGTAATTAAACCATATATGTATTATTTTATTCCAATACAATGCTGGACTTATATATAAAATATAGGCAGACAGGAGCAGAGCTGCGCTCACGACAAGTAAATCCCAGAATTGGCCCTGAACTAGAATTGACCTTGATTGTCAAGTAATTATATTTTTCAGTCGGTCTTAAACTTGACGGCTCATTGTCAGACAATTACTTGAAAATTCAGGGTCAAGTATTCAAGTAATTACGTTTTGCGTAACTTGAACTTGGCCAAATACACCCGGGACAACTCTTGACTTGACCATGACTTGATCATGACCCCAACTTGAACTTTCAAGTCTCAACACAAGTCTTTTTCAAAATAGAAATAGAAAAATGGTATTCACACTTGACCATTATTTGAAATACTCATGGTCTACTTGAACTTGAGCGCAGCTCAGGACAGGAGTAGTCCAGCACTGAATGTATTAAACTACCATCGTTGAGGAATGGCTTCAAAGCCCGGTGCCCCTGTCTGTCGCGGAGGTGAGAGAGAGATAGATGTTGGGTTCTGCGGTATGTACTGCTAGTTAGCACACACCAAACGCTCACTTCAATGTGAGTGGATTTGTAATTTCCTCTGTCATAGCAGTAGTTGTAGTATCGTTATGATATGAAAGACTTTTCCGTTCCAAAATTTCTTTTTAGCCGATTTATTCGTTAACTTTATTATTATTTTTTTGTTTGAAAAGATCAATGTTTCAAATAATGTGATCATTATTATTTTTTCTTTCAAAAGATTAATGTTTCAAAGAATCCTATTATTATTTTTTTTGCTTCAAACGATCAATGTTTCAATAACCTTACGCTAACTGCGGTAATCAATAGGTCTACTTTAACGCAAATTAATTTCTACAGTATGAACCCTTCGTTTGCGCAACATGCCCTGTTGGACATAGATTTACATAATATTAAGGGACCTTTGTGCCAAATTTTACGAAAATCGCTAGTGAAGAACACCCTTAGAATTTTTGCAATGCTAATTAAATGGTAGCTATGATAGGTCTTAGATAGCAACGATGCCAAAAATTTTTTGATATATGCCAATAACTCTAGAACACCTTCAGGTGCAACATTAAAAATATTCACGCACATTATTTGAAGTCTCCAATCGACTTTAAGCCCTTAAAATTTCCAATCGGACCTTTCGTTTAAAAGTCACATGCAAAATCATTTTTTTACCCTCGAGTGATAGCAGAGGTAGTTGCTTTTTAAGGCCAGAAAAGTTGTTTTGCAAAAAATTAAAAATGTGGCAGAGAGAAGTTAAAGCAACTTTCCAAAAATGAAAGCAGTTTATGTAATAGTTCTCAAGAGCAAGAGCAACGTATGAAGAGAGTAGAGAACAGAATAATTATTCTTCGTCGTTAAGAGTGAGCGTTGGAAGGAAATCTAGTACTAAAAAATTCGGAATTAATTTCGTACAATCCCTGACCATAAATATTATTCTCTAGGTTTTTAGGAGCGTCAAGTGCAAGGTTTGCGTAATACTAAGAGAATCTTTTATGCTGTTTCATGTCAATCATCGCTGCTGGTCAGAAACATTTCCAACAACAGTTTTTGGGCAGAGCACATTTAATTGAAGTTAAAATATCATGAGCTGTTGATAAACAATCCAAGGTTTGAGAACAGTCACTGCATCTGGGTGTTTTCAGAAACAAATCTACAGATATAGTGACTCCTCAACCGCTAGCATAGTATGTATACGAAGATGCCAATGAACTGTATTTCTCCTATAAAAATTCAGTGATCATTTCAGATGGTAGTCCATAGTTCCAGAGATTTGCGTGTACTTGAAAGTTCATGTTCATTCTTATTTTTGGGATTAACTTAACAACAAAAGTTGAACTGAATGAACACTAACAGATGTATTATTAGAGTAGGATTTCACACATGTCAATATAATAAGTCAAAGTCAATGCAGCTACAATCGTCAAATGGAAGATGTCCCGCAGTGATTGCCTACATCCTATTAACCTTATTAGTGCTTGATTAATTGGATTTGGGCCTATGAACATTAGTTTTAACTCGCAATAAAAGTTCTGAAATGAAGATTAGCAATGTTTTTGTTGTCTCGTCGTTGCAAATGCTGATGAGAAGTCGCGAAAAAATATACCCGTTCTTACAGCTGATGTTCCCGGTTCCGTTCCCGGGTCCAAGTCGTGTTGTAATTAAGTTTGGTAGAAGTTATTTTCAGGATTTCTGAAACTACAAAACCCCAGACTGAATGTCAACTTTTTAAACTGCTACAGAATTAGAAACGATGCAAAAATGACGGAAGTATTGATGTTGCTCTTTCACTAATAAAATTCAATGTTGTTGAGGGTTTCTTCAAGACGATACGTAGTATTTAAGATCAATTTCTGGTACGAAATTTAAAGAAATAATAAAACATTCATTTATCACATGTTAACTGTGAGGAATTTGATATCCCAGAAAATTAAGCGATAATTTTTAGAGAGTTTGAATCCAAGTGAACACAGATCACTTATTGTGAGTTGGTTTCGGATTGTTCGAAAGAAGAGATCTCAGTTCACGCTCTACATAGTCCTCAAGACGCTCAAAGATTTTTTCAGAAGGGAAAATCCTCTTATCCATCGTGACTGAAATTCCTTGGTCTCCGTTCACCCCGGCTATTAGAATGCTTGTTCCTACAGAAAAAATATAAGTGATGAGCATGCAATAAATATGCAGATACAAGGTGTTGTGTGGACCCACCCATTGTGTTTCCTGGCATTTCAATTCCTGAATGTAAACTCATTACTGAATACCCATCGTAATAGCTCAGTTGATCAGACACGGGAAAGGAAGAGGCTAAAATAGAACCACCACTGGTGAGAAAATTTGATAAAATACGCTGGGCAAAGGAAGGTGTCAATCCGATAGCGTCCGGGAGCAGGAATACCAAACCAGTCGTTATGGATTTATCCATGCGAGTAAACTCCTCTTGAATCTTCTGGGTCCGTTGTGCAGCAGACACAGCTTTTATGTACCACTTGAAGGGACACAAGTTCCTATAAAAACAATTAAGAAAATCACAATTATTTTTATCAGTTTTCTACGGAACAAACTGGAAAATGTATAGGAATTGTAATTAAAATCGTGCTGTATGTCGTTATGGTCGACTTAATCTGTAAATAAATTACAAGTGGTTATTTAATCCTCCAGGATGATTTGGTTTCGGGATCGGAATCAAAGTTGTCAAATATTCCGGGACGGGCAACTGTGCTTCTTTAAAAATTTCCTGGATCCCGCCGCCCACAATAGAGAACAGAACTGCAGCATAAGCCATGCCTAATTTGTTCTTCGCCTCCTTGATCAATTCAACCCGAAAGGATTTAAGTATCAAAGAATGGAACTCCCTTCTACCACGCGTCCTGGGAAAGTGCCAGTTATGTTGATGGTCCCAGTTGTCCAGGAGCACTCCTGCGAAATCATACGGAACTCGGACAATATCCTTCAACGCAATCGGTTTCCTTTTGAATGTACTGGGCTTAGGAAATTGGACTTCAGTATTTGCGACAGCCTTCATTAGCTTGAAACCACTGTAACCGTCTAACAAGGCGTGATGATGGCGGAACATAAATAACGTCCTGGGACACTCATGCCGTCTTGGGACAACGTAAGAATCAACAATTCCCATGGACTCTGCCCATCTTTCCAGGACAGTCCCAACAATCTGTTTATCACGCGTTTGGCGTCATCTTCAGTGCTATCCTTTGTCAACTTCAAATCTCCTTCGTAGTCATAACCCCTAACGTGGTTGTCCAATCGGAATTCACTATCATTCTTCCAAAATGTGAAGCCGCAGAAGTAGGTCCAAGTTTGCTTTAACTTATTGAACAAACATTCCCGATTCGGCTTCTTCTCACTCAAAGCGTTTTCCAGTAGAAACCGATTTCTTTCCACGGATATATCCACATCCACAAAACACTGGTTTATTACATTGAATAACGGCCAACTAGCACAACACGCACTGGTCCCTGTTATCATCCCGTCCAAATCTGGACGGGATATTTTCGCCCAAATTAAAATCACGAGTCTAATAGCGAAGAGCGGCGGAATTATTATTAGAATTGGTATCAGAGGCAATAATATTAAAACCGCTAAAAATGTTTGAAGTATATGTCTCATTGTAACGGCTTCCCTTATTTTATGGACCCTTATAAATATCCGAGGATTTAAGTAGGAATTACCGAATTATGACAGTTACTAAAAAAAATTTGATTGTATTCGTCTGAAAATACTTTTTTGCTAGCACTCGGGCCAATTTCCGGACCAAATATTTTCCAGGATCCTATTTAACACAAATGCTTATGGGTTGTGAACAGCAAAAATGAATAGCTATTCGAACTTAAAGGATTGAACTGATCCCCAGTTTTTGCAGCAAGTCTAGTGATTCTGAAAGAATAAAATAATCTATTAAATTGGGCACTAAAGAATTAAATGGGGAAACATTTTAAACGCGATGCTTCCAGAAATTACTCTTTTCATAAACATCATTTTGTTCTCAGGGCAAATATATTAAAGTAGCCTTATATAAGAGACGGTTAAGTCAAAGCTTGACCTTTTAACCTTTTTACCATTTTGGGAATTCTGAGTATATTTTGCGGTGAAAGTGGAATCCGAGGCACAAGTTCTACCTATATAGTGATGAAATTAGCTGCAAGGAATGTTCTGGAGAAAACTCTTTAGTTCAAAGCGTAACCTGTACATAATATTCCTCATATAAAAAATTGTCTGGAACTTATTGGATAGTAATGGGATATGAAGTTTCCCATGACGTAGGACTTAGGAGTACAACTTACATGCATTTAGTGTGACTCGCCTATCCACTAATTGCGAAGTCTATCTTAAGTGGGGTTTATAATATAATATACAGAAACTATGAAATAAATACCGTGGTAAGTAATTACCTACTAGTTTTTATACATGTTAGATATGTAGTTACTTTTTGATATTCATGTTTTAAAAAACGGCTTGATTTTCATATTACTACTTCAAATTACATGCATTTAGTCTGGCTCGCTTATCCACTAATTGCGAAATCAACCTTAGGTGGGATTTATAATAACCCAATTTACCTGAGTCCGAGGTATTCTTTGATCCATTAAAATAATAATGTTCAGGATTATTGGTATAATTAGATCTATATAGGGTATGCCGATTGAAAACACGGTGGTTTTTGCCTGTTCATATGGAAATGTTCGAAACGCTTGCCACATGGCCTACGATGATGTTTTAGATGTTAATTGGCCGGGTCACTTTATGTGCACAATTATTGTAAAACATCATATGGATTTTCTAATACTGTAATCCTTAACAGTACGCTGACTGTTAAATTGGCTTTGGTTTCCTGCCGTCATTTATATTTTGTTAGGCATTCGGAGATATTTATGCTACACAAAAGAGTTCAAGTTCTAATTTATCTTGTGCAATTATTTTTGGTATATTTCAGAACGTTACCGCAAATGCAAATCTGTATCAAGTTGCAATAGCTCAGAGTTAAATAAATTATTTTTAAGGCAGAGCACAGACGGTGTTAATTGTGGTATAATTTGTTGTTTGTTCCCCATGTACCTATTACTTGAATCTTGGTACCTATACCCCGGCCATTTTCAATAGTGTGCACCTGCTCATGATTTTTCTGTTTTCAAAAATCCCTCAAATTCGTCCCATCATCTGAGTATTTGAATGTACATTCCTACCAGAGTTTCGTACTTTCTGCGTCAAGAGTGTATACATTAAACATTTTTGGAATAATTTCTAACAGCGCCAGAACAGTACAATTTCTATTTATTAAATATATATTTTCAGAAGCTCTTTTCCAACGGACTCTTAACTTTCAAGCCTTTTCATGCTTTTTCAGAATTTTTTGCTGACATTAGTGGCAAGTAATCACATAATTTTGGTTATTAATTTTGACACCGTGTACCGGGTTTTGCATACTGTTCTCCTTCCTAGTACAAATATGTGAATTCCCGATATTCAAACAAATTATTTTACAGATTTTTTAAATCGTATTTCAACACTTTGGCTTAATCTCTCTGCTAATCTAGATGCAGAAAAAGGTAGAGTCATGATTGTTAAGAGATCACGCGTCAAATTTTGAAGTGTTAATTGGCGTCTGCTTGGTGATTCAAATTTTGTATTACTAAAATTGGAGTGCAGGATTTGTGAAATGAAGCATGAAAATCTCCACTGACAATATAAGGAAAATGTGGATGTAACAGTGAAACACCATGCTTGTACCGACAATTCAAAAATTGTGAAATTATTAACATAATTTTCAAAAAAATTTAATTTAATAATAATTTAATTTTTTAATTTCGCGTCTTTATTATGGGTGAAGGAAATATGTACAATGTTCGTAGATTCTTTTTCAGGGAAAAAATTCTTTGGCCGTTGGAGGTCTCTCGTGTCAAAAATCCAAATAAAGACATTCCTGGTATTTTGTGAGTCTCAGGTCCAGGTGTATTCATGACAAAAGTTATTTTAAGAAATCAGTTGGAAAAATAATATCTGGGTTTCTTTATCACTGGTTTTCATAAATCGGGTGGACCAAATTTAAACTTGGTAGCATTTGAGAATAATAGGCTTGTAATTTTGGAAGGAATTGTAATTTGGTTTTCGTTGCAACAATCAAAATATTTGTGATTTATTACTTCAGACTTTAATTTATGTTTCTCATATTTCCGGATTTTATTTTGAATTCCGAATATTTCACAACATTTCGTGATTGCAAATTTTGGCCTCCCTGAATAAGGACACATGCTGCGATATGAATCAACTGTTTGTTTACATTTATCTTTCATTTTTTTAAATAAAAAATAATTGGTTTCCAGTTATCAAATTCCAGTTAAACGGATCATTTAGTTATCATTCTCGTTTTAGCTACTGACGGAGGCAGTCGCAATTAAAATTAGCTCCTGCAATAGAAACACTAACATTATAAATTCCTTACATAACATTGTTGTAAACAATACACATAGCTACGTGAACGCATGCCAAGAGTGTAAATGCCATTGCAAACTGGCAAACGTGAACTAAGCTTGACGCCCCCAGAAAAGAGCACCAATTCGGTTGTGAACAACCCGAAGAAAAATTCCAAGAAAATGACGGTCACATTGGATGACCTAAAGGTTCTGATTGATGCCTTATCCGCAAAGTTGGACACTATAATTGACACGAAGCTGAAGGAACATGAGAAAAAAATCGAGCTACTAGAATCAAAATTAGAGTTTTTGCAAAGAAAAGCAAATGATAAATCAGTAGTTATTTTTGGAGTACCGGAGGACAGCCAGGAAAATTTCCAAAAACTGGAACAGCAGACGGAAGTACTCTTTAATCTCCTGAATATCCCAGGGACTGGATTCGATCATGTAAGAAGAATCGGACGCAAGACCGTTGGTAAGATCAGACCAATTTCCCTGACTCTTCTGACCACACGGGATAAATACAAAGTGTTTGCTGCAAAACTGAGACATAAAGATGTACCAGAGCTCCGAAACATTTACATCAATCCAGAAAAAACACCTCGTCAAATACAAGTTCAAAGAAAACTGGCTGAGAAAGGAAAGGAATTAAAGAAGATTGAGACTGGTATAAAGACTAAAATGCGTAATGACAAAATGTACGTGACACATATGGATGGAAGACAAGTTACGTATACACTGGACTTCAACGATCCTACCTGGAAACCAATAATCTTGTGAGACAATACGCCCATGACCATTAAACCCGCAATACACTTATTACACAAAATTGTAAGTTCGGATTCTGGAACTGTAGAGGAGCCCAAAGTGTGTTAAATCTACAAAAGTGCCAAATTAACAATTTAACAAATATGGATATTTTATGTTTATGTGAAACTTGGCATGAGAATAATGACAGTATTTTTAAGCAACTGCAAATACTTTTTCCAAAACATTTATGCTATAGCAGCGTAGCTACCCGTGTCTCCCAACGTCGTAGAGCTAGTGGTGGGTTAGTTACACTTATTAAGAAAAATTCATTTAGAAAGATACAAGTGTTAGCTGTGAAGCAACAATGGATAATAAATCTTATTGTCTGTCAAGTGGGGTCTATATTGCTAATAAGTTGCTATCTCAATGCAAACCAAACAAGTAAGGAAATTGAGGATTTACAATTTGCAATAAATGACGTCACCCTTAATTACAATGTTCAATCAATATTTGTTCTTGGGGACTTCAACGCTAAGGTTGGCAATCTAAACTTAATTACCTTCCCGACTTATTCACCAAAAATATTTGAACACAGAATCTCTTTAGATAATAATAATTATTATTATTATTATTCTTTATTTCAATGTCAAAGGAGTCAATACATGTATTGGTTTTCACCCCAGACATTACTGGATCCAATCAGTGTGAAAGTACAAATCAAAAATATAAGGAACCGTGTCATTACAAAAATCCAATAAAATCATTCAGTGAACAAAGTCATTACGTTTAGTAAGTATGTATTTAAATAGCTCATTGTGAAAAACGCTACGAAAACAATACCGCATTCTAAGGTTACCGGGGAGCGTGTTCCAAAAACTCACACATAAGTACATGATGTTTTTCTGAGCAACAGCTAGCTTAGTCATCGGGTGGTATAAAGAAATGTAGCCGGAAGAACGAAGTCTGCCAGGAACGTACTTTGCTATAAGTAATCCATTGATATAGTTTATGTGTTGACCGTAGTGCAAAAGTAAAAAAGTGAATTTGTTACAGTAAAAAAATATTCGTTCCTGTATAGTAAGTACATTGTAATACTCAGAATAATACAGATAATACTATAAATGAACGAGGAAAGGAACTTTCTGTACTTCTGGAAGAGTCTGGGCTTTTCATACTAAATGGTAGAACCGCGGGAGATTACCCTGGCCAGTTCACCCGCCCGGAGTCCTCAGCAGTGTTAGATTTAGTTGCAGTGAACATAGAAGCGCTTGGTCAAATACAGTCCCTAGTATTTGAAGACTTACACGAATCAGACCATTTCATAGGCGTAATTAGCACCAATATTTCATTATCGAATGCTGCCATACAACAAGACAAACATGTAAAGCACAGAAAAAAATTTAAGTGGTTTAACGACAAGAGGGACATTTACCAAGAAACTTTAGGAAATAACATGCACACACTGACAAGTATTGGCCATTATAACTTCTTAAAAGACGCAATAATAAATTCTGCACATATAGATAAATTAAAAAAATCCACAGCCCACAAAGATATCCACCGTGGTATAATAAGGACTGTATTACATTAAAAAGGTAAGTACAAAAAGCTCTAAAAAGTGCAAAAACATCACACTGTGCTACAGATATACGTAAGGAATATTTGTCGAAACGTAAATCCTATAAAAAATTAATTCAAGTGACCAAAAATAACTTCTGGAAGTCAAAAACGCAAGCTGTTGCAGATTCACAAAATATTATTGAATTTTGGAGAAATATAAGAGGATTCAAAAAACAAGAAACCCCTGGGAATGAAATTGAAAAATCTGTGTGGGAAGCCTACCTAGCAAATGAGCAACGCAATGAGATTGACATTATTACAGACACTCGACATGAAGTATTGGATAGAGAAATTTCATTGATGGAAATACAGGAAGCACTGAAACACTTAAAAAATATTAAAGCCCCAGGCCCAGACGAAATAACTAATGAATTTCTAAAAAACCTCCCCGTGTCTGGAATTCAACAATTATATCTAGCAATTAGGGAAATATTTGAAAATGAGAACCCCCCAGAAGATTGGAGTCAAATCGAAACTGTAAGGGAGCGTTCATAAATTACGTCATTCAAATTTTGAAGATTTTTGACCCCCCCTCCCTCTAAATCACATACAAATCAAATTGCGCATAGCCCCCCTCCATCATAACGTCATTTATTGCTGAAGCCGTCTTACGTGTATATGGTGGTAAGGCAGGTGAGGTAGCAGTTGTCCTTGATTAAAGATTTCTGCGCGATATTTATATAGTTTCATGCTGTACTCTACATTCGTACTAGTAATTTATGGCGAATCAAAGGGAATTATCTGAATAATAAGAAAACTACTCAGGTTTCCAAAATTTTGACGAAACTTAGAAAAAACGCGATCACGAGACGTCGTTGTCAGTGGGGAGTAAAAGAGCTTTTCTGGAATTGAACAAAGTCTGCAACATGGACAATGCTGAGGAGGGAAGTAAAAAAGAGTATCATGTAATGTATTAGATTTAATATTTAAGAATATAAAGGCTGCACCAATTGGGCGTATGCACTTTAATATTCTGTACTCATAACTTAACTAATGAAATGTTTTGCTGCTTTACAGGAAGTTATCAATTGGGCAGCAGTAAAAACATTCGACGAAAAAAACGTTTTCCTTAAGGCCTACTTCGATGCACTGCCTCCTGAGGAAATGAAATGGGCTCGAAACATAGCGCAGCGTTACAAAAGAGGACATGACAAGAGAAAGAAGGAAAATAAGACAGGTGTCAAGACGACTGTCCAGGAAGTCAAGAAGAGCAACGTGCAAACGCCTGAAAATTCATCAGTGCAGCCGTTGCTCTATACGTCTCCTTCCGAAGAGACAGTTGAAGGATGGTGGTCAAAATTTGAAAAATCTGAAGTTGTAAGTCTGGATTGTGAAATGGTGGCTGTAAAGAAAAGCGGAAAGTATGTGCAGGAAGCAGCTTTGGTCTCTGTGTGCAACTATAATGGAAAGGAGATCTACAAAGCTACAGTTAAGCACGCCAAGGATTCCTTCAAAGTAGATAAATACACTCTTGCAATCAATGGGATTAAATCAGACTCTTTGATTGACGGAAGGGAACTGGAAGATGTGCGAACCGACCTTGAAGAACTATTTGACCAGAAATTAATTTTAGGGTGCGCAGTTGCCGGTGATTTTAAATGCCTTGGGATGGAGAGTGGAGACTATGACATATTTGGCGTTCAGTGGGAATGGTACTGGCTTGATAATGACGGATCCAGAAAGCCATTTAAGCTTAAAGCTCTTTACAAGCATTTTTTCCCCACAGAGGCTTTCCAAGACGGAATTCACGACCCCTTTGTAGACGCTAAAGCGGTTATGAAAATATTCCGCTTTAAATATTTGATGGGCGAGAAAAAGGATGCTTTTGGGTCCCGACTCAACCCTCAGGCGGTTGCAGACGGTGATATAGATAGGTTGCTTGTGCCCAAAGTTGTGTTCAAACAAAAATGTTCTGTCAAAGAATTCGTTTCGAATCGGTTAGGTTTGTTGGAATGATGTATCATTAGTTAACTTTAATAAAATAACGAACAATTGTAAGCTGTGCACGTTGAATTAAACTGACAGGAATTGAATTACTGAAGTTTCCCTATAAATAAAGTGCAATAGTTATTTCGTTTCGTGTGACTCTGTATTAGTTTTAGGATTGATTGAATAATTAATGTTAAATGTTTGCAGTAACATTTTATAAAAGTCAAGTGCATTTGTTCTTTTGATCCGACTGAATTTTGGGCCATATCGTTGAAAAGCATTAAAGTTGAAGCGAAAATTACAATATTTGCTAATTTTAAAATACTGACTGAAATTGTAATAACTTTATTTTAGATCGATTTTATCATAATATTGAAGGTGAAGTTGAAGTTAAAATATTGTCTTGCCGTAATATACGGAGTGAAATGGTAATGACAATGATTTTTTAGGTCGTAGTTGACCAATGTATTGAAGGTGAAGTTAAATTTGGAGTTGTCTCGTTACCCGAAAATGAGGGCGTTTAATAATTTAGCCAAAAAATTAGTGGCAGCTGATTTTTTCAGATTCTATTGCAAAGGTTCGGGACCAGGAGGAAAAAAGATGACAAAAAGGTCATAGGAGGTAACCACAAGTGCACATAAAAGAAGATTCAATTTCAATGCTTTGAAAAACTTGGTATTAACGATGGACAGCAAAAAAGCGCAAATTCCGGCCACGAAAGTATCCATGAGGGCCAAATTGAAACAATCCCCAAATCCTGGAATGATATTCCTTCAAGTCCTTGGAACTGGAGCGAATGGATCCCCAGCGTCGTTGTACATTTATGCCGACGAAATGAGGTTCGAGACTTAATTCTTTCTCATTATTACTGGGTGTGTAATTAGGTGCATGTTGGGTTTAATTTAATAGCCCCTCACGATATGAGCCCCTTGATATGATGGTGTACAGATGCAGTATTTGAGGTAAGGATTCCGAATCTGCAAGAATGTTTGTCAGCAGACTTCTAGTTCCTGCGATACGAGAGGTCAAAGGTCACGAAGTCACCGTCACTCCTGTAGATAATCACTACGAACTTCAGTTCCGTGAGCACACCTCTACACCCTTTCCACCACATGTACCTGTTAATGCCGTTTTCACTTATTAAATCTGTTCGAATTTTTCCTTTTTTTGTTTGGATAGGGTTTCAATTTGAAATAACTGATCGCAACCTTCGAACTACAAGTTTATGGACAAAAATTCTTCCAGATTCACAATACACTCAACAAATAGTGCATCTGTAATCGGTTCCCATTTTTATCAAAATCCGTATGGGGCTATTAAAGTATAGGTACATACTTGTTCCGCAGCTTGAATCAAATGATTTGATCCATTGAATGATGACTGAAGGTTTGGAAAGTGTATTATGTCTTGACTTTAGGTATATTTTCAATTATGGAGAAGGGTCGCAGAGGTTACCACATGAACACAAGCTGAAATTGGGAAGATTGGAGAATATTTTTGTAACCTCGAAACAATGGGATAAGATAGGGGCTACCTGGAATGGCTCTGACGATCCAGGACATCGGCTCACTGGTGTTGACGTTACATGGACCTCCAGGCTGTGTGAGTAAACATATCAATTACAATTTAATGATTGAATATTTCCTTATGTGAGAGCATTTTTAGTTAACATAGTTAAGTGGCGATTTCCTGTCAACGAATTTTACGCAGTGACATATGTTAATTGCTACCAGCCGATTTATTATCTTGAAGAGTCATCACATAAGAGCCGCTGACTGTTTGAAAAACCAGTTTTATGAAGACCATGTTATGAAGATTGAGTATGTTCCACTCTATCCCAACTGATTCGATAGTAATGAATCTCCTGAAAATGGAAACAGTGATGGGGTAGTATTGAGTTGGATCCCGAGGAGCTCAATATTGATTATTACAACCGGAGATTTTTCATTCATTGTTGAAACTCTTGTCGTGTCCAATTCACAGCAAACTTACTGCCTACTCGCAGTCTGGTCGAAGGAAAGCCGTCCTAGTTGAAGTCGGAAGTGGTAGCGATGCTTATGACATTTTACAGATTTGGTATCAAAATTCCATGGAGAAAACGTATGACTTGAAGGAACTTGGTGCTCATAAAGCCATTTATAGCTCCGGTGGGGCATGTCTCCTCATTTTCATTTTACTGCTTGTCGGTTTAATATTTTACTATTTGAGGTTTTTAAGTACAATGATGATGATAACTCTCAGGCTCATGGGGTTCCACGATGGTTTGGAATCCAGAAGAAAAGAAAATATTGTACTTGGCTGAAAAAAAAGTCCGCAAATCTGATCCATTTTTTACGTCGTACTCACGAAGAAAACTAGACGATCCGGACCCTGATGATAAAGAAAATATGGCTAGAGTAAGATTAGCCGAGCGGAATAATTCATAAATATGATGTAAAGTTTTCATGTACATTTCCTGATGTTGCAGGGTCATGAGTATGATTTTCGTCAAACCTGGAGAGAGCATTTGGAAAACAGTACAACACGATTGCAGTTGTTCTTGATATTGACACAGACGGCTTTCGATATTTCACGCTTCCTAACAACGATTTTGCATGCGATCTTCAATGGGTTGGAAATAATTCCTTCTTTGGCCTTTCCTTAACTGATTCTGTCTGGCGATTGGGCTTGATTTATTGTGCTAATCGTGAAAGCAGAATTTTTCAATGTGATGAACATGGACATCGTAAGTTGTATTTTTTGGTTTCTCGTTGAATCAATCAGCTCTAGTCAATTAATTGCAGCAATTATTATTACCACATATTGTTTCTTTCAGGTTATTTAAGCGATTCTAAACGTGTTGCTCTCTGTCCTCGAGTTGCTCCGACCCAGGATTACGTAATTTGGCAGGATAGAGACGTTAAGCCCTCACGATTCGTCACGGAATATACTATCTCTGAAAATTTTTCCAACCTCTACTGATGCAAGATATGTGAGGGACATTTAATTTTATTTTTACAACTTTCTGTAGGGTGCTAATTAACCTCTGATTTTGATAATTCGATTGTTTGGTTTTGTTGTTTTATTATTTAGGAAGATAATAAACCGACCATAGTCTTTTAATCGGGCAGAGAAACACAGCATGGAGTACCCGCTGTTTATGATGGTTTTCCCAAATCTTGCTTTTCTAATGATGGGAATCACGCGTACTTCTTAACATCGTACAATGCAAGAAATTATCTCTTACATATTCAACGACAGACTGATAACTTAAGTAATATATTTTGTTAATTATTCTTTAATAGTTGAATTGTTCAAGTCGCTCATTGGTGTAATCGTATACTTGATTTTTAATATACAGCAATCTCTGTGTCTGACAAGTTCCCAACCGATGTTCAAGCAATTTTGTCAGTGGGTAACGATTTCCTTCTTGTATCGTGCAACACTTCAACAAGAATCCCGTCTTTACAACTGATAGACATAAAAACAGGAGATTTTGGAAAAATCGAGCTGACAGAATCAGCTCCAATACACGAACCTGAACCTAAAGTTGTGATTATACCTGCTGAACTACCACCAGATGAATTGATGCCACCTTCAATCTACATTGAACATGTTAGAGAAGAAAAAATTCCTTTGATTGTGATACCTATAGGGCCGCATGGAGTTCTTCCAAATAACTTTGATCACGATACTGTATACTTCACTAAACTCGGTAAAACTGTATTTTGTGTCGGGAATTAGAATAAGAAATTGAAGTCTATTACGTATAATAGAGACTTGTGAATCTAATACGGGCAAATTTTTGGATTAAAATCGATAATCAGATAAGATCGTTTTAGATTCTAGATACCAAGAGTGGATGCAGAAATTCGGACCAAAAACAAAAAGATATGTTGCCCAACTCGGCTATTGCAAAAAAGTGTACATTTCGTATTTCCCTGATATGAAGAACCAGGTGGGGCTGTAAATGATTCCGTCAAAGGAAATAAACTCCTAGATTTTGGGTTCGGATTGTTGAAGTAGTTACCTAGATGCAAGTCTTACATAGGATCATATATTAGCAGAAGTGACCAACATCCCCTGCAAATTACGTTTGACAAAACTGCCACAATCAGGGGTTGAAGTCCTCTGAAACACATGGAACTGCTCCACTTTGATACCACAACGACGAATTGACCTTAAAGTTTGACGAACTATCTATATCTATGGAAATAGTTTTGCCTCCAGCTGAATGATTTCCTTTAGACAAGAGATGTGTGATCAACTGACTCAAGTGTGCATTTATTTACAAAATTGCATGTTATTCCAAGAATTCGTTAAGAATCGGTTAGGTTCGTTGCACTGAATTTGTAAGATTAGTTAACTGTAAAACCGTAACGAAAAAATGTAAGTTGCTAAATATATTATCACGTTCTTTAAACTACATAATGATAATACAAATTGATGGCTGCACTACAAAGTAGGCGTATGCACATCATCATTTAGCCAATCTGTTTCAAATATAGGAGCATTCCAACTTTCCAGACAATCAATAATTGGAAAACTTTCGTCGTCTAAGACAACGGTCTCGTACATAACCTCGGTTACTTCAACCACCGTTGGCGTAGGTCTCGTTTTATGTACAATCATGTGTGCTTTTAAAGCAGTTTGAGAAGCGCAATAATAATAACATGACTTGCATGTCCGAGAATTTAGTTTAGTGGTTACAGATGGACAGTATTGATCAAATGGTAGAATAGGTTTGGACTCGGACACAGGTTCCATCTTCTTAAGAGCCAGTCTGTGACACAGGTTTCCAAAAAAGACTGAATCCTCCTCTTCTGTCAATTCACAAAGTTCCAGCCCAAAATCCCCCCGAGAAAATAAAAGTGGAGCTGGTAGAAATCTGTCAGGAAGGAGATCAAAAATATTGCTCCGGAGAGGCGAACAACAGCTCTTGTCAAAACATTTCACGATCTGAAGTAAATACTGGGATTGTTTTACATGCTTCCAAATCCACTCTTGAGAAGGCTGTGTTGGATCTTCCTGACCTAAAAGCAAAGTGCAAACGCCGGTAGTACGTGCAGCCTTTGTTTTTAATCACTATTAACTTCAAATGTTCTAATTACCTTCACAAACTCGAGGGATAAACTCTGAAATTACTTCAAATCCATCAATTACGTTTTCATTCCAAACAGATGCCAATAACCTACCAGCATTTTCAAAATTCTGTTTTTCCAGCTCGCTATTTATTGTCCTTCCACTGCTGTCTAGATGTGATCCGAGTGAATCATGAGGAATAATTATTCCAGACAGATCTCGTGATAATGGAGCCATCCTTCGCTCAACAGGATTGAAAGCAGACAGACCAGGGGCGTAACAACCCACAAAGAAAGCATCTAAATCATACCTAAAAAAGTGTTTGTAAGCCTCCAGAAGGGTTTTCGGATAACGTGGGTTCTCATCCGGCCCACCATCAGAAAGTATGATAACAATTGGTTTGACGGTCAAATCTTTCCTTTTGACAAGCGATGCAAAAGCCGGAAGCTCAAATAACTGGCGAATATCTGCCGCATGTGACTTTGCAGTGCTGGAGTCATGCTTGCCGCTTCGAACGGCAATATAGGTTGGACCCGAATATGTCATTTTGCCCTGCGAATTGAATGACATTCCGGCGTAAACACTAGGTATCAGTTTATGTCGTGAGGCAACCACCCAGTCGTGATCTGGAAGGGAAACTTGGTGTTCCATATGCATAAGAATCGGTGCCTGCTTTGACGCAGCTGCAAATCCTAATGGTACTCTGGATTTGTCATCCTGACTTATAACACACACTGATTGATCACCAATAATTTCGCCAATTTGCTTTAGCCACATCATAGTAGCGGCTGTGAAATGAAAGTCCACGTGTTTTTTTCTGAAATTGTTTTGAGCTCGAATGAGTCTCACCGGCACTGTTTGAACATGACGCTTCCCTTCTATAGTCAAGGAGTCCCGTGGTAAGAGTCTTAAGTACAAGGAACTTCGACTAAGTTGAAACCCTGAAAAAATGAATTTGATAGGTATTCTTTTTAGTGCATACGCCTAATTAGTGCAGCCTAAAGAACTCACTTCATTTTAAGAAATTAAATTAAGAATTTTGTATACCTTCTTGTTTAAGCTGCTCCAAAAGCTCATCCAATGTTTGACATGATCGTAGCTTTTCTGACCTTCGCCTGTCTTCGGCAGCTCCGGTTGGTGATACAAGTTTAACAATTGTCTGTAGCAAAGTCGGTTGGGATGTCTCCAACCTTGGTCGGCCAACTTTATCGGAACTGATTTCTCTTAATTCAGGAATCAGGTGTGGATAATTTAGTTTTAGTTTTTCCATTTGCTTTCTTTTCTTTTCTCTGTATTTTTTAGAAGATTTCCTTCCAACTTCTAAAATATGGAGTTTCTTTTTTAGCTCTTGTTTTTTCTTAATTAATGTTTTAAGAAGTTTGTCTTGGTCGCTCGTGACTCCAATGCCAACATTCTTCAATTGAATTAAACAATCAATTTTCTCGTTTGTCCATGCTAACTTGTCAGTTGCGGCTAAATGAGCCGGACATTCCCGATCGGGTTCAAGTTGTTCACTCTCAGTACAATCCATGATCGAAGCGTCCGATGTAGCAAGGGAATTTGAGACTGTCGAAGGTACCCCAGGATTCTCGAAGTAAGTCGATGAGACATCAGAACTGTTGTCTTTTCCCTTCAATTTGACCTTTTCGAAGAACTAGTAAATATTTGTTTGTGTGTTTATCTTCTGATTGAGCTCCTTCAGTTTTTGAGTGACCAGATCAGGTTTATCACGATGATCTCTCCAAAATTCGTTGCAATCTTCTTGTATTTTCTTTTCTGCATAAGAAAACATAGATGTCATACATAATTGGTAAAGCAACTACTTGATGTATTATCAAGATAATGCTTGGACACAAATGTACCTTTAACGGACTGTCCAAAAGCTTTCCTCCATGCACTGTAAAGCTGATGATATATGTTTCCATCAGTTCTGGACTGTGACTTTTTACTAATTGCAAATAATAAAAACTAAGGCTGCACTTTTCAGGCGTATGCACTCTATACTGTGGATGTGATTTTAATTACAGTACAAACTTGGCTGCACTGAAAAGGCGTATGCACAAGATTCCACAGTAGTGAAGATTTAAAAATTATTAAATCTATTTTGTATAAAAACCACGTTCCTTGTGTCAGAAAAGTTGAATGATTGTATCACCAATAAAACGCAAAAATTCAAAGGCTGTGCGAAGTGGGAAGAGAAGTAGTAGAAAAACAATCGAATAATAAACGTTCAACTGTTGAGGCTGCCGCATGATATAATAATTCTTCGACAATTTGTGTGGTTTCAATGTTGTGGTGTAGCACGGAGTCACAAGATGTCGTTTATGGTTCATTGCTATAAAAAAAATTTGTCCGAAGCTTCATGATTCTGACTTCCAGGAAGTAATTGTTGTTGACATCATGTCTTCATAAGCCCCCCACCCTCCCCTCATCATTTGCTGTCAAATATTTTCAGCCCCCCACCGTACCAAGCATATGACGTAATTTATGAACGCTCCCTAATGATATTTAAAAAAGGAGACATTGAAAATCCAGCAAACTACCGACCTATTGCCTTAGCAAACACCACTATGAAGCTATTCACTCATATTTTAGAAAAAAGGATAAGTGCATGGGCTGAAGAAAATGAGATTATACCAGAGGCACAAGCAGGATTCCGAAGGGGCAGAAGTTGCCCTGACCATATACATACATTAAATGCAGCCATACAACTCGTCCTACATGAAGAGAGAGGTAGGCTATATGCCTTATTCATTGACTTTAAGCAGGCCTTCCCATCTATTCAACACTGTTTGCTCTGAGAAATTCTACAGCGAATCGGTGTCAGTGGAAAGATTATACGTATACTGCAGAAAATATACGCCAGAGCAAATACAAAAGTGAGATTGGAGAATGGAATGACTGATCCGATACCAGTAGGGCAAGGACTACTGCAGGGATGTTCTTTGAGTCCCCTGTTATTTTCCTTATTTATTCACAACATTGAGTCTCTCCTGCAAAACAAGGGGCGGGGTGGTGTAAAATTTAATCAAGCATTGCGAATACATGTGTTACTTTATGCTGATGATATGGTGTTATTCGCTCGAACTGCAGGAGATATGAAGCATGATATTCTAATACTAACCGAATATTTTGAGAAATTAAAACTGGAAGTAAATATTGGGAAAATTCAAATGATTGTGTTCAGGAAAAATGCAGCAAAGCTATCACCAAGAATCAATTTTGAATACAAAGGAAGGCGGGTCGACATAGTTAATGAGTATGTATATTTGGGAGTGAAATTTTGCACATCAGGTATTTTTAGAAAAAATATGCAATACTTTATCGCTAAGGGGAAAATTGCTTGCAGTCAAACTATTGCTACTCTTGTTAAAGCTAAGGTCCATATTTGGGGCCATATACAAAAAATGTTTGCTGCATGTATCCGTACGACGGTGCTCTACTGTTCACAGATTTGGGGGCTAAGATATTTGCAAGACATCGAAAAAACTCAACAGTTATTCTTCAAACGAATGCTAGGAATGTGCAAATATACCCCCGAATATATAGTGAGACTGGAATGTGGTCAACGTCACTGTGAACTCAATATCATCCGGCAATCACTCCGATACCTAGCCCAGTTACTAAAAATGAATGACTCAAGGTATCCTAAGTGCGCGTATAATGCGTTATGCCTGTTAGACGAAAGGTGAAATGTTGATGGTGGATTTAAATTTGAACAATATAACTGGGTGACTCAACTTAGGAAAATATTCTCTAACTGTAATGAAAGTAAACTCTGGGCCAACAGAAACATGACATATCTCTAACCTAATTTTACAAGGATAATGCTAAATGTTGCAACTGCACTAGGGACTCAGGACTTGATTAAATTACAAGAAACCAAAAGGCATTCACAGTACCAAATATTTCCTTATACCCCTGGGTTCGCGCCAGCATACCTCCTTATTGACATTGGTATCCGGCAAAAAAGATTATTAGCACAAGCAAGACTTCAGGGCACATACTTCAGATTCCATAATGCGGTATACAAATTCCCCAGCATCTTCAAACCGGAACAGTGCCAGGCTTGCAACACAAAAGATATAGACTCACCTGAACACACTTTATTAAGATGTCCAATGCAAAACATAAATCACAACGAATTTAGCTTGAGTGCGCCATATAGATCATACTTTAGCCCAAGTACAAGAAATGAAATGAATAATACCATATGTATGTTACAAAGCTTCCTCAGAAGAAGGAATTTCTTTGTAGACTTTGTATAATTAGTATAAATGATATAAACGCGTGTAATTATTACATACTTGAGAATCAAACCATACTGTAAACAATTGTAATCTGAAATAATTGCGGGTCATGGGCGAAAGCCTAGAGGACCTTAATAAACAAATACAAATACATTTAGTTATGGACAAATGGATTTTTTCCGAAAAAACAATAAATTATTTTATAACATTATTTTGGTTAAATTTATTGATGATACTGAAGGAAACATTGATTAGAGAGTTTCACGTATTTTTAGAAAAGAAGGACATGAGCAAAAACATGAAATGAAATAAGCACTGAAACAATGACTATTGAATTTTATTCATTAAATTTTTTATATTATGTTTTATGAGCATCAAATAACATTATGTGGCTAACTCGGGTTCACAATTTTTCGAGAAAAAAATCAGAAGCTGGTCAAATTGGAATTCCGCAAGGGGAAATAATTTTCTTTGACTATTCAAGAAGGAGAATTAAAATGTTGTTTTACTCTTTTGTGTCCTCCTGGTCCTTATAAAGGGCTATGGTAAAATTTATAAGAAAATAATTGGCAGTACAATTAATTGTAATTCAGAAGAGCTATCCATGAAGTTCTTAGATTGGGAATTGTGGACCAGGAACTAAAAATTGCGAGTAATATTGAAACAATAATCAGGATACTCTCAAAGTCAATTCCGGGAATCCACCGGTATTTTTAATGAACGAACGATACTACGTCGCGCAGTTGGCAACGCAAAGCTCCAGAAATCTCGTTCATACACATTCAAAAAATATTTCGATCGTTGAAATCGTTGACTTAGCTGTTAAGGGAGACTCAGAAGTTGGTTCCAGCTTTCGACTAAAAACTAAAACGAGATTCCTGGTCATAAACAATGATTATGTAATCACCGACGTAGTTTACGGTTGTCTGAAATTTGAAAACCATATGGAATTTTTGAATAAAAAATCAAGTGCTGTTTTTAAAACCCTCCTCGGGGAAATATAGTTTTAGTTTAATGGTATTAAGTCTAGTTTCTTGTAGTCTTACGCGTTAAAGGAATAAATGAGCATGTTATAAACCATTATATTTTTTATTTACATATCAAGTAGAAGTATTTAATGGGACGTTAAATTGTTATACTCCATTTAAATCAACTTCAAGTCAATTACGAGTCAACTTCAATTTTTACAAAAATTACTACTTGTAATTGTCAACTTGAAATATTGAAGCTATACGTTGGTTTCTAGTAATTGACTGTCAATTTAAAAATTGATTTACAATTGGTCAAATACAACTATTAGGACGAAATTGAGTTGAAAATTCAATTTCAAATACAACTTCAAGTTCAAATAACGTGATAACTTGAGTTGTAAGGAGCCCTAATTTAGACAGTCGCTTGCAGAAATTTTCACTGGCATGTTATGCTGTTTTAATATAAAAAAAATATGTCGTTGCGGAACCGATATACGGCCTTTATTATACCTTATATACTTTGAAGAACTAGACTAGCGGTTGACCAGTCACTTGAGAGTTGTGTTTCTGAAAAAACTCAGTCGCAGTGGCTCTTCTTACGACTTGGTCTGCTTACCATCATGTCTTGAGTTTGTAACTTAAATTAAATGCGTTATGACAAGAACTGTTGTTGGAATAGTTGACATGTAACAACCAATTTTCGGAAATGGCTTATACAAACTATTTACGAATAGGAATTTTATTGGTAAAATAAAATATTATGTAATCACCTATTGCAACTGGTGGGGTAACAGATTGAAGGTTGGTACTAAAATTACCCCTCAAATACAGTAGTTCCACCTTCTTTTGACGGCTGTTAATATTCTTCAACTCCTGGGCAGAACTATTCACGGAATTTCAAAATATTAAAAACTGCTTTTTATTAAATACTACACGTGAAATTCCACGCTGAAGAATATTGAATTTTTGCGTTCCTTTAAGATTGAAATTGTTTAATCAATTTGGACATTAAAAAAACAATTATCTGAATAATGTTTTTCAGAGATGGCAATTTCCGACGATGCATAAAAAGTCTGTCTGGATGTTGAAAGATAACCTTCCAATAATAATTTCTTTTGACCTTCTGTATAGTTGTAGCACACTACAGTTCTCACAAGAAACACTTTCAAGTTGTCTTATTTGTGTAATGACCAAATTCGTGAACCGGCTTGCTTTCTGGATGGTTTTAATCTTAATTTTATTTTTGATTATTTTTCTAACAGCAAATATAACTAGAATTATTAAAGTCAAATTCTTTAATAATTCTTTTCGGAATATAAATTTACACCTGTAAATTTTAAACGGTATGTCAGATTACAAATATTGTAATACCTACAGATGAAAAATGTTTTTTTCATACATTTTATATCCCATGGAGTCTAAATTTATTCAGCGGAAAAAATTTGGCAGTGTGAGGAGCGTTTATACGAATTGACAGTTGAAGTTAAGGTATATCTCCTTCGGCATGTACCTCTTATTACTGTACCTGAAATTATTTATTGGTCTGATTTTCACCACATCCACTTGTCAATGTGAGATTACCAATCAGCAACTTCAATATCACAAAAATCTGCATTCCTAATTGCCCAAATTTTGATCCTTGTGGTAGGTATTTTACGGTTGCTTTTGCTTTCAAAGTTTTTTGTGCTCTACTGAGAAACCCAATTAAATTGTTTAGCAGGATTCGTATTTCCAAGGCCAAATCTGTCGGAATACTTTGTTAATAACTATTAAAATTCCCAGCATTGGGACATGTTGGTTATTTCTTCTGGAAACCACAATAAATTCTCACAAAAAAGAACCTCAAAACAAATCCAAAACAAATTGTGCTCAAAAAAGAAGTTGGATATTTGTAAAATCGTAAAAAAAGCCACACTTTCCTGCGCTATTTGATAACGTGACGCATTTCCATGATCTAGGGTAATGCGAAAATTTTTATACAATTTAGAAAAACATGTACTTAGGAATTTTAAATTTAATTTTTTATAATTTATTTATTTACTTTTATTATTATCTGAGCATGCATCTACTTACCATGATTGTTTCATACTATCTGCGCCCAAAGTCACTGAATTAAACAATGTCAGAGTCACTTATTCCAGCGCAAGAATGGATTTTTTAATAATTTTTACACATTTGCAAAATTTATTTTCCATTTAACTCTTAACTTTTACGCATTTTATTTTATTTTTGAATTTATTTGTTTTACTTGCGAAGGCTAAAGTTACAGTTCAAATTAAAATGCAAGAAAAAATGAACTACAATGCCCTCAAAGTGGTGTGCACATACATAAGTGACGACTGCCACCATCATCAAAAAGATAATCACTTTCAAATTAGTATGCATGAGATACGTATTAATTATCGGAATCCAACCTGTTCCCATAGAATCCTGACAAAGTGAGCACAAAAAATTGTCAGTTTTAAAGTTTTTAACATTTAATTTTTTTCAATGTCAAATAAATCTAATTACGCATTCTATAAACTTACTCGAACCTCATCTATATCGAGATTCCTCAGCTGTATTTTTTGTACGCGCCCACACAGTTCTGAAGAGAAATTCCCTGTGAAATTTAATAAAATGCAATTAAGTTTGTAAACATTTCTATTGTTATTCAAAGTGCCTTTTGTTTTCTCCCCGAAGTAACTTTCTCGTCGTGTAACAAAAGCCTAAAACAAATGATTAGCCCGTGTATTATCTGTTTCCTGTTTTGCACATAAAATCAGCAATTTACAGTAGAAGCTGAGGTTTCATTTATTAAAAATATTGCAGAAACCTTGTTCGTTTCGTTATGAGTACACATAGAAAATTATACCTTCGCTTAATTTTAATTATATTTCGGCACAAACTCTTTTTCTCCAGCTTGGCTGTGCCAGCTCAATCAGGTAAGCCACAAATTTACATATGTATATACGATTGATCCCTGCTATAAGGGACATTTTAAGGGAACGGAACATTAAGCTAAAGACCACATTTTGACAATCTCAAAGCGTTTAGTCAAATTTAACTTGTTTTTCAAATATATTTTGACATTCACTTGTAGAAACTTTCACTGGTACGTGATGCTGTTTTAATAAAAATAAAAATATGTTAATGTAGAACCCATATATGGCCTTTATGCTGAAGTCGTATTCAACCCACCTGACGAAATAATATACCCCGAGGATGATACCGATCAGAACCGAGGTAATCCGTAAGCTAACAAAAATACAGATCACGCCTTGCATAACCACTCTTTAGTTTAGGTTGTGTGTTAATATGATGTATTTAGTATGACATAAAGTTACGGAATTTAGGAGATAAAAAAGCCTCCACAAAACCGTTAAAAAAGTCATTGAAAACCCAGCCAATTAAGACCATACGATTTACTCAAGACACTCTAATAAACATAATTCTATAAGTAATAGCTTGTTGCGAATAATTTTATTAACTTACATTGAGTAAAAAATAGTAACACAATACAGATTGTATTTCCACCTGCTGGAAGATTGTGCATATTAAAAACATTTAAATACAAGCGATCTGTTGTAATATGTCAATTTTATGCCGGATTTCGAACCTGAGTGACCCTTGTATTTGCAGATCCAAGGGACGGCCCTTATTTTCAAGGGGATATTTTAAACCCACCCGAGGAATTCTTAATCCGGGGAATTACTCCAATCGAGTCCAGGAGATGGGATTTTGCGACAGTTTTTTACAGTATAGATAAAATCTATACGAAAGAGGGCATAAAGGAAATTGAAGGTGCGATGTATGAAATAGAAACGAAGACATCGGGGTGTGTGCTGTTCCAGTATTGGTACAGTGATTTGGACGTTCGAGATTATGTATACATTAACTGGGAGAAAAAAGGGTGCTCTTCATTTGTGGGTAAAATAGGGGGGAAACAATTGCTCAATTTAGAAGCACCCCATTGCTTCTCGAACAGAAATATAATAGTGCACGAACTTCTTCATGTCCTGGGCTTTCACCATGAACAAAGTCGGTGGGATAGGGATGAGTATGTGGGGATCAATTGGTGGAACATCGAGGCTGGTGCGTTTGTTTTTAAATTGTAAAATTATTTATTTTTTTTTAAGTCAGGAATAATATAAATATTTTTTTTCAGGGAGGGATTATAATTTTGACAAATATTACACTGTTGACTATGGGGTTCCCTATGACTACAACAGTATAATGCACTACAAGGCTAATGCTTTTGCCAAGGATCGGAGCCAATACACTGTGTACAGCAAAAAGCCAGAGGGGGATGATTCCCATTCAAAGAATGAACGGAAGAAGATAACAGAAAATTTAGGGCTGGGTGGTTTGAGTGAAGGTGATATAAAACAGATTAGACGGATGTATCATTGCGAGCAGACATAAGTCAAAACTGTATAATTTATTATTGTAAGACGATAACAGATACACGATGTTTTATTTGTATAGTTACTATAATAAATTATTATATAAAAAAATACTGTAAACATCTATCTATATAGGGGGTTCCTAATAAATATTATTTTCTATTAATGGGCGGAAATTTGGTTCCAGATTGTCTATGAATTTATTTACGTCCTTGGGTCATTTGAGTTAACGGGGTTTAAAAACAAAATCGTTTGATACCCGTTATTTATTCTGAACATCACCAAAAACCTATCGGATCCAAACGTTCTCCGGGATTTTTATGTTTTAACTACCCGCAAGGAGTCCTGTTCTCCCGAGTTGGGAACACAGGATGTTCATTGCATGTGTTCGTTCTGTGGAGAAAGTTGCATTTCTTAAAAGTAGGAAAACTTGTAGAAAATATGAATTGAGTGAAAAATAAAGATACTATCCAAAGTACGTCACATGTCATTGACAAAAAAATTAAAGAATTATAGCCTGTGAACAATAATGAGTAATAATTATCTAATAAGAAATAAATAACATTCTCACAATATCAACAGACTTTCCATCACTGTTTTGATGATTTCATTTTAAGGTAATTATATAAAACTGAGGCAGTGTAGTATTTATTAGCTTTATTATGAGTCACATTAGAAGCCAATTATTTGAAATAAGAAACATTAAACTCGGACTCGGAACACGAAACTTGGAGAAAATACTTCAAAAATCATACGATTCAATCGCTAATTCCACCCGCTGTTGGTTCGTTGTAAATTGCTAAGTAGGCCAACAAAAATACAACACATTAAACAATTACAACTTAAAGTTTGGGTTTAATCATAGTAAAAATAACCTGGGAGGATTTGTAAGGAGAGTGCCCACCTTCAAGTAAATTACGGTACATACATGCTCGGTCCATTGTGGGTATATATTTGAAGGGCCGTAAACGGTTAGGTAAAACTGGAGGAACATCACGAAGCAAAGTATCGGGAAGAACACTGAAAGTTCTGTAACTGCCCACGGTTTCCAAAGTTAGGAAAGTACTGTGAGAAAGAAATTCAAAAAATCTGGAGTCCTCCTTTTTTGTAGACATCACCGTAACAGAATCCTCCAGGAAATCGTCGAAAAAAGACAGTTCGGGATGATTTTTTCCATCTTGAAAACACATTTGAACAATCCGACGACAATTCAAATGAAGTTCTGAAAATGTCAGTTCCATTTGTGATCTGGACCGACAACTGGATTGCCTTCACAACACAACAATTTGATTTCACAATGAAGTCAAGTATTCTCGTTTGTCACCCCATAAAGGCCCCACATAAAGGATTGGCTCGCAAAATATATATGTTTACCCCTGTGTCTAGCAAATCTTTTGTATCTTCATTTTTTGATTCTCACGTAAAACTGCTATGGACTTTCCAGGAAGGTATTTCAACATGTGAACGTTAATACTCTTGGATATGGCAGGAGAAGCCCAGAGCAAGATTGGAAAAAGTATGCTTCAAGAGCACAAGGCAAAGCACTTTAAAATAATTTGTAAACTTTACTCATATTTATGATTCCTGAGGGGACTCATTTTGTTCTGGGAAGTTAATATTTGATTCAAATGATAATAAAAATGCTACAACCATGCTCTGGACCGTCTATTCAAAAATGGTGAGCTTCAAAAATCCTCTTTTTTCACAACTTTCTCAATTTCGCTCTCAAAAATAATTTCTGCAATCTTGTTCCGTGTCTTTCCCGGTCATGTTGACAATTCTGTCTAATAACAACAAATAATTGTCTTCGTTGGCTACTGTTACTGTCCAACGTCAGAATTGGAAAGAAATTTTCAAATGCACTGATGACTATCCGCCTTGAAATATTTCTACTTCTTTCGTTCGTTTATAACGTAAAATTAAAATGCTTTATTTCTGTATTAAATAAAATGAGCTAGCCAAAGGACAATCACAATATTTGCATACTCATTTTCAAAGCCTAGTACCACACTCATACCTGTATTCGTGTACGCAAGTATTTCCCACTGATGGATTGTACCCGAGCATTACTTAATGTTGTTCAAGTTCACAAAATGAGTAGACGGACCCATTTACTCCAGTATAGTCCCCGTATCCGTCTCGCGAGCCTTAGAAACAATGCAGCACAAGAATAAATCTCTATTAATTTAGGCAGCAACTATTATATGCCTTACATGGAGGTCTTGTGTTACAAAGGCCTTTCCGTTACAAGTTGTGGACATGATATGTAAGAACAGAATTCAAAGTTGGAGAAATTTACTTCTCAGGAGACAGGTGATTGAAAAAATCATTTTCGAACGGCTTTGCGCTAATAAAAATATTTCAAAAATTTGTTATAATTGTTATTGTAATAAATTCAAAATGAATTAGTCTACACATTCTTTAGCTTTTAGTCTACACGTGAGTAAAGTCATACAAACGTAATTTATGCAGTAATGCTTTCACGCAATTTCTCACTCTTGGATAGCATTTCCGTACGGACAAGCACCAGGGAATAGCCTCACGGGTGCTCTATACGTAACGTTGTAATAATTGTATTAATGTTTCTTAATGTCATCGAAACTATTACCAAATTATGTCCGTAAAGCAGCTACAAAAGCTGTTTTCAAAATTCGTGCAAGCATACTCATTTGGGAATAACACAAGTTTTTCCTTCACCTAATCAGGCATGAAATAATTAGATATCTCCCCAAGCGATTGAAATTTTGTGGGAAAACGCATTCTTCCTAGACTGAAATGAACAAAATTGACCTGCGAAATCCCATTTGCAACTAGAAAATAAGTTAATACAACCTGTCTACTTTTGAACGAAACTCATGCACATCAAGCCCCAAGGCACTCCAGAGCTTGTTTTGTTAACAAAACGATTTATGCACAAATAATTTCATTACTTATGTGAATATGTATTTATTAGATCCTCAAGGTACTTCATAATTAATTTCCTATATTCGAGCGTCAAAGTTAGAATGGTATATATGTCCATTTCACAACCGTCAAATATTTTCTCAAGCAAGGAAATATCATGGCACCAATGATCACTCGACAATTATTAACAGGGAGTACCCGGCGTAGGAAAAATAATAACTAAATAACTGCCGTCATAAATTTTGTTTTCTGCTTTGGAATACAGTCAGGTAAGAAAAAATGTTTTTCAGAATGATCGCAAACTTTATTAGTGGAAGCAGATATCTTTTGTCAATACTTACGAACAATAGTACAAAATCCAAATCCAGAAGTTGTTGTGAGGTTACCGCTGTGAAATATCCACTTGATTCATTTGTGCAAATCGCTACATTAATATTTTTACTAGTAATCATGAAATCTAGACAAAATATTTGTTGTTGCAAGTAAGTCTTGCATAAATCAAAACTTGTGCCAGACCTAGATTTCCTTAATGTAAGCCACCGGTTCCCTGACATAAGATTTGATTGAGTGGAATAAATATAGCTACTCCTAAATGGTCGGTAACGATAACCTTATATAATTAATTACTTAGTAATTATAGCCCCAACGTTGAATCATCGACTATACTCCGTTGGATTTTTGAACCAGTAGCATATATGATCAAATCCATCAAAAGGACCAGTCTAGAGCTTAAGCTAGAATTGGACTATCAAGTATGACATTTATCAACATAGAGTGTAGAAACTGTTAAAAATACTGAATAAGGTAACTGCTGGGAGTCACTCTAATAGCTATTACTTTATCAAAACATTTGACGATTGATGCGCGATTGCAAATGAAGGTTAATTTTATTGTGCAGAAAAATAGTGAAGCATCAAAATTAATTCATACAAAAATCAAACCTTGCTCACCACAGGTCAAATTTGCATATGTATATAGATAGCGAATAGCGAGTACTGCCGTACAGTACTGTAGAACAGTTAGTTTTGCAAAAAACAACAAATGTGAAGGTTTTTGACAACAGAGTAATTACACTACATTACAAGTAAGCTGACGATTTGGTTGATGACAAATCTATAAATTCAGGAGTAGATGTTCTGTCCAATGTATAGAAATTTCCCGCTCTGATTCCGATTGCTGGAATTCCTTTCAGAGCCCTCTCGAGGTAGATCCTTTGTTTAAAATCATTTTCCATAACTGTAATCATTATTTCGCGCTGCAAATCATTGATGTTGTCTTGTACCAAGTAGCACCTTCCGAACATGAAAGCAAATTAAATGGGTCCAACGAATCCAATAAAGGTGAGAACCATTGCGTAAAATGGGAGCTCTGCGTGGAAATGAATTCCGGAAAACAATCCAAATATCGCAATCATCAAACATCAAATTGACCAAATAATTCAGTGTTGCGAAGCACTCATTGTATAATTTGATTACCAGACACATTTCATCCATCCGATGACAGTACATAGAAATTTGGGCAAATTGTGGGTTTTTTTAGATCTGTATATACAGTAAAACGTTTATAAATCTATTTTGATTAAGTGTACAGAAAATTAAATTCGCATGTTGATGACAGTATATGTCCCGTGTGCAAGTGCATACATCATGTGGGTGTACCGTATTGTGCTGAAAATATCCGCAGCAACCTCATTACAAATATACCGAACGGGGAAAAATAGAAGAAGGTAAGCACCTATGTAGACAATTGTCATGATCTCCGTTTCACCCCACCCTTCTATTGCCAATGTAATAGCAAATACCCACCAATTACCCATGTTCTCAGGTACGGCAGAATAAATCAGATACATTGCCTTTGTATCAATGCAGAACCAACCCAACGCTCCAGGAACAATTAAGCATATATTGGAAACGGACGTAACATTATAACCAGCTCGGACATTGAGTGACTTTTAAAAGTATTCACAGAGACCAGTTTGAGTAGACCTGTAATGAGAATGAAATTTGTTTTTAAAGTAAATGTTTAGAAATGATGGACTGGAGAGGAATACTGTAATAATTACTGTGATCATTATATATTATGTTAAATTTAATTTGGTCATGAAATTGCTTGACTGAAAAATTGTGTCAGGTTGAATTTCATCACTGAATAGGAAAAATTGCACCCGCATGCTTTTATACAGCACTAAGTCCATTTTGCTTCTTCAGCGACGATATATTCAGGGTTTTGTTACTGTGTGATTTTCTAGAATCCCTGGATTTATAGTTGTGAATACGCGTGTATATTTCTGCCACCTCCGCTCTCATGGTGATCAGTGACATCGAATCGGTCCAGTAGACATTGAATATTGCCACCAAGAAAATATTGACAAGTAGCTTCTTTAATAATAAAAGAAGCTGGTTGTCAATATTTGCTTGGTATTATTATTACTTATTCAAGGTATTCTTCGGGCCATATAACTGTTTGGACAAATAGGAATATTTTGAAGAACATATATAAAAAACCGAAAATTGCTTGAAGTACCAAGGAGAACACACAAATTTTGAAGGCGCCGGCTTGGTGGTTGAAGTATCCAATGTAAATGGTAGTAAAACCAATTTGCAAAGCCAAGCTGCTACGAGAAAGTTAAACTGGAAATCGTTAAACGTTAGCATGTTGAAAAAACGTGTTATCCGAGTGGCTACAATTATACTTAAATAATATATAACAACATGGCGTTCACACTATTCAACCTCTTAAATGACATTGGAAATTTCAGGCACACTTTTGATGTCCACGGATGTCTTTCTGTATGTACAGATGTATGGATGGATGCTTTACTTACGCCTGAAATGAATTAATATTGGAATTGAACTGCTACTTTGACTGAAGTTCCTTAAGGTATGAACCCAAATCCATTTCATAGCCCCTTTATAATTTTGCAACGTTTACACTGAGATAAAAATGTTTGTATTTACACCTTTTGATTGTGGATAAGTATAATGCTGAAGACGATCTGATTTGAGTTTCTGATTAAGAACTGCACAGAGTTTCATACCGTTTGCACAGTCCAGTAATCATCATTAACGTATTTATTTTACCTATCTAAAAATTATGATTAGGCTTTCTTTAATAGTTGATGTAGAAATATTTCAAGTCAAGATTTTGAGTCCAGGCAAATATGCAGGTAAATAATGAAGTGCACGTTATTTACATTGTGACCCAAATTTGTTCCTAATCAAGTTATATAAATATACATTTACTCAGAATATATCAACTTTGTAAAATTAAGGTTTTGAGTCAAGGCAAATATGCAGGTTAGTTATGAACTGCACGTTGTTTACATTATGACCCAAAACTTAGTTTTTAATCCAGTCATAGAAAAATATGTATTTACTCAGAGTATGTTTTTTCAAACATACCAAGTGTGAGGAAATAGCATACACTTAAATACTAGACCACTTGCTTAAAGTACCCTTTGAAAATTCTTGTAAATTTACTGCATAAAAGCGTCCAAGCCAAACTGACAAACATTTCCACTAAACCACAGTCCCAAACTTTGTCAGCTAGTAAATAAGTGTGGCCCGAACCCAGAGGAGATGGCACGAAGTTTGTGGTTTGTGTGAACACTATTAGTAGTGTCTACAATTCCACAAATTTTCATTTAGTTCTGAAGTTTACATCGGAAGACTTTGCTTGTTAGTATAAAATTACATAATATTTTATAGTGGATTTCCTTTCCAGTGAAGTTATTGATTCAAGGAAGATTACGGGTGGCTTATAACGTGTTCACATGAAGGTATCCTCGAAACAAGGACAAGCCACCAGTAGTACCAATCACAAGCATGTACGAAGGTTTTCGCGGAATAGTATTTCGATATTTTTACCTGTCTGCTGACTCTTTCCCGATTCGCTGCCTAAACAACAGGCGGATTACAGTCTACCAGTACCTAATTTGCAAGCTGCATGTAACTCGCTACCCCGATGGTATATATAAACTAAAAGTTATGAGTTACAGCTTTGAGTGCCTTTCCAGGTCACTGCTTCAAGGAACATGGAAAGGGGAGGCTTATGTGCTAGATGCAGGCAATTTATTTGGCTTGAAACGGGAGCTTCATAATATAATTATAAATACACCAATGTTTTTGCGTTTACGGGAAAAGCTCCGTATATTAAAACTGCGGAACCCAGATTCCATATATTCAATCAGTTTCAGGTCCAAGCATGTAATTTACTCAAACACATTAGTCGTAATCGAAAGCATTTAAAGAAAATTGGATGTAAAGAATATTGATATATTTAAAATTAGTACCAATAAATCTTGTAGTCTTGATTTGAATTAAAGCCAAACAGATTAAGACATTTCGTAATGTAGCAACAACCAAAAGTTGCTATTTCCGACTTATGTACATCATGTTTTATTCTGTATTTCTGTGCTTTTTTCTTGGAATTTTTAGAACTCGATGATCGATGATTTTGCCATTTACAAAATATTTGGACGTTTAATTGGAGTTATTGCAAACGCGAGGAAGACAAACAGAGAGGTTCCTATATCTACATGCAGTGAAACTTCTTACAAATTGCCATTAAGAAAATGCGAATCTTGTTACCACGTGTTCCAAATTGCATACTGAGCAAAAGTATCTTTACTTAACCTCTGTACCCTATATCAATTACTTTTGCCCCAAGCATTTTCAATAATATGAACTTTTACATGATTTTAAGTGTATCAAAAAATCCCCTTTTGTTTCCCATTACCTCTGTATAAAACTGTACCTACCGTTATAGTTTCGTGCTCTGCTTCAAGAGTAGTGAATCTTGTCAACTGCAAGTTAATCACAATTAAAAAAAACAAATGTGGGGTTTATACTCCAAATTACCGTAAGGTCTTACAGAGTTTTCTTTACCTCCTTTATTCTCTTTATAATTTCACAACTTGGAGCCATTCAGGCCCATTAGCTACATATTGTGAAGTGGGACGTCCGTGCATTCCACACTTTACTCAGGGGTCGGATTTTTGTAGGAAGACGGGAAGAATCTTCCCAGGGAAAAAATATTGCTGGCAGGGAAAATCTCAAAGGGAAGGAATTTATTTTTACGAACAGGGATTTTTAAAATCGTCGACCTTTTTTTGGCAGGGATTTTCAAATTTGTTGACGGGTTTCAGGGAAATTTGCTAAGCAAACAGGGATTTTTGGCTTGATTGGCCAAAATTGGCAGGGATTTCACGTCTTGAAAGGGATTATTTTGCCAACAGGGATTTTGAAAATTGTTGACCTTTTTTTCAGAAGGGATTTTTGAAATCGTTGAGGACCTACCAGCAGGGAGATAATAGTCAGCCGGGAAATTCAGAAGTGATCTTCCAGGGAGATTTACAAAAATCCGACCCCTGGCTTTACTTAACCGCAGGCCTGTATGCTAACTCGTCATCATATGACTAATTACCGAAGGTAGAGACAAAGGCCTCCGCTACTTATGCCGTCCGCTATGTAACATACAGTTTCGTGCATATACCCGGTGTAACACACGCAGTCTCGCAAGCATGTATATCACAACACACATACGAAGACTTAGCTATAGAGAGAGAGTGAATGTAAGCTACAGGTAGAGAGAGAAGATATGCAGATAAGGGAGGAGATAAGGGATATGCCAAGGACACAATCTTATCCGAATGTCATCATTCGCAGTATGTACATATACACCGATTCATCTTACGAATCATTATCGGTGTACGGCACACACTACAACTACTGCTACTCTTCCAAGAATGCGCAGCATACCTCCAAACCTCATTTGCATACCGATAGTGTAAAGGGAAAGATAGAAAGGACCTGAAATTATGTTGGGGTTTAATTACTAATTGAACTTGCAAGTTCGGTTCAATTGCGGTTATTTTACACCGGATAATTGCAATTTTCAGTGCAAATGCTATTTCTGTTTACTTAAAAGGCTATTACAAAAGCATTAAATACTCGCAATTACTGGTTAAGCACAAAGCACAACTGAAATTGCAAGAAATTCAATGGCAATTGCAAGTGCCTGCGCTGCAAAAAGTTGCAATTTTAAAAATATGTGGGTGAGTAATGAAGTGCACGCTTTTAACATTGTGACCCAACTTTGTTTCTAATCAAGTTATATAAAAATACATTTACTCAGAATATATTCAAATTTGTCAAATTCAGATTTTGAATCAAGGCAAATATGCAGGTATTTGATGAAGTGCGCGTTGTTTACATTGTGACCCAACTGTTTTTTTAACCAGCCATAGAAATAATTATATTTACTCAGAGTATGTTTTTTCAAACAGGCCAAGTGTGCGGATAGAGCATACATTTAAATATAGACCACTTGCTGGAAGTACCTTTTGAAAATGCTTATAAATTTACTGCATAAAAGCGTCCGAGCCAAACTGACAAACATTTCCACTAAACCACCGTTCCATATTTTGTATCTTATAAGAACTGCACAGAGTTTCATACCGTTTGCACAGTCCAGTAATCATCATTAACGTATTTAATTTACCTGTCTAAAAATTATGATTAGGCTTTCTTTAGTAGTTGATGCAGGAATATTTCAAGTCAAGATTGTGAGTCCAGGCAAATATGCAGGTAAATAATGAAGTGCACGTTATTTACATTGTGACCCAACTATGTTCCTAATCAAATTATATAAAAAACACATTTACTCAGAAAATATCAACTTTGTAAAATTAAGGTTTTGAGTCAACGCAAATATGCAGGTAAGTTATGAACTGCACGTTGTTTACATTATGACCCAACTTAGTTTTTCATCTAGTCATGGAAAAATATGTAGATATTTACTCAGAGTATCTTTTTTCAAACAGGCCAATTAAGTGTGCGGAACTTGCTGGAAGTACCTTTTGAAAGTTCTTGTAAATTTACTGCATAAAAGTGTCCATACCAAACTGACAAACATTTCCTTTAAAACACCGTCCATATTTTGTCAGGTAAGTAAATAAGTGTGGATGAGTTTGTCAAAGTACTAGTTTATAAATAATGTCCGTGTAAAATGATTAACCGGAGTTATGGCTTAGGATGCAGTAACTCCGTCCGGTAACTCCAGCGTAATTGCAGCTGACATAAATTTAGTTTTCAGATGTAAAAATTAGCTGTAGATATTTTATTTTGTAAAATACAAGCATTTTTCGTTTTTTGAGTTGTTTAATTAAAGCCCGCGGGAAATCAGTAATTTAGCGGCAAGTCGGAAGGAATGAAACGGAAGAATTTCACGGAAATACAAAAACTTTCTAATAGTATACAAATATATACGGAAATTATTGTCACATAATAATAATTTTAATGAAGATACAAGAAGTGGCATACAGTATGATTAAAAGAATGTTGAAAAATGTAATGCAACTATCAACGTATTCAGACTTGGTTGAATAAGGCGCAAAGCTGTCAAGGCTATTTACTTATTGAACATGTTTGATTTTCTTTCAAGAGGCGGAGCGAACCTGAAAGACGTTATGTTTGGTTGTCTTTGCGGATGATAACTGCCGATCCAAGAATTCGAGCCAACGCATATGTTTTATAGGGTAAAATTAGATAAAAAGCAAGAAGTACGTTGTTTTTGAAAGCATGGAGAATGGCGAGCCTCAAAACCTTTTTGTCCACAACTTTGTCAATTTCTCTCTGGAACATAATTTCTGCAATCTTGTTCCGGGTTTTTTCGGGCCATGTTCGTAATTTTGTCTAATAACGACAAATAAATGTCTTCGTTGGCTACTGTTACTGTCCAACGTCAGAGTTTGCTAAGAAGTTTTCAAATGCACTGATGGCCATCCACGTTGAATTATTTCCCCTTCTTTTGTTCGCTTATTATATAAAATTAAAATCTCATAATTTTCAAAATTAAGCTACCTTGACTGTAGTTCTTGAAGCTACGATCCAAAATTACTTCCAGACAATTAAATTCTTTTAAAAGGTTTACACAATGAGAGAAAATATTTGAATTTCCATCTTATGATGATTTAAGAAGTAACCATTTATTTTCAGATAAATATATGCAAATGTGTATACATAGTGTTTGTGCAATCAACTAATTATCATTAATCAGATCTTTTATCCGTCAAAAAAAAACTCTGTCAAGACGTATATAAATATATATTTATAGATATATGTACGTTGGTCGCTTTTTGAATTTTTTTAAACAATTGAGATAGGAGTACAACGATTTGTTAGTTGCAGCTACTAAACCAAGACAAATACATTTTTATGCACTCAACCTGACATTATTTACTTTGTTACCCGTTTTCGTTGAGCAGGGGAAATGCAGGGTACAGAATTTTTTCTGACACTGGCTTTAGTTTAAATGTTTCATTTTCCTGCTACAACAAATAGATAATGGACCTTTATTTTCAAATACGTTTATGTAAAGTACCTTAAAAGTAATTTTCCATCATTTCATATTATATTTTCTACAAGTATGTACTTTAGATAGAAGTTTAATGAAAATCTTGATAAATATCTCGAGTCCACCAATATATAATAAATTTAGGCGGAAAAACCGAAATAATATCTACTCCTATTATTAATATTTTGATGCATACTCAATTTTCAAATCCAAGTACCGCACTCATACCTGTATTCGTATACACAAGTATGTTCCACTAATGGATTGCACCCGAGCAATCAGTAGACGGGCCCATTTACTCGTGTATAGTCCCCGTCTCGACAGGCTTAGAAAGCATGCAGCACAAGAAAAAATTTCAATTAATTTAGGCAGCAAATATCATGTGCCTTACATTAACGTATGTAATTGTTACAAAGGCCTTTCCATTACAAGTTATGGACATGACATGTAAGAATAGAATTCATAGTTGGAGAAATTTTCTTCGGGGGATAGGTGATGAAAACAATAAATTTTGAACGGCTTTGCGCCCATAAAAATATTTCAAAACATAGTAACAATTGTTATTGTAATAAATTCAAAATGAATCAATCTACACATTCTTTAGATTTTGGTCTACACGTGAGTAAAGTCATACAAATGTAATTCATGCAGTAATGCTTTCACGCAATTTCTTAGCCTCGGAAATTCAGAACGAACACCAAGGAATAGCCCCGTGGGTGCTCTATTTGTAACGTTGTAATAACTGTAATAATCTTTCGTAATGTCATCGAAACTGAATGGATGATTTCGATTTTAAGATTTATAGCCTTGATTGATGTATGAGTTTTACAGTAAAAAAGATAATACTATTTAAACCAAAAAATCTAAATTCAACTATTTTCCAAATAAAAATGGTTATTATTATCAAAAAACCATTAATATTTTGAACCAAACTATGTCAACTTTAAAGCATCTACAAAACATGCTTTCAGTATTTGTGCAAGCATGCTCTTTTGGCGTAAACACAAGTTTTTCCATCACCTAATCAAGCATGAAATAATTCGACATCTTCCCAAGGAGCTGAAATTTTGTGGGAAAAATATATTTTCTAAAAGTGAAATGAACAAATTAGACCTGCGAAATCCAACTTGGAACAAGAAACAAAAAGATTTATGCAGAAATAATTTCATTTAGTTGAATATATATATAATTATATTATACCCTCAATGTATATCATATTCAATTTCCTATAATCGAGCGTCAAAGTTAGAATGGTATATAATTATTTGGATTTCAAAAATGTCAAATATTTTCTCAGCCAAGGAAATAGCATGTCACCAAATCTTTACACAAAAATTATTTACGTGATGTACCCGGTCTAGGGAAAAAATTATCCAAATAACTGCCATCGTAAATTCTGTTTTCTGCTATGGAGTGCAGTCAGGTAAGTAAAAAAATATTTTTCAGAATGACCGCAAACTTTATTAGTGGAAGCAGATATCGTCGCTGAAGAGGCAAAATGGAATACATGCATTTTCGATTAAAATCAAAATGGTCTACATGCAGTTTTACTAAATTAAAATTGGAATAGATGCATCAAGTTTTACAAGCTTACTGGTCAACTTACAATTTCGTCTAAAAGCAAAATGGTCTATATTGAATTTCGCTTTAAAGCAGAATTGCCATTATGAAAGTATACACGCATGTAGACCATTTTGCTTTTTGCGAAAACTGCATTTAGTTCATCTAGCTTTCAGGAAAACTTGCAACTGTGTGGAAAACCCACTTGATCCGTGTGTGCAAATCACTACATTAATATTTTTACTATCATTCATGAAACCTTGACAAAATATTTGTTGTTGCAAGTAAGTCTTGCATAAATCAAAACTTGTTTTATAAAACATATATACATATATTTTTAAAACATATTTTATAGAAGTTAGTTTTGCTAAAAACAACAAACGTGTAGCTTTTCGACAACAGATTAAATACACTACATTACAAGTAAGCTGACTATTTGGTTGATGACAAAATCCATAAATTCAGGAGTAGTTGTTCTGTCTAAGGTATAGAAATTTCCCGCTTTGATTCCCATTGCTGGGATTCCTTTCAGAACCCTCTCGAAGTAGGTCCTTTGTGTGAAATCATTGTCCATAACTGTAATCATTATTTCGCGCTTTAAATCATTGATGGTGTCTTGTACCAAGTAGCACTTTCCGTACATTAAAGTAAAGTAAAGGGGCCCAATGAATCCAATAAAGGTGAGCACCATTGCAAACAATGGGTTCTCTTCTTTGAATCTCAATCCGGCAAATAATCCAAATATCGAAATTACCAAACACAGCAATTTGACCAAATAATTCATGATTGCGACACACTCATTGTATAATTTGATTTCCAGGCACATTTCATTCATCCGATGACAGTACATAGAAATTTCTGCAAATTTCGGGTTTTCTGCAGATCTATGAATACAGTAAAACGTTTGTAAACACATTTTGATTAGGTTTACAGAAAATTAAATTCTCATGTTTATGACAGTATATATCCCGTGTGTATGTGCATACATCATGTGGGTGTACCTTATAGAGCTGAAGATATCTGCAGCAAACTCATCACAAATATACGGAACGGGGAAAGTTAGAAGAATGTTAGCACCTATGTAGACAGTTGTCATGATCTCCGTTTCACCCCACCCTTCTATTGCCAATGTAATAGCAAATACCCACCAATTACCCATGTTCTCAGGTACGGCAGAATAAATCAGATACATTGCCTTTGTATCAACGCAGAACGCAATCAACGCTCCCAAAACAATTGCGTATGTAGTAAACGGAAGAAACATTATATTCAGCTCGGATATTGAGTGACTTTTAAAAGTATTCACAGAGACCAGTTCGAGTAGATCTGTAATGAGAATGCATTTTTTTAAAAAGTGGATGTTTAGAAACGTAGACTGGAGTGGAATACTGTAATAATTAGTTATTATTATATATTACGGTAAACTGAATATGATCATGAAATTGTATTATTGAGAAATTGTATCAGGTTGAATATCGTCGCTGAAGAGGAAAAATTGTTTACGCTCGTATGCTTTTGTGCAGCACTTAGATCATTTTGCTTCTTCAGCGACGATATATTAAGAATTTTGATACCTTGTGATTTCCTAGCTACCCTGGATTTATATCTGTAAATACGCGTGTATATTTCTGCCAACTCCGCGCTCATGGTGCTCACTACCATCGAAGCGGTCTGGGTGGTTAAGATCGTTGCCGAGTAGAAAATATTCATAACCAGCACCTTTAAGTTAAGTGTTGAGAATGGAATATTTCTGGAATGGACAATCACAAATATCATATCTTATTTGTATAGTTGATATCAAAGATGAAAAATAAGTTTATCCACTTGTACGGTTTACTTTAAAGGAAAGTTCATGTTTACATACAGTAAACATGAACTCATACTATTTTGATGTTTTCAGGGTCCAGTCCCTTAAATCAGTCCTTATTGATAACATTTGTGTATAAATACTGAAACATCTTGTAATAAAGGATCACTTGAAATTCAAAGTCTGCTGAAGAAGCAGTGAAGTCTCAACTCTCATTTCTTGAATCTTTACATGTATTAAAAGCATTTTTCATCGTTCACTACATGCATTAAAAGCAGAATCACAACACGTTATCAGCACGAAGGCTCAAGCGCTGCCATTCCTACTACGAAATTTCTCGAACAATAAGAACAGACGGAGGACGGAGGAATTTTTATCCGAGGTCATTACTAAGGATACAAAATTTTCTCAATAGTGAGCATTTATATGTTCACTTGTCCAATGACCAAGAATTCTTATTGTCAGTCGAGTCTGCCATTGCTACATTGCTGAGGATACAAAGGGACTAAATTCCTGAAGTTCATTTTGATTGTTGAGTACAGGGAAGGCCCAGGCCTTATTTTTGACAAGATAGAAAACCTCATAGCACTAGGACTTGTGCTATGAGTATACAGTGAGCCATTGCGGCCACAATTCTAATAAACAGAAACCACATCTAACCGTTAACCTGTTTCCAACAATTCAATTTGACACCGATAATCAGGTGCCCTGGTAACTTTGAACAGCGATTACATTGGTATACTAGACAATTAGTAGAGAAATCTGGAATAATATGAGCATAAGGCTTTCTTGAATTAAATGTATGTATGACAAATTTATGAAAGTAGAGAGTTGAACCAAGGACAACCCAGCATTGCAAGAACCAATTGGTGAAGAACCAACAAGTCAATTTTGAGTCTTGGTGAAAAACCAAGTGAAGCGGACAACCCAAGTATCAGCCTTGGTAAAGTCTTGGTGAAAAACCAAGTGAAGCGGACAGCCCAAGTCTCAGTCTTGGTAAAGTCTTGGTGAAAAACCAAGTGAAGTGTACAGCCCAAGTATCAGCCTTGGTAAAGTCTTGGTGAAAAACCAAGTGAAGTGGACAAATGGCAACCAGAAGAATTGAATTTGGCTCAGTTCTAAAACTGGACGACAGCAACTTTCCGAAATGGCGAATGCAAGTATCCATTGTACTAAAATCACACGGTCTATGGGACGTCGTAACAGGTACCAGAAGACGCCATGCGACGGACGCAGATGAACAGAACAACTGGGACAAGTCTGACACAGATGCACAAGCGATACTACTGTTGAGTCTCAGCAGCAATCAGCTAGACCACGTTCATCATTGCAAGACAGCTTTGGAAATATTTCAAAAGCTAGAGGAGATCCACTCAGACACGAGCGAGCTAAACAAACAGCAGACTCTAGCCCGATTTTACAGTTACCGAACGAAGACTGACCAGTCACCAGTACAAGCTCTAACCGAAATCCAGAACCTAGCAAGAAGCCTAAATGATATGGGAGTGACTATTGATGAATCTTCCCTGGTTACGAAAATAGTCTCAAGTCTCCCTGAAGAAAACTACAAGGCGTTTAAAGAAGCCTGGGATAGTGTGGAGCAGCCATCGCAGACGATGAGCAGGTTACTAGCTCGGCTAAAGAAACTGGAGATGAATCTGGAAATGAATGGAAAGACTGACCAGGACGACGAGGCACCCTCGAAGGCTTTCTTCTCTAAAGGCCATCCAAAGAAATGAAATCATTCTGGACAACAGTCAGGCCAACAGTCTAAAGAAGCTAGAGAGAAAAAGATAAAATCCCTCAAAGAAAAAACCAAGTGTCATAATTGTGGCAAACTCGGACACTGGAAGAAGGAGTGCAGAACCAAACCTACCAAGAAGGATCAACCAACTACGCCAGGACGCGCATTTATGGGCCGCCATCAAACCGACAACAACTCTGAAGAATGGATAAGTGATTCGGGAGCCTCCAATCACATCTGCGGAAATAAAGGGTGGTTCGATACCTACAAACCATTTAAAGTTCCCCAAAAGGTGCGTCTGGCAAAGAACTCTGTTATGGCTATAGGAGAAGGTACCATTAAACTAGAAGCCCTGATGCAAGAGAAGTGGCAACCTGTACAGATTCACGACGTTCTCTACATACCAGGCGCCGCAAACTTATTCTCTGAAATCGTAATGGCTGAGAGAGGATATGTCATAGTCAGGAACAATAAATGTACAATTTACTATGATGACGACTCTATGACGACTCAAGGTCCCATTGCCAAAAAGGCCAGCAAAGTCCATGTAATGTGTTTTAGACGCAGGACAACCCCAACAGTTGTGGTAGCTAACGCCCAATTATGGCACGAGCGTTTGGCTCACGTCAGTCCAAGATATGTGCAGGATACCGTCCGAAAAGGAGCAGCACATGGAATCACAGAGGATGAACTCCGCAACACGTTTCGCTGCAAGGACTGCGAATTCGGCAAGCAGACGAGAAAACCATTTCCAATCATCAAGGAGAAGAAAAATACTCTACCAGGAGAAATGATTCACGCGGATCTGTCGGGAAAGATGCCAAAACCATCTCTTGCAGGCGCAAACTATTTCCTGTTAATTAAAGATGACGCAACTGGTTTTAGATTAGCCTACTTTCTAAAACAGAAGAGTAAAACAGCAAGATGCATCCGTGACTTCATCAAATTCATGGAGACTCAAACAAGGAGAAAACTGAAGGTGTTAAGAACCGACAATGGAACCGAATTTGTCAACTCTGAACTGAAGAATTTCTTAAGCGAAAATGGCACCATTCACGAAACCAGCGCCCCCTATTGCCCGGAATCAAATGGTAAAATTGAGAGAGAAATCCGCACCATTAAAGATAGTGCAAGAACAATTCTCCTAGCCAGCGGTCTGGACGAAAAACTCTGGGCAGAAGCAGTTGCTACCTCCATTTACATCCACAACCGTTTATTGGACCGACAAAGTCCAAAGATAACAGCATATGAAGCTATTTTTAAAAGGCGACCATCTTTAAAGCACGTCAAAAAGTTTGGCTGTGTGGCATATGTTGGAGTACCTCGGCAATTACGACAAACATGGAAACGGAAAGCAAACAAGATGCACTTAGTAGGATACACGTTTACAAGTAAAAAATTCAGACTATTCAACCCAAAGACAAACAAGGTCACTGAGGCCAGAAACGTTACATTTCATGAAGACGAACAAGAGTACATCATGAAGAAAAGAGTAACATTTGAAGAATCAGAAGATGACATTGACGAAGACTCTTCTTCCGAATCACCTGGTGATCTTAGCGAAGATCCCCAGTCGGACCTGTTCACAGAAGATGAAGATCGATACCCACTTTTTACTGAAGATGAAGATACTGACGTCCTTAATCTTCATCCTGACCCAAGAGATCTACTGACTGAAGATGACAACATGGAGATCACCGAAGAAGAATCGGATGACGACACTGCCAGAGGAACCAGAAGAACCCATGGCAATGAACCACAACCAGGCTCAAGCATGGGACCACCACCAAAACCTCTGACCCTTAATACCCCAGATGGCACGTTTAAGTTCAAGTTAAGCACACCTGGAAGCTCCAAAACGAAACTCTCCATCGAGAAACTCCCACAGAAGCCGAAGCAAAAGAAGAAGGAAGGCAAGTGGTATCAGCCCGAGATCCTGGAAAACAGACTCCGCGAAAGAAAACCCTCTGGTCCAGTCGCACAAGCCGTCTTACCTTTGGAGGAACCTAGAACCTACACTGAAGCCATAAGGTCACCCGACCGTGATGAATGGCGCGACGCCATGCGAAGAGAAATGGAAAGCCACATAATCAACAACACTTGGACGGTGGTTGAAAAACCTGAACATGTGAAGATACTGGACTGCCGCTGGATTTTCAAAGTCAAACGTAACACTGATGGATCAATTGATTGTTTAAAAGCAAGACTGGTAACGAAAGGTTTCAAGCAACAACATGGAATTGACTACGAGGAAACCTTTTCATCTGTGTGCCGATATGAATCGATTCGCATTTTACTAAGTATTGCAGCATCGGCTAAAATGCACATCAAGCAATTTGACGTCAAAACGGCATTTCTTCATGGTGATCTCAAAGAAACTATCTACATGAAGCAACCAGAAGGCTATGCAGCAAACCAAGATTTGGTCTGCAAGTTGAACAAAAGCCTGTATGGACTTAAGCAGGCACCCAGATGCTGGTACGAAAAGTTTAGCACCTTCCTATCTACGTTGAAACTCCACAGCACGCATAGTGACCCCAGCATCTACACCGGAGTGATTGAAAATGAACTGGTTTACCTTGCCCTGTACGTCGACGATGGACTAGTAATCTGTCAAAGCATGGATGTTATTGCAACTGTCCTAAGCGCAATTCAAACAGAGTTTGAAATCAAGATTGGAGACCCGAAAACGTATGTAGGTGTTCAAATTCAACACATATCCATTGACAAAATCTATATATCACAAGAAGCATATATCAGCAACCTACTCCAAAAATTCAACATGGAGGATTGCAAACCAAGCAGCGTTCCTATGCAGCCCAATGTGGAACTAACACCAGCACCAAAGGTCAAGACTGATATTCCGTATCAAGAACTAATTGGATCACTACTGTTTTTGACGAAATGTACTCGACCAGACATTGCCTTTACGGTATCGAAACTATCAAGATTCATGAGCGCTTATGATGAATCACACTGGAAAGCCGCAAAAGAGGTCCTAAGATATCTAAAAGGTACCAAAGATTTGGGGATCACATTTACATGTACTGGAAACAACGAACTTCAAGGGTATTCAGACGCCGACTACGCCGGGGACAAAGAAGAACGTAAATCTACCACCGGATACCTCTTTACGCTGAATGGAGGAGCCGTTTCATGGTGCAGCCAAAAGCAAGCATGTGTTGCAGTATCCTCCACGGAATCCGAATATATAGCCCTAGCATCAGCTGCCAGAGAATCAGTTTGGTTGAAGAGACTTCTCGAGGAACTTTGTTATCCTCAAACCGCTCCCACAACTATTCACGTGGACAACCAAAGCGCAATCAGATTGGCCAAGAACCCCGAGATGCATCAACGAACGAAGCATATTGACGTAAAATACCACTACTCCAGGAATCTAGTTGAAGACGAGCAAATCGACATTACTTACATCCCAACAGAAAATCAACTAGCAGACTGTTTCACAAAGCCCCTAGCAAAAGGCAAGTTCGAACAGAACGTCAAGGAAATAGGAATGAGACGCACAAACTCCGAATCGGAACCGGTCTCTCCCAGAAAACTCCCCAGGATAACCCTGACATCTATGATGTGGACAATGATGACTGTACTGTTTATGTGCCTCATCACCACAAACGCAACAACAGAAAAGGCAACACCCCTTCTGTGGCGAAAGAGTCCAATTCCTGTTATTACTGGCTACCATCAAGTCAATCTCATGGTATCCTTCCTGAGTCCATGTGAACTAATCTCTACTGCAAGTATCCACACCTCGCTCACCCCAGAAGCCATGAAAAGGTGCAATAGGATCTATCAAGACATGTTTCTTGGAGAACTGCAGAAAATGTGTCCTCGCAAGAAATGGACCGAAGTACTTCAAGGGGAAAAGAATCAGGCCTTGGACCGCAACAAACGCTTCCTTGTTACCCTCACGGCAATCTTGATCTGTGTAGTTATAGCCAGCGCCGGCCTAGGGATTGCTGGAACGACCATGGCAGCAACCAATAGGAATAGGATAACTGATCTGAAGACACTCCAGGAAGCACAACAGAAAACATTGGATGAATTAGAACAGAAGATCAAGTCGAATACTGAGAACATTCGTCGTTTGCAAAACTCGTTCAATGAAGCTATCACTTCAATGCAAGGACTACAGCACGACCACGATGAGCTCAAGGGAAAGCTCATCAGCACCAACTATGTAATCTCCTACATTACAAGTCGCCTTATGTTAGGGCGCAGTATCATTAAAGAAGCCCACAGAAACTGGAAACAAGGAAAGATTACAGGATCCTTACTCGACTACCTAAACTTCACAATGCCTTGTGGAGATAATTGCCCATTACACTTTGCACAAGCACAATCGTGCAGAATGTCAGAAGATGGTACCAAGCTTTTCATGGACTTCAACGCCCCCATAGTTAGCGCCAAGCTAACGCTTGTTGAGGCTGACCCATTCCATCTCATGTTAAAGAAAAACAACAAGACATGTACCGTACGGTACACAGGACCAACCAACGCGGTCCTATCTCAAGAGGAAAATTGTCTATACGGTGTAAACGTCAAAACACCGACTACTCATGACCTAATAATTTCCCCCTCTCGTGGCTGCAAGCCAACGGCAAGTTTTTCTAAGGAGGCAAGATACTTCGCAGTAAGTCACTGCGTAAAGTCACAAGACCTGGATGAATATGACTTCATCCAAATTAAGCCACACCATGGACTATATTACATATACTGTCCACAGTCCAATTTTACTATCGAAGGCCGAGAGGAAGTTTGCCCAAATGATGTTTTTACAATTCCCCTCAGTGCCAACTTTAAGATCAACGATCTGGAGTTCGAAGGATCCAGGATCAACCTCTTTCACCAAGAGGTTGTAGACCCAATGTTCACCGTCCGGACAAACTGGCATCTCCAGCCATCAATCAACTGGACATCCCTGAAAAGCAGCCTCATAGAAGTCAAGCCAACTGCTCCTGATGAGTCTCTTTACCGAATCCTGGCTATTTCTGGTGGCGGCATAGTGTCGCTGTCAATATTAACTCTGACTATATGTATCATTTGCAAACGCAGGGTTATTGTAACAACTCAGGCTGAAATGATTGAAATGACCGAGACCTAAGAGGTCAGCTCGTAACTATGTGTGAATACAATTATATTGTTTCTTTTTGTAATTATGACTAATGATTAATTATGATGATTTGGTTTATTATGATGATTTGGATTGAGGGAAAGTGTTGAGAATGGAATATTTCTGGAATGGACAATCACAAATATCATATCTTATTTGTATAGTTGATATCAAAGATGAAAAATAAGTTTATCCACTTGTACGGTTTACTTTAAAGGAAAGTTCATGTTTACATACAGTAAACATGAACTCATACTATTTTGATGTTTTCAGGGTCCAGTCCCTTAAATCAGTCCTTATTGATAACATTTGTGTATAAATACTGAAACATCTTGTAATAAAGGATCACTTGAAATTCAAAGTCTGCTGAAGAAGCAGTGAAGTCTCAACTCTCATTTCTTGAATCTTTACATGTATTAAAAGCATTTTTCATCGTTCACTACATGCATTAAAAGCAGAATCACAACATTAAGGTATTCTTCGGGCCATAGAATTGTTTGAACAAATCGGAATATTTTGAAGAACACATATAAAAAAACCAAAAATTGCCTGAAATACCAACGAGCCCACACAAATTTTGAGGGCGACGCTTTTACAACCATGCTTGAAGTATCCAATGTAAGTGGTAGAAAACCCATTTTGAAAACCCAATCTGTAACGAGAAGGTTAACCTGTAAATCGTTCGACGTTATCATGTTGAAAAGTCCTGTTATCCTGGTGGCTACAATTATTGTACTTGAATTATATATAACAAAACTCCATTCACACTGTTCAACCTGATAAATGACATTTGAAATTTTAGACACACTGTTGCTATCCTATGATGTCTTTCTGTACATATGTACAGATGGATGGTTGGAAAGTTTTCTAGCGCCTAAAATGAATTATTATCGGAATTGAACTGCTCCTTTGACTATCCTAAAGACGAGGACGGTTAGAGATCGATAGCTTGGTAACATAGTTGATGGTATTCGCAAAAATTGGTTTAACAAAAACAAGACTGGGATTTTTTAAATCAAGAATATGATACCGAGTGAAACTAATAAATGAGAATACCAATAGGATTTCACATGTATTTGTGTTTGAATACAAGTACCACCATTCCAAATACTTGGGTAAAGTTCCAATATTATTTGAATATCTGGAAAACGTTTTTTACTTCGAAACTTAATAATTAGACCATTAAATCTTAATTACTTAATACGGGGCTTTCAGCCGAAGTATGACAACAATTGGCAAAATTTCTTGCATACACTTTAACGCACGTGAAATTGTTTGTTTTGAAAAGAAATCACATTATTTATGGTATAAACAATTTTGTCAGTTCTTTACATAGTCTCGAAAAGTAGAACTGCTTCAAACAAAAGCTTGCACAAAACTGTGTATCTGTACGCTATGTGCCTGAGAATGTTTCTTAAACCGCAGGTGTAGGCAAATACACATTAAAAGCTTGAAATGTTTTGGAACGATTGTTTTCATAACTTTACCCAAGTATTTGGAATTGTGGTACTTGTACTCAAAATTAAATTAATAATACACGTTCACGGGCTGCCATTAGAAGAATTGTGCTAGTTTCATACTTAAGTGTTATTAAAGAGGGAAAATTAAATAAAGCTTCAGGATAGCGTTAATGTGTGAAGCCGTTTTAATGGCTATAGAGAAAACCTATTATGAAGGCAATGTTTTAATCAAATAAGTGGGGTATACATTTAGAACTACTGAAAACTCATATATTACCTCGACGTTTTTAATTTAATGAAAATTACTTATTAATACTGCCGTTTGAAGTTGGCGTCTCGGAAAGCATGAATATCGATCGAACTCGAAGAACCTTGCATGTTTAAAATTTAATTTAAAATTGCATAACGTTTTCGTAAGCACTAGGATTTCTACCTCAAAGGTCTCTTCCTGAGTTACATAATGTCTTAAATTTACATTTTCACCTCGATGCATAATATGGCACTAGTCTAGTTGAACAGCAAGATGAAATTAAACGTTGCCCTGCAAGTAAAATGTTTTTTGTAGTTCAATTTTGAACGTTTTTTGGGTGGCGTCAGCCCTCTAGCAAAATAACCTTGTCCGTACGTGCTTCGACACGATATCTCAAAAACTACTGGGTCCATTTCAATGAAATATTTTACGTACATAACTTGTGTCAACTTAAAGCCTGAGTTCGTATTTGGTTAGAATTATTCATTATATTTGACCGGATAGCTTTTGAGAAAACGTTTATTAAAATTTTTAACTTCATGTCAAATGGAAGTTACCTCCAAAACTATACTGAATCTTTTTTAATGGCATTTATTTTAATACTGCTTATGTAGTTGAATTCGTCCCGATAGATTTTTCGTAACAGAATCTGAAATTTTAAAATAACCTAAACATTCAAACTACTTTGACGGCGGTAACTGACGCGACCCTACTCTAATTGTAAGTCTCAAATTATCGTGTACCGATGATTTTTATTTCGTTATCATCTAAACTGGAGTATAATTCCAATCCACCAGGAGCCTGTATAGATAGAAACATTATACTTAATACCAAATACAAAAAATAATGCTTCAATCTTTTTACTGAGAAATCGTAAAGTTGCATAATTGTTCAAAAATACCGTAAACTAACCGAATGTCCTTCGGGAACTCGGAGCGATTTTCAATACAAAATAACACATGATTCAGTGTCTAATAACTTTTCAAAAACTTAAGCCACCCCAAAATAAAACTTCTAGACAAAATGAAATCATTTTACAGAAAAACGAAGTCGAAGGGGCTATTGCTCATGAATTACCGTCTTACTTCTTCTATATTTTAGCACGCAATTGAGCATCTTGGGCTTCTTTTGAAGCAGATGATTCCTCCTTCCGCCGTTTCTTGTTTAACAACCTTTTTAAGTTGTGCTTTCACTATGAGTTCATATTTCTGGAAAGAGGTGGAGCAAAAGTAAACAAAATCAATAAAAGTCAGAACAACATATTTGCAAATCGAACAGAATTTGCGATATCGCAAGTTACGACTTCGTAAGTACTTACGACAGGTGTCGTACGATGCCTCTACGATTTTCAAATTTTAATATTCTCAAAAACGATCGCAAGTATATCGTAGCTACGATCACATTTACGAATCGTAAGCATGTAACGGACGCTTTCGAAAATTAAGCTAAAATTTTCGAAACTTAAGCCATTCAATAAGCCATAAAATTCTTCCCATTTGTCATTTCTATCAGTTTCACGTATTGTTTTTCTCTACAAATCAATTTAACGTTCAAGGAGTAAAAATGTCAAAAAATATAGAAAATAATTTATCGGAGCACCCTCCACTACCCTTCCACTTCCCCTTCAAACACATAACCCCCCCACTTCCCCTTCAAATACATAACCCCTCCACTTCCACTTCAAATACATAACCCCCCACTTCCCCTTCATATACATAACCTCTCAACTTCCCCTTCATATACATAACCCCTCCACTTTCCCTTCAAATACATAACCTCTCAACTTCCCCTTCATATACATAACCCCTCCACTTCCCCTTCAAATACATAACCTCTCAACTTCCCCTTCAAATACATAACCCCTCCACTTCCACCTCAAATACATAACCCCCCCACTTCCCCTTCATATACATAACCCCTCCACTTTCCCTTCAAATACATAAACCCTCCACTTCCACTTCAAATACATAACCCCCCACTTCCCCTTCATATACATAACCCCTCACTTCCCCTTCATATACATAACCCATCCACTTTCCCTTCAAATACATAAACCCTCCACTTCCCCTTGAAATATATAACCCCTCCACTTTCCCTTTAAATACATAACCTCTCAACTTGCCCTTCATATACATAACCCCTCCACTTTCCCTTCCAATACATAACCTCTCAACTTCCCCTTCATATACATAACCCCTCCACTTCCCCTTCAAATACATAACACCCCCACTTCCCCTTGAAATACATAATCCCTCCACTTCCACTTCAAATACATAAGCCCCCACTTCCCCTTCATATACACAACCCCTTCACTTTCCCTTCAAATACATTAACCCTCCACTTCCCCTTCAAACACATAACCCCTCCACTTTCCCTTCAAATACATAACCTCTCAACTTCCCCTTCATATACATAACCCCTCCACTTTCCCTTCCAATACATAACCTCTCAACTTCCCCTTCATATACATAACACCCCACTTCCCCTTGAAATACATAATCCCTCCACTTCCACTTCAAATACATAACCCCCCCACTTCCCCTTCATATACATAACCCCTTCACTTTCCCTTCAAATACATAAACCCTCCACTTCCCCTTGTGATATATATCCCCTCCACTTCCCATTTAAATACATTACCCCTACACTTCCCATTTAAATACATAACTCCTCCACTTACCATTTAAATACATAACCCCTCCAATTCCCCTTTAAACACATTACCCCCCACTTACCATTTAAATACATAACCCCTCCAATTCCCCTTTAAACACATTACCCCCCACTTACCCTTCAAATACATTACCCCCCAGTTACCCTTCAAATACAAAACCCCTCCACTTAATCTTCAATTACACATCCCCTCCACTTCCCCTTACTTTCCCTCCACTACATCTCCACTTCCCATCCACTTACCCACTTGCCTGATATATGATAAACTTCCATTTCAATTACATTACCCCTCCACTTCCACTTCAATCAAAGGAGTGGAGGTAGGGATAGAGAATGGAGATAGAAAATTTAGGGGAAGGGTAACAGCAGAGGAAGTGGAAGGGATGTGGAGGGGTTTTCAAAATGAACCCCGCCATATAAACAATGCTGGATCGTAAGTACCTACGACTGCTATTTAATTGTCGTAAAGTTACAACTTTTGCGATTTTCTGAGAACTTGCGATTTTCAAAATGTTTTGAGAATCCCAACTATCGTAACTCGAGAGTTGCGACTGAAGTTACGATCGAAAGTCTTTTGAGAATAACCCCCCAGAACTGTAAATTTAAAACATTGTCCTCCTTGTCATCCACATAAATCGTTGGCCACTGTTTTTTCTCAGCCAATCTCAATGCCTGCAATGATGCTTTAAATAGTTTAGCTTCCGAACCGTTCCCAGTCTCGTCACTACGATTTTCCTCCGAGCCCATTAAACCAAAAACGTCTGGCCCCGTAGTGACTCAAGTGTGTACAGCCATTATCGGCTTCATGTACGTTTTGTCCACCGGGCTTTAATAGGCAGAAGCATGGTGACAGAATAAGGGCAACATAATGTAGCCACGACGTTGTCAAGAAGGCAATTTTTGCCGTATCATTAATGGCTCAATGTGGGCTTTGTTCCACCTGCCGTAATCCTTCTATTACAGGCTAAGTACGTGAAATTTCGATGGTTGCTCTAATGTATCCATGCTTCATCAACGTTAATAATTCCAGGTACAAGTGAAATAACAAAATTACATATTTTTACCAAAACAATAAATTATAATTTTTATTTCCATAAAAAGAAGCGATTCATGTAGTCAATACTATTATTAATAATTTTAAAATAGTAGTAATGAAAAATCAGACACGTATAAAATGTACATTCAAGAGTGAGGAACATCACATGTCAGAGAAATAGTAATAAATGTTCCAATTACACTGGTGGAAGGGAGAGCAGCAAATTTTTGTTTCATTTGAGTAATTGAAATTACAAATTTTGGAGAACAAGTAAAACAATTAAAAATGCCAAGCTGGTTACTATCTACTGGGTAGTCTTCGACGGGGGGACAAATTATTACCAAAATTATTTTGAATTATCTCGTGAGCTTTACTATCAAATAGCAGAAATATTTCTGCATGCAAAAGTAGAAAATGGTGATACAAATCATCGGGCAAAATATTTTATAATACTACGATGCCATAATACAGCAAAAACGTTCGAAATTCAGAAGCCTTGAATCGGTTTAATTCCGTCAATGACCTTGGCTTTCGTGAACATTCGGATGGTACTAATGTATAGCGTTTTGTTAGGTCAATGGATATTGATTCAACGTCTCTGCTTCTCAAACGTACTTGTAGTGGCCCTTTGATCCATGCTAGCCGCATCTTCCGCATAACTCCCACGCAGACTAGATGCATATAGTCGAGTGGAAACTGAGATATCATTCCTACAGAGGACGCTAGTGGAGATAAACCGGTGTGATTTCCCTCTGAGAACGCGAGTCAAATCTTTCATCCGTTCGGAGACTGCTATTAATTTCTGGCTATATTACTCTATTTTGAAACCAATCACCCTCTTGTTCACATTTTTTACAACAAAAATAGGCATTGTGTGGTTTACCAAACTTCAAAAAACTACGTGCTGGGGCATAATGACTAAATGATAAAATAACTAATCTGAAAGGTGTATTTGATACCGTTCACAGAAATTCCGTTTCAGGTAAGCTCACAACATTCCAAAACAAATTTTTCTAAATATTGATTTAAATCCTGTGGCTATGATTTTCCTGAAAATAACCCTATAATAAATGGATTTTGACATACTGCTTGATTTACCATCCCAAGCAATGGACAATATTGTTGGTTACTACTTTTACAAAGATTAACTCCGTAGCAGCCTACGGTTAGGAAAACCAAATTGCTACAATTATGATTTTTAAGTAAGGTATGTTAACGGGTACAATACCTGTAGAAATCTTGGATTTAACGTTAGGCTCAATGAGAAAATAGTAAAATTCCCCGACTCCTTGTTTTTCTATTTCAATGAGCCTGGGAGTTATTTAATTAGGGGTTCAGGATTTTCAACAATTCATCCGATGAACTGTGAGCAATGCTGTTTCTACATACCCACTCTGCTAACTTGGTATTTAGTTCTACAAGGGAATTTTCAAGGAAATCACCACTAGATGAACTACAACTATAGCTTTCGGAAACATACGGTTGAATTACATTATTATTTTCTAAACTAACACAATTGCGCTCTTATGATTCAACAGGGGTACTAGGTACGTGGTTGTAATTATTACCATAGTTATAAATGCTTTCTACACTAACATTTCTTATAGTGCTTGAATGATTATTAAATAATAACTTTTCCCTACGGCGCTTAGTCCTTAAAGCCCTCATCAACATTCAATTTTATTGTTGGAGAAGCAACATCACTTCTCCATTCATCGTTGCATCGTTTGCCAGTACGACATTTCAGTGTTAATGTTGGGTCTACTCGATACATCATAATCTCTGAATAAACAGTTAGCTATTACGCTGTTACGTTTGCTATAGTTGTGCGTTTAGCCGCCCTTTTGCACATTGTCAGTTTTTATCTGCAAAACGAAGGGTTTGGTAGTTACAGAAAATGTGATAGTAATTTTTACCACATTAGTACAATACGAATTGGACCCGGGAACGGGACCGAAAACATCAGCTGTGGGATCAAATCAATCAGCTCGGATGTTGAGTGATTTTTAAAAGTATTTACAGAGACCAGTTCGAGTAGACCTGTAATGAGAATGAAATTAGTTTTAAAGTAAATGTTTAGAAATGATGGACTGGAGAGGAACACTGTAATAAATACTGTGATTAATATAATTATATTATGGTAAATTTGATTTGATCTTGAAATTCGATGGCTGAGAAATTTTATCACGTTGAATATCATCGCTGAAGAGGAAAAATGGCACCCGCATGCTTTTACACAGCACTCAGTTCATTTTGCTTCTTCAGCGACGATATATTAAGGGTTTTGTTACCGTGTGATTTCCTAGCCCCCCTGGATTTATGGCTTTGAATACAGTGTGTATATTTCTGCCACCTCCGCTCTCCAGGAGATCACTAACATCAAACCGGTCCTGTGAATAATGAATATTGTCACCAAGAAAATATTCAGAAGCAGTTCTTTTAATTCAAGGTATTCTTTGGGTTGTATACAAAATTGTTTAGACAAATCGGAATATTTTGATTTTTAATAAATGTCCTTCAAAATAATCCGATTTGTCCAAACAGTATTTGATTAAGAACTGCGCAGAGTTTCACACCGTTTGTACAGTCCAGTAGTCACCATAGGGATGTGCCACAAATGACGTCATCCAAAAATCTGTCAAATTACGACTGACTGACTGGATGATCATTCGTCGTCACAACGAAGGGTGACTGAGGAATGTTGAAGAATGTAATGGAAAATGGAACTATTAACGTATACCGACATGGTTGAATAAAGCACAAAGATGTCAAGATTTTACTTATTGAACATCTTAGACTTTCTTTTTAGAGGCGTAGCGAAGCTGGAATACGTTGTTTGGTTGTCTATCCAGATGATAACTGCCGATCCAAGAGTACGAGGCAACATATATGTTTTGTTGGGTCAAATTAGATCAAAAGTAAGAAGTTCATTGTGTTTGAAAGACATCGGATCGTCCGTTTGACCTGAAAAAATTAAATTAGGTCACGTATAAGCACACACATGTACATATAATTACTGAAAGTGGGAGGTAAAGCTTACGTCATGTATAGTCGGATTTAAAGATCAATAAATTGTCTTTTTCATGAGCCAGTAGATGCCGAATGAACTCGAGAATGCTCATTGTTAATAATTAATAATAGACGTAACGTTTTTCAAAATTTAGTGGTTGCACACTCATTACGGTTATAGTCGAAATCATCTCCTCAAATTTTAAATTGGTTGGCTTTTGAGCAAATATTTGAAAAGAAACATTCTGTCAACATATTTGATTGTAACGAATTAGACCCCTAACCACTGTCCTATGGAAGTAGCTCATACAAATCTATTTCTCGAATTGTTAAATGTTTGTTTAGATTTTCCATAAAGGGTTTTATTATGGTAAGAAAATTTTTTGAAGTACAATGATCGTGATAAGATTTTCGAATTTCCAAAAACAGAAACGAATCTATGAAGGTTTCTGCATTTAGAAAAAATGACCAAACAGGTAAGAACACGGAGCAGTTTCGGCTGTAGCAAACCTTAGTATGTCCGACAAGCCCCTGTATAGGTGCGATTGATAGGATTATTTAGGAATTTGGACTATCAGGTTCAATCAATTAACATAAAGAATTGGTGGGTATTTGCTAATTGGAAAGATTAGTGCGAATTGGGGTTTGTTGCAATGTTTGTGGAATCAAGTGATCCTTTTAAACATTTTGGTCTGCTCTAAAGTTTAGTCCTGGAAAATTGAATATACATATAAAATTATTAAATGAAATTAAAAATTTCCGTATGGCTTATCTTTTTCACGTTTTTATAAAAAGTAGATTATTTTAATAAATTTTAATTTCCGAGTTTGAATTTTCATTGAATGTAATATGCAATACATTGATTGTAACCAGTACTCTATAAATTTGTCTGACAAGGAGTCAAAGCTCGAAACGTTACAGCGAATAAAATATAATCCTTGTGTTAAAAAGCTAATTTTTACCCAGATTTAATATATTACTGTGCAGAAAATGGATTCATTTTCCTTTGGAATTGCTTTCCCAGAAAAATCTGACTCTTATTTGATGCTTTCCTCATACACGGAACATGTGCTCAATTTAGTTTTTCGTGGTTTATACTTTCTTGAATAATTGTGAGAATTTTTACAATTGTTGGATGCAAGTCAATGTTGCAATGTACGTCATATTGTGTTTCTACAATCAGAAAAACATTATGTATAAACGTTTACACGTTTACGGCCAAAGTTACGGTCGACATCGATTATTTATCCAGGAAGAAAATCGTGCAGAAACCAGGTTTCTCCACTAACCGTTTAAATAGCTCGTCCCCAATTCGAATAACCGTTTTACGGACTGACAGAGAGAGAGAGAGAGAGCAAGAGAGAATTTGAATTTTCAATCAAGCAGTATCGAGGCAAAAGACTCCAAAAGGAATTTTGAATATGACCGACTTAAATGGACCTGGACATTTTCCTTTGGTTATACGTCTTGGAAGCGGATTAATGTCAAGCTACATGAGCATTTTTGGGTGTTCACTTATATTTAGCGTTGTTCAGGATATAATATACAGTATTAGAATTACATCGGTTTCGTGTTAAAGCAAAGCGCGATACATTCGAGAAGTGTCTTCAAATTATCTACATGCCACGCCTTTACTCTTAATGAACCTTTAAACTAGTAACCTTTGAAAATAGGCAGGTAGCTGATGCTACAGGATATAAGTTGTATGCAGGGGTGTTTTTTGATTCAAATACAACAGTTTTTTATTATATGAAATCATGTGTTTCGAATTTTTGAACCGAAAGTAACTTGCTCGAAAAATTATTTGGAACAAGTTTCCAAACTAAAGGGCAATTAACCCAAAATTGAACTTTGGTGTAGAATTTTATTGTATTCCCTAAAATGTCAAAACTACGTCCAGTTTTGATCAGAGTGATTGAAAAACATATGCAACACTGTCTTAAATCTCTTCGGGTTTTGCCGTCTCAAAATTTTTAGTGGAGTAAAAATATTGTGGATTTGAGGCTTAAGCCCTTACATGGACATTTTCAATTATCATGGAGTACCGTTCGCTATAGACGTTTTTCTCTTAAAAGCAGTATACTGTTCCATTACTTGGACCCTTTCTGAGTATCAAAAAAATCATGTTTGTAAAATAAAGAAGAGTTGTTTTTTGTCACAGTGATAGTTTAAGGAGGTGGGATCAACAAATAGGAATTCAATTCAGTCGACTCTTCTTATAACTGCTTTTCAAAAAATTAATATTTCTGTCGCTCATTGGGAAGTGCTGCTATTGAAGTATCGCTTAACATTGAAATACACACTCTGAAGACTCATTCACTGTCTTAATTGGGGAAATTCAGTTTAGATTGAATTGGTCTAGAGGGAGTTGATTGTGGAAAACCAGTAAAATTCGAAATTGTACTCCGCATTAGTCAAAACTTCAAGTTTTGCAACAATATGAATTCAATTGTTGCGTGGAAAGTTAATTCAAATGAGCATCTTAGTGTCTTGAATTGTGCATATTTTTAATCATTACAGCTTAATCTCCAAATTGGGAGCACCGACGGCTGTATTTTTTGCGGCGCTAAAAGGGAAGCGTCGTCGTCGGGGTATTACTTAGTATAGAATTACATAAGATTCTATATTGGATTTCCTTTCCAGTGAAGTTTTTGATTCAAGGAAGATTACGGGTGGCCGTTTGTTTACATGAAGGTATCCTTGAATGAAGGTCAAGCCATCAGTAGTACCCATCACAGTGCATGTACGAAGTTTTTCGCGGAATTGTATTTCGATATTTGCACCTGCCTGCTGACTCTTTCCCGATTCGCTGCCTAAACAGCAGGCGCATTACAGTCTACCTCAGAGCTGCGTTTTAGTTCAAGTAAAACTTGAATAGTTCAAGTGCGTATCAAGTTAAAGTCAAGTAAAGTGCAGACAATTTTGTAACTTGAAACTTGAACATCAAGTTCAAGTGAAATTATAATTTTAACTTGAATTTTCAAGTTCAAGTTCGATCAAGTTCAAGTTAATAATTTATTACCTGATTGTAAAATCAAGTCAAGTTCAAGTACAATGAATGGAAGTACTTGAATAAAACTGGAGTATAACTTGAGTTTTTGTCATTGAAAAGCAATGTAAGCAATGCCTAATTAGTGGCAACATTGCATCCCACTAAAAATAATATTGGGCGTCAATCATCATAATAATGACATCTTTGTTTTTGATTTCATTCCATCGACATTAAAGTCGCCCCCACGATGGCCAGTGGTTGATAATAATTCTTGTGTTTCGTTTCCATACTTTGAATTTTGAATAATTAAAATTCCCGTCTTATTGTAAGACGAAATTATTGTCGGAATTGAAGTAATTGTTCACTTCACCTGTTTCGAAGCTAAGTAAACTGTAAGAATAATTTATTATTTCATGTAAAAATAATTTTTGCTGATATTAAACAGGATGGCCTAGACGAACAACCTTATAAATCAACATTGGCTGAATAAAATTAACGACGACAAATATTTATGAGTATAACTGCTGGTTACACTCACCAGATAAATGCAACACTAATGGGAACAGGCCAGTAATGTGATTTCTAAACTCTTAATAGTGAAAATTAGTAAATTAGATATGAGAACAATGTTTACATTTATTTGATCAAGTATTTCAAATTTTTTAGCAATTTTAAAGTAAAGAATATCACCTGCATGCCGTTTATTTTATCCTAATCAGCACCTTGGCATTTTTATCTATAATAGTTGTGGACGAAATTTTTTGCATTGTTTATTCATTTACGAAAAAAATACTTGAATAATCAAGTTCAAGTACAAGTTCACGTTCAAGTCAAGTTATGTGCTCAACTTGAACGTGAAGTTCAAGTTCAATAAAATGAACTTGAAAATCGAGTACTTGAATAATCAAGTTGCTTGAGAAACTTGATTCATCAAGTACAAGTGCGGATACCTCGCTTAGACAATTTTTTCAAGTTCAAGTCAAGTGCAAGTCAAGTTGTCTAAAATAACTTGACTTGAACGCAGCTCTGGTCTACCTGTACCTAATTTGCAAGCTGCACGTAGTTTACTGCCTCGACGGTATATATGAACTAAAAATGTTTTGAGTTACAGCTTTGCGTGCCTTTTCAGGTCACCTCTTCAAGGAGCATGGAAAGATGAGGTTTATGCGTTAGATGTCGACAGTTTATTTAGCTTGAAACGAGATCTTCATAATGTAATTATAAATAGTTTTTAAGTTTACGAAAAAAGCTCTGTATAATAAAAATGCGGAACCCAGATTCCATGTATGCAATCAGTTTCAGGTCCAAGCATGTAATTTATTCAAAAACGATAGGCGTGATCGAAAGCCTTTAAAGAAAATTGGATGTAAAGAATATTGATGTGTTTTAAATTAGTCCCAATAAATCTTGTAGTCTTGATTTGAATTCAATCCATACAGGTTAACACATTTCATAATGTAGCAACAACCATAAGTTGTTATTTCCCATATATCATTAACTCAGTGAAAAACGTACATATGAAGTTTCTCAAGAGTAATAAAATGAGGTTCATGTATCTCACCGTGTCCCAAAGTACATACAGAGCAAAAATATCTTTATCTAACCTCTGTGCTCTACAGGGACGGGAATTCGAATTCGAATCGGAATTCGAATCGGAATTATATTCAAAAAGTTCGGGTATCCGAATCGATATTGGGATCGGAAAAATAGTCTCAGAGGTATTTGTATTCAAAATCGGATTCGAATAAAAACAAGGGTATTCGAATCGGTATTCGAATATTTTTTATGAATTCCGATTCCAATAAAGTATCGATTTCATTCGGTTTTATATTGCCACGTGCGAGAAAAACTTCATAGGAAGCGCTTTTTGAAAGCGAAGTTCCGAACGGTTGGTAAACGAAAAGTGTATGCATGTTAATGGACAGTGAGTTGAAGCCCGTTTTTGTAAAAATTCCTGCAAACAGGATGAGATAGCTGCATAGTTTCGGTCTTACAGGACTGTTAACCACTATTAACAATAAGTTAATCAAGTTTCTCACTTCTTAAATCTTGCTCTCAAGTACATTCTAATTACGATGTGTTATCAAACAAATCGATTTACAAATACTGTTAGAAGGAACTTATCCGAAAAGTAGTTAGACAGGTTAACAAATTACTCCAATTTTTTAGAATTGTTATGGGATCACTCCTTGCTTTTCGAGTTACTCAAATTTCAGCTGAGTGTGTGTTTTCTGTGCTCAAGTTTATTAAAAATAATTTGCGTGGTAATTTTGCCTTGAAAAAACTTAATGTGTTATGTATTGCTTATATTTTTGCGATTAAATTATTCTTTTGAATAAATTCCCATTTTTTGTAAGAATATCCGAAAAGTATTTGAATCGGAATCCAAATTCAGGAAGTATTCAAATATATTGGAATCCGTATCGGAATTCAAATTTGTAAGTATTTAAAAAAATAATTGAAATTGAAATCGAAATTAGAAAGTATTCGAATCCACATTTAAATCCGTATTTTTCCGATATCCCGTCCCTGGTGCTCTATATCAATTACTTTTGCCTCAAGCATTTTCAATAGTATGGACTTTTACATGATTTTTTGTGTTAAATAAAATCCCCTATTGTTTCCCATCACCTCTGTATAAAAATGTACGAACCATTATAGTTTCGTGCTCCGCTTCAAGAGTAGTGAATCTTGTCAATTGCAAGTTAATCACGATTACTAATTGAACTTGCAAGTTCGGTTCAATTGCGGTTATTTTACACCGGGGAATTGCAATTTTCGGTGCAAGTGCTAGTCTGTGTACTTAAAATGCAATTACAAAAGCAGTAAATACTCGCAATTACTGGTTAAGCACAAAGCACAACTGAAATTGCAAGAAATTCAATTGCAATTTCAAGTGACTGAGCTGCAAAAAGTTGCAATTTTAAAAATCCTAATACTATAATTCGAACGTGCTGACATTGGAAGTGGTCATTTTTAAATCCTCGCTCCCTCCTAATATAGCAGTTTTTAGGTTTGCTATATGGCTCATATGTGGTAGCCTCAATACGCGCTCTCTCCTATACAGCTTCGCCAGCGAGGTTGCGAGTACAAATTACCACAAAGTCTAAATGGCTTATAATTGGTATGTATGTATACCAATAATACCAAAGCTAAAAGTATAAAATCAACAAACTTTTTTAAAAAGACAGGTCCCCACCTGTGGTATCGTTTTAAATTTTGAAACTTTGGTGACGTGTCCTAGGAGAACGGGGCAAAATGCACTCGAGTTACATGCGTTTTGAAACATACTAGGTGAGTACTAAAACATGTGCTATGCTTTGTTTGAATCGGCTTGTACCATCCCAAAATCTTACCTTGTTAGTGTAACAAACATTTATTCGAAAAATTAATTAAAATCCATTTCTGTTCTCAAAGCCGGAGTTGAAATGTTTAAACCCGATACATTTGTGACATCCCGGAACGGATCCCAACAATATAACCGTTTCCCAAACCGGTTTTTATATTCTTCGAAAATATTCGAAATTATTAAAGAACGAACGGACAGTGACTGAAATTTGTAACCGACATTTTGGTGCTACACGTGGATTGTCCATAAAAATCGAGTCGTACTAGAGTACAACGTTTAAGCGGAAGGTGGCAGAAAAATTATAGGATTTAGGTTTATGGAAGTCAAAATTGTATCGCCTTTTTAAACGTTAGTTGACAAATGCTTGACAAATGAATGTTTCAGGTTTTCCTCCAATCCACAAGCTTTAATATTCCCTTCCCGAAAAATTTTGGTTCTAACTTTTTCACCCGTAACCGGACCGAAATTTGACGGTTGTTTAAATTGTTGACCCGAAACCGTACGGGAAACTCGGGAATTCCTGGTACCGATTAGAAACACTAGTGCACATCGACAATTTTACCTTTACTACACATGTACGGTGGATTCCTACTGTATTTCAGGGAAATTGAATGTAACGGAAAATTAAGTGTCCTTGTTGTACTTACAGTATACTATATGTGGGGATACCAGATCCAGATCATGTATCTCATCTGACATGAACCCAGATTAGTGGTCTCAATCTTCTAATTCAATTCGCTTCAATTTAACTTATGAACTAAATGAAATACAATGATTCGACACACGATTCACAGGATTCAATTTGATTCATTTCTGCCTGCTGAATTGAATCGAATGATGCTTCAAATCATTCAGACAGTAAAAGGTGTAACATAAACATTTTATTTAAGGATTTTATTATGACTACATAAAACAGCAGAATAATATGTATAAGTTAAACAGTTTCACTGTCACTAAAACTGTCAATAAAATTAGCAAATTCGAGTTGCATATCCTACGGATTAATTGTCCCGTTCGGACCTAAAATGGACCGTTCGTAAATGATTTAATAATAATAATTAATATTAACTGATGTATAAAAATTATTATTTACTAAATCATGTACTTATTATGTCATGAAGCTTTAGGGGAGGACTAACTAAATTATGGTAAAACATTACCAAGGAGGGTCTAGGGATATTTATCAAACTGACGTCGTGCGATATTGTAACCATATTTCCCTGAAACATCTTACCACCTTAGGAATACAATCGATGCTATCAACGGTTACCATCAAAAAAGAAAGGGGGTTGAAAATTTTTTAGGTTGCCATCTGACAATACTATAGATGGGTCTTTTTCAGGGTGCCCAGAAGTCCTGATTTGATCAGGACGGTCCTGATTTGACGATTGACGTCCTGATTTTTTTAATTTTATGTTATATTTCATGTTTTTGCCAAAATGCCGAATATGCCTGCCCAAAAGGCACAAAATGCCGGGCATTTTCAAAGTAAGGCATTTTGAGGACATTTTGGGTGTTTTTGGCATTTTCAGGGCATTTTCAGGGCGGCAGGCATAAAACCCAGGGCATTTTCATTTTTGCAACCCTGCTTACAGTATCATCAATTCCATTATAATACTAACAGTATGTAAAATGGCTTTAATAGTTTAATTTAAACGGCTTAATTTAGGAATGATCGACACTGCAGTAGTACAGAATAGTTCTGTAGTGTTGACTTACAATTACAATTTATGATATCCGACAGGTACATGTAGGGGTGGGAAGGGTTCAGTTCAGTTCAGGTTTTTTTAATTCAGTTAAATTCGCATGCTGAACTGAATTGAAACTAGATGTTGGATTTATTTCGGTAAAAACAAATTGAGTTGATCAAATTTTGAATTGAATTGAACTGAATCGAAAACTAACGGTCGGCAGATATATTTAAAAAATACACTTTCTAGAAACGACAGTAATGTTTTTCAAACCCACAAAAGAAGGTAACTAAGTTAACGGTATAAATCGATAAATTGGAAGATCTGGAGAGCTTGTAAACGTGGATTTTTATTGTATGGGGCAAAATGATATTTTTGGGGGAATCAGTTCTTCTTCGTTCGAAACTTCTTCTTCAATTATAGTGAAAGATTCATTTCAATTCAAAGTTATGAACTGAAATAATCGGTTCAATTTCTTCTGGAATTGAATACAAAAATAAGTTAATTGATTTGAACTGAATTGAACTGAATCAAAAATTTCTAAATCAGAATTGAATAGGTCCGAGTACTAGGTAAATGGCATAATAAAAGTTTAATTGATTAAGATCGAATTAAGATTTCGTTTGTGGTTGTTAAGATCGGTAACAATTGTCTTAATTAAATCGTTAATTTTAGTAATGCCTAAGAATCGTCGTTTTTACAATGTGTAGTGGGTAAGATTAATATTTTGGTGCAGCATCTGTACATTTAATGCAAGTTCTGCTAATTGTGGGGTCAGAGATTTTAAAAAGCATATTTTGGCAGAAAATCGTAAAACAAACTAAGTGAATTAGTCAAGTAAGTATGTCTGTTTCAAGCATTTAAAGAAAGTAAAAAAGTAATGACAAAACTACAGCTTCCGAATTAGCGCTAACGTATCATGGAGTAAAGCATCCACAACCTTTCAGATGTTCGGATTGTCTTTGCAGTTTATTGAGACTAACATTTACAGATTCTGAAGTCAGTTTCATTAACTTTGGAAAAAACCAAAATTGCAACTTTAGTTTAAAATGTTCTAGCTCCGTTTTCACTCAAAGTTTTGATAAATTAAATGATCCTGTTTCTGACCCCAGTGCCATTGGATAAAATTAAACTTTAAGTAGGGATTTAAGCAGAAATTTTGCTTGGCAATTTCCTCTTAGGTAAGAACATTTCAAAAATACAATTCAAAATGTGACTATGTCACTATTGTCGACAGATTTGGCAAGTACTTTACAGGATAATCTTACTCCATCGGAAGGCTACATAGTGGATATTAGCATATAAGGGAATCTCCAGCCTACAATGAAAATGTGATAAGATCAGAATATCTTTTCCACAACATTGTCTTTTGTGCTCCTAATGCAATATTTTTCTAACCTTGCTCTCCGTTCTTACTGTGCATACCCCCAATTTAAACGTAGAGACCTGCTTGATCACCAACGTTCTAAATTATTTTAGAACAAATTGTAATTGAAATTTACAACTAATATACCTGGGTATTTCGGTACAGGTGCGGATCACAACGTTTTATACCTATATATGGTTTCATGTTTGACGTTAGGTGGGTTGGGGTTAGGGTTCCCACTTTTTTGAAACGTCATTCCGGGGCAAAACATTTTTAACGTATACATGATTCCTAATGGTATTTTTCAGCCTTTTCGGAATCTAATTTTTTTTCTTTTTAACATTTTCTGATTTTCCGGTTTGTTCAAAACAGAAACAAAATCAAAAGGGTAATATTAACCTGACTTGAAGCTCCGCCTTCAAAACTTCCGTTGGCATTAAGTTCCTCTCGACTGTCCAAACTTTCTTCATTGCATAACCCACTTTGTACCGACTGATCTGACTTTGATGAAATAAGCGAAAATTCATTGTACAGCTGGTCCTCGTTTAATTTAATACCGAGTGCATCGTCAATATTTAGTAAATGAGCTGTGGATACTGAGACCTTTGATTTCAAATTTGGTAGGTAGTTGCATTTTCAAAAAAATATTATTATCTTTGAAATTAAAATATCTGTTTAAATAGGTCTCCAGTGATTTCATAAATTTCAAAGCTTCCTGTTAAAAGCGCTTTTTTGTTCCGGGGGTAAATTTTTTAGAATTGCATTAGCGCTACTTCCGTAAAATTTATCGTTCTGGCGGTATATACAACTTTTCAAAGTTCATAATACATTGAACTTCTGTGGAAGCACAATCATTACACTCCAACATTAAAATGGGCGAATTCAATTATAAAATATTGTGAAGAATATATCAGTAACATTCGGGGGGAGATTATAATTTCGCAGCATGTTCATTGCTGCTATAACATGCAACCTTGCGAATAACAACCAGTCACTTTGTTCCTTCAAAAGAAAATATGACTTCAAAGCTGACCTATTAGAAAGAAATCTGTCCAGTGCTGGAAGTATAAGAAAAGCCACATCCACAAATTCCCATAACTGTTTTAAAGAGTCCAGCCTCTACGCAGACGAGCTAGATTCGCTAAAAACCTTTAAAACTAAGTCTTCAACATCCACTGATAATTTATTGCACGTATTTTTTACAGCGTTGTGTAAAATGTGATATTTGCAATTAGCAGCAACAGTTGACGGATTTTCTTCCTGGAATTTCTAAAACACATAATTTTGGCGACCATAATTTACGGTCGCATTTTTGGCACTGTAAAAACAAATATGTTGATTTTTTAATCGTCTCCAGATTTTTCGGTTTAAAAAATCTAAACTTTTTTAGTTTCAGCACCTTCTTTCTCTAGGTTTTTAGGAACATGTGAGATTTAACATACCAAAATTCTTCACACTTCACAAAGAAAGTCGCTTTACACAATAAAATCCTAGCAGGGGTCTGGTTATCTTTGCCATTTCGCTGTAACCAATTTTTTCAATTTACAACCTCTTCACACATGATGTTGTTACGCTTGTAATCACATTTTTATGATTTTATTAGTTTTATGTAGATGGCACAAGATGCTCTCGTTTGAATCGAGCTCCTCTTGAACGAAATGTTTTATTTTTATCTTAAAAACTCTAATAACTTCCACAACTTTTTGAGATCGACGTTTCCGGGACATTTACGTGTCCCGGAAAACGCCCTTCCGGGACACGGGACAACGAATGTCATTCCGGGACTGTCCCGGGCATTCTGGGACGTCTGGGAAACCTAGTTGGGGTTAAGTAGTTTGTTTGACAGTACATGATTCAGGGAGTAGGAGGTATACCAATCTTCAAAAGTCGTATGACGTCATATAAATTGGCATTTCCTTATACATTCATATAGCATAATCACTCATGATACATACATAATCACCTCGAATACGCATACATACATGCATTTGCAGATTATAACTTTTAGGTCATATTTCCACAAATGCAGTAAATTGTCTACACAACTCGTAAAAAGTAAAAAAGGTTTTTAATTAACATAGCTTTACGTTTTCAATTCCTGAGACTTCAACGTTTGCTCGGGCGAATAATCAGCTCTTAAAATTCCAATGAAATTATTTTTCAAATGCTGTTTCTCGAATTATTGGTAGCAATTACAGCGCGTGCTATCCAAAATGACAAGTTTAAAAGCTATCAATTCCGCATCTTGTTTTTGAGTACGAATTTCATCAACCACAAACTAATGGATCATGTCCGAAATTACCAGCATTGAGACCTGTTAGTTATTTCTTATAAAATCCACAAAACGTTCTTACAAAAGGGCCTCCAAACAAATAGAGCAAAAATGATGCCCCTAACACAAAATGGATACTTGTAAAATAAAAAGAAATTCTACACTATCCTGCATTGTTTGAAAACTTTAATTTATGATCCAATGTAATGAGAACGATTTTAGAATTTTGTAAACATATGTACTTTTGTAGGTTGGAGTTAGCTTTTTTTATTATTTTTTATTGTTATATGAGCATGTGCTTATATAAATATTATATATATACCAGTATAGTTTCATACCATGCTTCAAGAGTTACTGTATGACAGATTTAATTTTGCCAGCGCAATAAGAGAAACATTTTTAATTGGTACATATTTGCTGATCTGTTTGCATTCAACACTCAACTTGTGCTTTTGGTTATAGTAAATTTGAATGTTTTAGCGTTTGAGGCTAAGAAAGAGTGATGCGTAAGGTCTGAGAAAGCTAAACGCAAACCTTTGAAATCTAGTCAGACTTAAAAACTTTAAATGAAGCACATCTTCCGAATCGCAGCTTGGCTATTGTCGAGCAACAACTCCGTCGAATTAGATGTTCAAGTGTTTTTAAAATAAAAAAGCTTGTATTTACGGCTATTATTAAAAAATATGTTTAAATAGTGTGCACTTTCACAATTATTAGACATTAGAAAGTATCTATGTATGACACTTAATTTCCTACACAACATTTATTTACAGAGAAATCCCCAGCGTTCTTGCCTAATAAAGCAACTAAAAAATGTGGAAACAAAGAATATATCTTTGAACACAAATATATTCCCAGATGATTACAATGTATTTCATTTCAATTAGCACGATTTATATCCTATCCAGGACTTCTACATTCTTTTATTGCATCGTTGTGTTTGCAATAACTGCGCTGGAGGTTGCTAATGCACAGTTTGGTTACAACAGAAATTGGTTAGGATTGACCCTCAGAAATATTCGAATTGATCCTATGGTGAGCTTACAATTATTGCTGGAGTATATACAAAGTTGAGGTTATATTACCATAGAATCTTATATGCAAATCCATATATGTGCTTAATCCACCTCTACAGTGTTTACCGTAGAACAGATATTGTGAACGGATGACCGACTGCTGCTCTAATTATTGTGATATAGGTGTACCACTTAAAAGATGCAAACCAACTCCTTGTGAATGCCCGCAGCCTCCATGGACCCCTGACCCAATAGCTGAAGTTGTAAGTGTTTTCCAGAGCCAGGGTAGTATGTATTATTGCTACTGTACAATGTCACTAAATTATGAATTTATTAACAGTGCATTCCTCTCGGACACATTTGTCAATTCCACATGTGCTGCAGTGGATTCTGCCGGCTACTGTACCGGTATAGTATATGCGAAATGTCTCCTTGTCTAGAATGCAAATAAGTTATTTGCTCCTGAAGCAGTTCCAACCGATATGCACAACTGCTGGATCATTTCCGTAAACGAACTGATTGGAAGCAGACGTGTCTTACAACATGAAAATTAAAAAACACGCCAATTAATATTTTAATTTAAAAGTTTCACACAACTAACGACTTACTTTAGAGAAATTGAAGCAAAACTATATATACATAATAAAGTAACTAATTCAATTTCCAAACATGTCTAGATTAAGTATTAAATTAAGTTCGTGCTTATATAAGATTACTTAGTATTAGAAATATCTACTTGATAGTTCAATTACAGGTCAAGTTCAAGTTCGGAACCTCAAAATACTTGACCTGAACGCAGGTCTTCCCTAAATTCAGTTTTCTGGACCGGACCAAATAATTTGAGACAGTGCGTAAATGGTAGCAATGTTGAAACAATAAGCAACATATTTTTAAGGCTCTTCATTAACCGTGCCTTTCAATTCCTGAGATTGCAACCTTTGACTTGGGAAGATGATAATTAGCTTTTAAAAATCCATTTAGGTCATATTTCCACAAATGCAGTAAGTTGTCTACACAACTCGGAAAAAGTAAAAAAGGTTGTTAATTAACATTAACATACAAAAACATCCCAATATCCAATCTTTCTAAAACAGTACCATTTAAAGTGGCAAGATTTGACTGTGAATTTTGCATTTTTTAAATGTTACTCTTGTGCGGAGAGATATTCACACTTGTTTAAAAGGTATATTCCCAATTTGCAAATAATTGATAAATAACTGTCGCGCGTCTGAGCACCTCGCGATTCTTGGGAAGGTAGTACTTATAATTAACCAAATAGCTTTCAAGGATACATCGAGACTGTTTGTTGTCACATGCCCAGAGCTATTTTTAAGTGACAAAATACTAGAATCCTTAACAGGAAGCAAATTCCATGACAAGTTTTCCCGATATTTTTTTTCCGATTCCATAAATGCCAACAATTGAAGTGTGTATGTACATAAGATGAGCTCGTGATAGTCAAAAGAATCCCACAAAGATCTGATTTTTTTAATTACTTTTTCTTCAGTACAAAAAAATTACATACGTACTAGATTGAAACCAATTTCACGAACTTCTTTTTATAATAAACAGATCATTGCACCGTTTGACATAAAATTTTAAGTCTATAAATTTTGCTACAAACTCTCTTGGCTATATCCTTAGCTTTTTGAGTTACTCGTTACTCATACTGGTTACTTCACAAGAAAAGGTTTTGGTGTCCCGCCAGATTTTCAATGTGCCTACATTGAGGAAGTCAAAATTAGTAAACTTCTGAAATCAGGAATAATTGATAACAATAAAGGGAGACTACATCCAACCTTCCATATCCAGTCCCGTTAGTCCAGTTTGCGGTCAAGAGTAATTATTTTACTTGAACTTGAACCATAGTACTTGGTCATGTTCAAGTAAATATTAAGTACTTGACCACGACCTTGAGTTATTTGTGTACAAGTTCACGTAATTTTGTTTGCGCAAGTCTTCGTAGCTGAGGGAATTTTCAATGCATTTACGATTCACTATGCGAAATAAAACTTATAGCGGGATTTTAATACATAGCGTCAAGATACATTTGTTAACTTGTTTCGTGCACGCAAATACAAAAGAACGCTCAACACTCATACGGCTTCGTCAAAATGTATTTAAATATGTTCGAACCCGTTTTTACAATAGTATGTGTCAACTAAGCGTAAAAAATTCGGTGTCACCGAAAAGCCAACTGCGACAACAGACCCACCGGGAACAAGAAATCTGAGTATATCTCCAGTGTACCATCATTCAATATTCCGTGAAAAGAACCAAAAATACGATTATTATTTTTACAGGCGGTTGCTCGCAAAGTGTTGGGTGAAACCTATAGTTTCTATTAGAAACCCATGTTCACTTTCATTACATATAATTATGTATAAATTTGTCTCCAATTTAATTTAAATATTTTAGTGTCCTACAAATTATAATTCTTGTATATGAAAGCTCATATTCACGGTCAAGTTCGCGTCATGGTTAAGTCAAGTTGAATTTGGACCCAAAACGCGCATATAAAATCATGGTTATTTAATCTGGGAATTACTTGAAACCCCAAACTTGTTTCATTCAAGTATTACTTGAACTGAAAATGTCAAGTTCGGGTAATCTTGAAATACGAACTTGAGAAGTCGGGGTCAATTAAATTTCGTGATCGAATCTTTATAAATACTTGAACCGAGCCCAGCACTATTAAAATTATGCCCTGAGTGTCGTTCCATGGAGACTTGACTATACTTAAAATCATCTCGTATTCAATCGCACATCCATTATCCATTAAGAGTAAATATTGTAAATAAGTAACAATTCCAATTAGGTTTCCAAGCTGCAAATAAAATATTTCAATACACAAAACTTGATCCGTAAATTTTAAAATTGGGACAATGAGCAATGACCAACTATAACGACAAACATTTGACACCAAAATGGGATCTATTACGAAAGGGAGTCACTAATTTGTTCAAATCTTGAAACGGTGATCACGCAAGCGCGAAGAATTTCGCGACTCTACATTGCTTTTTGGCTTAAAATTGAATGTTGCTCCATGGTAAAACATTTTTAATTATCAAGTCTAAATTAATAAGTTTGATTTTTTATCCACAGTGGCACCTGAATATGCCATCAATTTCCATTTAAAATGTTTTACATTCCTAATCTAGAATAATTTTGTTTTTGTAAAATCAAGCAATCTACTGATAGTGAACGAACTCCTGCGAATAAACCTATGATTTTTACTGCTATCAAACCGACATCACGTTATATCTCGTCACGCGTTTTAACACCGTGCTTAAGCGATTCACCAGCAGTAGAATCCTGATTCAGTCTGTATATTTTCCTTTGTTTTAATATTATTGCTGATGTAGCCCGAGGTTCAAGTTATTAATTACACTGCCTTCATATGTTTATATTAATTTTACAAATATCCTCCAAAATGTTTTTGTAGGCACAACTAAGAAAATTATGTATATGTAAAAACTTTGTCAATAATAAAATCACTACATATTTGTAAATTCGTTCTATTAAATACTTCTTACTATTAATTGCGGAACCTAATTTCCCCAGACTTGCTTATGTTTCAACGTGCACTGTAAAAAAACCGGAGTAACCAAACGCGGAGTAAAACAAGGTTATTCCCGGTCAGACTGAAAATAATACTGTGTACTTTAAAATGCATGACAAAGTTATTCCTGCAATGCAAGTATGACTTCTTCTTGCAATAAATGTTACTAGACGGAGTGTAAGTTAGCAAATGCCGCATGCAGGAATAAAATTCACCTTCTTAGAGTTATATCATTCCTTTCATTCGGAATAAAATTTTGACCGTTAGCGATATCAATTTATCGCATGGACACAAGGCGCCATTACATTGTTCTCGTCTTGGTGTTACCCTGTGTGGTGCACAGATTGAACTCCTCTTTACATATAATTTCTGGAACTAATTTTAATACCAAAGTATTTGTAGTTAGACATGAGTTTTTCTCGGTGTGATACATTTCAACGGCATTTTGCCCCACACACAGTTACATCTAAATTAGTTGCGAAAACTGGCAATAATGAGAATTTACAAGAATCTGTAGCAACTGACTATCCTATGGAAGATTGTTCGATAAAGCAAGATGGTTTGGCAGAATCCCTAGAAATATATATGTGGGACCTCGAAAAGCAAGCCGCCATTTTCATGGTGAAACTCTTAAGCTCAAGGAAAATACCTAAAACCGTCGTTGCGGAAATTATAGGATGGTCCAAGGATCTTCTGGAACAAACAAATGTGATCTTCAGACAACTACTTCGTGATGACATATGTAGATGCGGAATCCCGTTACATTCTGGAAAGGCTGAAAAATCCATTTGTAAATGTTGAATCACAATTTAAGCTCGAAAAATATTTGAAACAGAATGGGTTTTATATTCAGCCAGAGGAAGTTGTACTTGGATCGTATCATTCTGTTAGCATGGTAAAAAATGTACCTCAAACGAAGATTAAGAAAGATACTCTTCAATACGTTCCATCGAATCTCTTACTGAAGAAAGTTTTAGAGATGCCGGGAGTGATTGCAAATACATTCCAAGTTACCGCAAAATTGCACACGTCGTTTCCCGAAACTGCTTATTACAGCCCCATGTCTGGAATGCATTTTTCTCAAGCCATGACTAACCTCAGTTTTGATGTTCAAATTCCCACTATTTTTGTTTTGCTTTTCTTCGACGAATTGGAAATATCGAATCCTTTATCATCTAGAGCCGGAATACATAAACTTGGAAACTGTTACATCACGCTCTTAAATGTCGATGCAGATTTTAATTCGAAACTTGAAAACATCTACCCATGCCTTTGTTTCAAGTCAAAATTGTTATCAAAATATTCGCTTAATCAAATTTTAAGTGTACTTGTACAAGGGTTTAAATAACTAGAAGAACGTGGACTCTATATTGAATGTGAGAACTATAAGGGTTATGTAAAAATTAGACTCGGACAAGTCATAGGTGATAATTTAGGCTTGCACATGATGTTTGGATTGACACAAAGCTTCTCCTCAAACTTTTACTGCCGATTCTGTAAAATGCCCAAACAGCAATGCCAGCAAGAAGGAAGATCAGCACCAAGACTACTTCGGAATAAAAATAATTACGAAATCGATCTTGCACGGAATAATTTATTGGAAACTGGAATTAAACACCAAACTGTCCTTCATGAGTTGCAACATTTTCACATTTGTGAAAACTATTGCCCTGACGCTATGCATGATTTGTTTGAAGGCGTGGTTCCCCTGGATATAAAACTTGCAATCTGCAGCTTAATTAATACCAGTGTGATTACAGTGGAGCAAATAAATACTAGGTTGAAATTGTTTAATTATCAGCATTATAGAAACTCCAAACCTAGCCCTTTGATTCAGGGGAAACTATTTTCAAAAGACACAAGAATGGGAGAAACGGCTTCGCAAACGATAACGTTAATATCGTGCTTCACGTTTATATTTGGGGGTCTATATTTGATATATGTAATCCATATTACCAACTAATTTTGCTTTTGAAGGATATTTTAGATCTAATAATGAGCCCTAATAATGAGTTACAAATTGTATTTTACACAATCAAATTCTGTTATAGAATTTTTGCAAAAGAACTAGTAATTTCAAAACATTATTTTACACTTTTATTTTTAAATATTTTTATTCCACGTAAATATATCGAGTTTCATTCTTATGGGGACTGTTTAATTTATTTAATGTTGTGTTGTATTTTCTATTGTAAACCTTTTGTATAATTTCCAAGCATTTTCTAACAATTATTTAAACGGTATTTACTTGATAGTGACGTCACAGGGTCATCCCGGGACGTCGCTTATGGGAATCCTACAAGAGGTTACACATGTCTGGTTGGTATTATTGAAAGAAAAACTAGTTATGCCAAAGAGGAATCAGATACCACTTTGCTTACGTATTCAAGTATTAAATTTAACCACAGATCAATTCCACAAATTCTGATTCACCCCCAACATTTTAGTGTCTGTTTACTAATTAAAAACTTCGTGTCAGTTGATATTATTACTATTTAAATTCCTGACTTCTTTAAAACATTCGGTGTAGCTTACCGGTTTTCTCATTTTCAGAACAAATTTTTCCTCAAATAATACCAAGTTTGTGGAATCAAAACATGTGATTTCTTGCCGTCAGCACCAGTTTCAGAAAAATTAATACTACTAACGTTGCTGGTGCATCCGAAATACAATCGGTACAACTTACGTGTTTTGTCGTTGTCATCTCCAGTTTATTTTCCATTAATACCAAATACATACCTGATACTTCTTCCTTTCGCCCAAACCCCGCCACATACCAAAGAACCAATCTTTCTAACGTGCCCTTTAGCAATGTAATTTTGAGGTTAAGTAACTGCCTGGTGCAAGGTTTTATACTCTCAACCAACCTACAACAAATTCTACTACGTGAACCGGGTATTTCCCTTAGTGCGTCCCTGTGGAAATATCATATACAGAGAATTTCCTATATAGTGGTTTCCAAGGGAGTGACAAAATACTGCCACTATATAGAGATGCCACTATATGTTACTACGTGTTAACTATATAATATTAATGTTTACAAATAATAACTAAATAAATAAATGTTAACATGCATTTATTTTTGCAGAATATGCAAAATTTTAAAGTATGCTAGGCTTCATTGAGTTTCAAATATTCAGTAACTTTAGATTGCCGCATACTATTAGTAATGATGGTCGTTGCAAACGTTTCTACTGCAAGGACTCATTGCTCATTTTAAATGTTCAATATAATTATTCAATTTGTTTTAAAAAATAAACAAGAAATTGAATCTAATTACAAGTGATAGAAGCAAGAAATTGCAATGCTTTGTTGTATACCTTTTAGTTTTAACTTTTAACTCAGATCCTATGAAATAAATCCCGCTAATCATATGAGCTTCAGTAAACCACACAATAATAATTGCATGGCATGTACTTAAATTTGAAAATAAAATTTAACCAATAAACAAAAGCCGTACTTACCGCCCGCACGTTTTATAACATTATGTTATAACTTTCATAGCCACATCTTGCTAATTTTATACCTATAATTTCGCATTCTCACTGCCATCGTAACACATAATGATGACATTATAGAGGGAATACCATTATAGTGGGTGCCACTATACTGTATACCTTTAACATTGCAAATTTCTAGGGCGGGTTTTTTGATGCCACTAAAGAGGGAATGCCATCTAAGAGGAAACCACTATATGGGAAATTCACTGTACCTGACAATATCCCCATCTTCAAACCCTATATACCAGATAGGAAAGTTAACCACTACTTTATAAACTTACAACATTATTCTTATATTGATGTTGTAAAATACACGAGTTAATTCTCACTTGTACGTCTTTTTATGCAAATTAACATGAGCTTAAACATCTTCAGATTGGAAAATTCAAGAATTTGAGCTACTTACAATTGAAGACATTATATCTCTCTTGAGAATCTGTCTCAATAATACTTATTTCCAATATAACCATGAAATCTACTCACAAGACGATGGCTGTCCAATGGGATCACCTATTTCAGGAACAATTGCTGACATATTTTTACAAAAACTAGAAACTGATGTAGTGGTAAATAACTCCAAAATCTTATTCTGGAAACGGTATGTTGACGACGTAATTGCTATTGTTGATAAGTCCAACAAGAATGAAATTCTTAACTATTTAAACTCATATCATCCACAAATCCAATTTACAATTGAAGAAGAGCAGCATAACGAGATTCCTTTCTTAGATGTTCTTATAATACGCAATGCAGATGGCAACATTGAAACCAAAGTCTACAGAAAGAATACACACACAGATAGATATCTAAATTTTAAATCTTTTCATCACACCTCCCAAAAAATTTCAGTCGTAGATGCTTTAGTTCACAGAGCTTTTAAAATCTGCCACCCAAAATATTTGGAAGCTGAATTATTACACATCAGAAAAGTACTTGCAAGAAATGCATACCCGATAAAATTCATAGAAAAAAGAATCAACCGAATGAGAAACAAGTTACATCCGAGGAGAACCATAGTCGCACAACCAACAATGATAAAAAATCATACAACACCTTTATCTGCACCAGACACATCAATTTTGCTCTCATCAATCATAGAAACAGAAAACAAGATTGAACCATGGATTCCAATTCCATACATAGGCAATATTTCTAATAGGATCGCAGGATACTTGAGAAGAGTCTTGAAATGGAAACCTACTTTCTTACCCGGTATAAAAATCCAAAACTTAATGAAAAGTTTAAAAGATGGAGAAAATTCTGAAAATGCTGGAGTATACATCATACCTTGTAATACTTGCAATTCAATATACGTTGGGGAAACCTATAGGCACCTAAACACAAGAGTACAAGAACATAAAGATAATGTCAGAAGAAAAGAATATAAAAAATCAGCTATTGCAAGACACATAATAAGAAACAGAAGTCATCATATTGCATGGGACGATGCAAAGATTGTTGTTCCCGAACATAATCATTTCCTACGACAAATAAAGGAAGGTTTAGTTATCCAACAATCAAAACAGTCATTGATGAACGTCAACCAAGGTTTTATTTTAAGCAACGCATGGAAGCCAATAATCCCGAATTTAATAGATTGATCTTGTTTTTAATTTAAATTGTTGAAAAAATAATTATTTTTTGCAAAATATTCACAACTCAATAATTTTAAATTAGAATAATGTAAAATTTTTATAAATACTACATCAAACAAGGATAGCATAGTTAGTCATAATTAAGCCCTGAAGATGAACACTGTTTGAGTTCGAAAGCTTGGCAAATAAATTGATTCTAAGCAATATCCACGTATTCCAATTATTTCAACATGGTTGATATTATAACATGAGCTAGTTTTTTATAGATGTATTCGCTAAAAATCTGAAAATTTCTGACTCAGCGAAACTCAAGTTTTTGAAAATAACATTTTTCATATGTTGCTGATCAAGAGGAAGGAATTTTTGCAAAAAATATAATGTGACTAGGGGAATAGACTAGACTTGACAAGGGAACCAGCTGTAGAATCAAGGCTAGGACTAGACTTAACTATTGATACTTAAACATATAGCTGACTTGACTAGACTTGACTAGTTGCGGTTCTAAACATAAAAGAGTAGACTAGACTTGACGACTTGTAGCCTGGCGGGCAGCAGTGGTTGTATATAAACAATGGTAACGTACCATTGTTTATAACGTATAATAGTAACCAATAACGGTACATATATATATATATTACCATCCTTTGCTTTAGTAAACAAGCATGACACAATGTCGATTGACTTTTTTAAAACTCGCTTATGTAAGAGAGAAGAGTTTCTTGATATGCGCTGTAAGCATAATTGTTATTATGAGGGGCGATCAAGGTTTCATTCAAATGTACAGACACTTGCTGAAAGCAGGAATGTAAAAAATTGTTTGCTGGGGTAACTACAACATCTATCTTGAGATCTTGACCTTTTGGGTCCACAATTTTACGCTTAAGATAAAGAAGAGTGTCCTCAAGCTCAACATATTCATTGTCTTAGGCTTTAACAAAAAATATTATAGGAGCTAGCTTATCTGAGATTGAGCTTGATGGGTGATATTTACTACAAAAGGAAACGTTAATGAACATGACATAACGACTGGAGCATAAAAAGATCCGTTTCACTTCTTACAATTGCATAAGGAACATTCCTGCCTACCCCAGCTGCTCTCTTAATCTTCGTATACCCTTCTTTTTCGTCTTGTTGTTTCCACTTCGTTTATTTTTATTTGGGGTGGATTCTTTGATTTTATGTTCGGCAGCTTTATGGGAAACCATTCTACGTCTCTTGCCAATCCCCTTTTGATTAAATAGTCTCGCCCAATATCTTTTAATTCATCCATTGAATTTACCTTGAAAGAGTATTTGAAACCACGCTCCCCAGTTATGAAATCCGAGGCTACTTTTTTGATCCATGTATTTACGTACAAATGGAATTAGTTTTGGTGCTATTTCACCACATATTAGGCTAAGACCGGCACCACGTTGTCTTTTTGCCCCCCGGAAATAATTTCCTTCATACATATATGGGTGTGAGCCACCGCTTTGCGTAGGAACCAATTGATAAAAGTCTATTATTCTACTGCTGTATTTGACAGCAGGCATTGCCATTTTAACGCTCTTAATCTGTATCCTTTTGACCGACATTTTTAGGTGGCTGAGAAGCGAGGAAATTCGAATTCCAAACTATTCCCAGTTTCTGACTTTATAATGGTGCATATGTAGTCGATATCCCTAGTGACAAGTCGACGTAATGAGTGTTTTGGAATGAATGAGTATATTGTTGTATGTACTCGCCTACATTACAGAACGCGTAGGCAGGAAGCCATCACATCCGATACATACTGTGGTTTTATAATGTTATAGTAAATAAACAATCTCGTTCTACCAAGGTTAGGGAATACTGGATTTTGACCGTCAAAATTGATTTCATTCTTTGTTGCGAGAGGCTGCTGAGATGCTGAGGGAGAAAGGTAAATTAACTCATCTGATATTATATCCAGGCTTTTAATTGAGCTCGAGAAATACTCGAGGCCTAGAACTAAAACTTCCGGAAATTGAAGGGACGTCAATGTTCGTGGTTAAATGTAACATTTAATTATGTATTTGTCAATGGTAATATACTCACAATTGAGAAACGTGAGGAGTTCATCAATTGTTCTCACATCCTTTTGTAGTCTGCGTTCCTTTGTTTTGCTTGTTTTTAAGTTTACACTGTATACTGTTTCCCACACTATTACATCATCCTTATGTAAGAATGCGTTTCCGAAGGTATAGGAACACTAAGTTAGGGCTACTTCGTATTCCGTTTCTCCAAAACTTAATGCTGAACTTAATTTATTTCCGAAATTGGAAATATATCCATACATTCATTGATTTGAAGAAATACTGTGTTCACCTATCTTCAAAAAAATGAGCAGTATCCGTCAAGTCTAGGATATGTACCTTGTTACTTAAAGCTCAGAATCACAGTAATATATCCGCGCTTAGTTACAAGCATATAGCCTCGTGTTATAGCACCATAAGAATTTATTTACATACATATACATGGCATAGCACCTTGAGATTTTATTTACATACATGACTTGGCTCCGCTGGGTTTCGAAACCTGTACCGAGATGCATTACTTTGGTAAAGCTGGAATATCCCAACTAGACCACAGGACAACTTTTGTGAGAATATTCAAAATTTCGTGTCATATGGAGGAGTCAAAATGCTGACGCCATGACAATGAAGCACTGACAAATTTCGTCAAGATTTGAACTTCGTGTAAGAGCAGAATTTCAAGTCGGGCCCAGAGCCTCGACAGCATAATTTGAATAAACATATCTTGTGCTTACTGTAAACAAACATTTAGCATTGTGTTCGTCAAAGCCTTTGCTGGGTATCATATATTTAATCCTAAATCCTAATATTTACATACGTACATAAATATTTACACATTTCGGCGCTGTGATCGAGGCAGATCCAACCCTTTGCTTCACTAGACCACAAGACTGATCATAAAATTTTTAAGAGATTTTCATGAATATTTAGTCCAAAAATTATCAGTCATAAAAAGAATCTTCGAAGGTCCACGTATAGTAAAAATAAAGGTAGCATGTGGGAGAAATGACTGTGCGGGGAAATGCCCATCTACCGTAGTGTTAACCCACCGTGCTCGGCTTCTTTCCATGTACTTGTATATATATGTACATGGCATGGGAAACCGATGAGTTACCATTGCGAGCAAGGTGAGTTAACGTGTGCTATGGGTGTTAGGGATATATGTATAGGATTTCTACTAACAATGCTTATTATTATTAGAGCATTACTATTTTGACCCAAATTATGTCAATCTTAAAGCATCTACAAAAGGTGTTTCGTATCAACTAATCAAGCATGCAATAATTCGACATCTCCCCAAGGTGCTGAATGTTTGTGGGAAAGACGTTCTTCCTACAGTGGAAGCCAGTTCTCAACGATGGTATTTGAGTAAAATAAGTAAAACAAGTAAAACAAGTAAAATAGGCTATAAAAAATAGCTCACAATAAATTTTTCATTTGTTGTTTCTCTTCCTCTCTATTATATACTCGTTCACGGGAAATTTACTTTATAATATTATTCTAAATTTCACATGCATGCAGAACCTACAAATCAAAATAAACATTGTCCTTTTCATCAAATAATTAGCGGGAAATCTTTGTAAAACAATCTAGCAATTAAGCATCGAACGTAATAAAAGTAGTTATAAATGCCAAAGCGGTTAAAAACTTTAAAACATAAATATTTGAAAAAAACTATTTTTGCATTGTGTTCTAGTTGCACTATTTGTAACAAAAAAAATCGCTAACCGTTACTAAAGTGTGGAATAGTCATACAGAATTAGCTTTCCCTACTTCTACAGTTACTACTCAAAAATTAGTTCTGTTGGGCTTCGGGTCAATTTTTTGGATGACAGTGGTCTCACTCAAATGTTCAAGTTGCATGGAACCATGAAGGATTGCGTTAAGGTATGTAAGTTAAATAACACGTAAATCATCTGGAAAAATTAAAACCATCTTCAGGTCTAATCATGCATAATTGTTTCTACCTACGAAACTATCCAGTCTGATCATTAAAATTAATTGATCCGAATTTTTTGATTATAAAATTTCGAACTAATTCATTGTCAGGGGAAACAAAAGCAGCTCTCCTAAGAAGTATACACAAGTTTCAGATTTTCTGGAACAGTTTTTTTCGCTAAAAACAACAAATGTGGAGCTTTTTGACAAGAGAGTAATGACACTACATTACAAGTAAGCTGACGATTTGGTTGATGACAAAATCCATAAATTCAGGAGTAGATGTTATGTCCAAAGTATAGAAACTTCCCACTCTGATTCCGATTGCTGGAATTCCTTTCAAAACCCGCTCGAAGTAAATCTTTTGTTTCAAATCATTTTCCACAACATTAATAATTATTTCGCGCTTCAGATCATTGATGCTGTCTTGCACCAAGTAGCACCTTCCGAACATGAAAGCAAAGTAAACGGGCCCAACGACTCCGATAAAGCCGAGAACCATTGCGTAAAATGGATGCTCTGTTTGAAAACGAATTCCGGCAAACAATCAGAGCTATGCAAAATACTTGGTCTTTGTTGACAAAATACAAAATAAAATACTTGAAATAAAATATCGAAAATACAAAATACAAAATAAAATACTTCAGGTTATTTTGCTAAAATACAAATGAAAATACAATTCATGGTGGGTATTTTAAAATACTCAAATACAAAATACTGTATTTTAAATACAATACTTTCCGTAAAATACCCACCTATATAATGCTCACACCTTTCGGTTTCTAGAACACAAACCTTTTAAAACAGCCACTTTAAAGACAAGGCATATAAGACATGTGTAGTAACAAATTGTTCAACGGTTGACGAATAGGTCAGTCCATTAAAATGCATCCTCTCTACTAAGTTGAACAACTTTCCAAAAAGTGGGCCGTCTTCGTCTTGGTGTAATACGAATTTGAGATTCAAATTTCCGCGCGCTGTTTTTTATTGGCTGAGCCAGCAATAACTGGCTAAATAAATTATTAAAATAATTTTTTTAAATTAAAAAAAATATTAATATTTATTATTTTTTTTAAATTAAAAAAATATATTAATATTTATTATTTTTTTTAAATTAAAAAAATATTTAAATAATTTTTTTTAAATTAAAAAAATGAAGCATTATGCAGTATTAAGGGCAGGCGTCTACCACCAAGACGGTCCACTGTTTCAAATTAATAAAAAGAATAATAATTTAAAAAAACAATTATTACAACAAAATTAAATCAAAAAATCATTTTACCGTATGTTAGTCTACACTCTTACGAGGGTTGTGCTAATATTATGCTATTGTAGGTATACGACCAATTATCCATGTTCTCAGGTACGACCGAATAAATCAGACATGATGCCCTTGTATCAATACAGAACCAACCCAATGCTCCAGGAACAATTGTGTATATAGGAAACGGAAGTAAAATTAAAACCAGCTCGGATATTGAGTGACTTTTAAAAGTATTCACAGTGACCAGTTTGAGCAGATCTGTAATTAGAATGGATTTGTTTTAAATTGGATGCATAGAAACGATGGAATGGAGTGGAATACTGTAATAATTACAGTAATTAAAATATATTACGGTAAGTTTAATTTGATCATGACATTGTATGGTTCAGAAATTTTATCAGGTTGAATATCGTCGCTGAAGAGGAAAAATGTTTAACGCTCGGGTGCTTTTACACAGCACTTAGACCATTTTGCTTCTTCAGCGAATATATATCAAGTGTTTTTGTTACCGTGGGATTTCCTAGCATCCCTGGATTTAAGGCTGTGCATACGTGTGTAGATTTTTGCCAACTCAACATTCATGGTGATCGCTACCATCGAAGCGGTCTCATAGACAAAGAAAATTGTCAAGTAGAAAATATTGACAACCAACTCCTTTAGGTCAAGGTTTTTTTCGGGCCAAAGAATTGTTTGAACGAATCGGAATATTTTGAAGGACATATATAAAAAAACCAAAAATTGTCGAAAAAACCATGAAATCAGATCCTATTCTTGCATTATATGGCTACGTACAACGTAATACTAGTATTTTAATATTTCTTGATGTCACGCAACTTAATAAATAGTTTTTCAAGTTTTAGTAAGTTATCCATTAAGTGGTTGATTAAACAATAATAATAAATTATCACATGAATAATTAATTGAAAATCAGGGATGTTTTAGGAAACCTTGTTTTTCCGCTCAGCAAAATCTACAAACATCCCTTGGATTTCTAGTATTTTTGAAAATTTATCTTTTTCACTCAGCCAAATCGGAGATGAGAGGTTTGAAAATCTATTTTTTTAAACGCAACCAGAGCATCGGTTTCGAGTTTTAGAAGGGGTTTGTTTTTTTTAAATTTGTTTGTTCAACAAAGTCAAGGGTCATAATTTTAAAATCAGGGATGTAAGGGACTGTTGAAAACCCCTGGTTCAGCGACAATTGCAGAAATTGGGGGCATACTATTGCATAACCACGGTCAATTTTGTCAGAACAAAATGAATCTAGAATATTTACAACAAATTGTTATAGAAATGTGACAAGAATAGTCAGAAACATTTAAATAAAAACAGTACCCATTGACAGGAACCAAAACGTTTTGCAGTTGGCTGTCTTGTCAAATAGCAACTGTTCTACTAAACTCGCAGGCATCTATCTCCCAGCATACATATTACCGAGTCGTGTAGTAGTCCACTAACAACTGGTGAGAACCATTCGAGATGGACCACCCTGATCGAATTGAAATTCTATGGAACCTTAGTTATTAGATTGTATGTTGTCTGTTCAAGGCCATTTTCAAAGTTTAAAATTCATTACTTCAATTGTGCATGAATTTTATTTTGTGTGACCATTTTTCAGTTGTAGAAGTAGGCCCCAAAATTTTCTTGACTTGACTTTGCTGTAAGCTATCAGCAACTGAGACAGTTCCTTAGAAATATGTTTTGCAGACGGAAATTTAGCTTTTATGCTGCGTCCTAGACTAAGCAATGTTGTTTTTTGAGCAAGTTCTTATTCCTTCGTTCGCGAACGCAAAATGTTTTTCAGTTTGGTTTCGTCGTACCAAAACATTTTCCCACGAACAGGTAAATCGAACTTAACACACATGGACTATGAGAATGTGTTTCATTATTATTAATATTTTAAGATTTTTATTTTATTTTACTTACTCACCTTGCAAATAAGTGAAATCAACACAACGGTAGGTTTGTGCGGAGTATGTGATAACGCTAGAAGCTACAATAGAAACTTTTTATAAATAGGTTTCCCCCGAAAAAAACATACACGTCAATTAATAAAAAGCTAAACAGGTGCAGTGCTGCGATCGGGTCAAGTAATTTCAAAACTTGACTTGACCACGAAATTTCAAGTAATTTTCAAGACACAACTGGAACTTGATAACTCGCGTTCGTGCAATTACTTGACTTGTCAAGTTCAAGTAACCAAGTAACTTTTGTAAGGCCCGAACTTGATCAAGTAGTTAAAGTTCCAAACTTGACTAGAACTTGACTTGACCATGACTTGAACGAGACTTGAACTTGATAATTCAAGTTAAGTATCACAAAAAATTAAACAGCCACAATAAGTCGAACTTACATCAGCAAATTATTTCCTTCAGGCTGAAAACCAAAACGTATTTAGAAAACAATTTTACTACTACTTTTTGTTCAAAACCATTCGAGGACAACTGTGAGCGTGTACTGAATGCAGTAAAAGTTCGATGTAAGGGACTATACAATTCATAAAGCAATTTCCCTTATACAAAACTTCTAAAGCATTGCGTAAATGAAAGTTGGGGTCAAACAAATGCAGCCCTGATATGGATATTTCGTTATAAGCTGAACCCTTATAACGGACTTTATACTATATTAATATACTTATACTATTACATATACTTTTATATCTGACGAGTTTTACATAGTGTCAAGTTATATTTCATGTTCATATATGCATATATACATATACCTATTTGAGCATTACGAGTACTCTTTATTTAAAATTTAATAAACTATAGTTTATTAAATTTTACTATAGTATTTAATAATTTATTAAACGCTTTTTGTAAAGAGTCATCCAAGATCATTTTATACTGGAATTTATTTACACAAGTTGAAACTAATAATTCTAAGCAACAACATGAATTATCAAGATAATTCTTTCATTTCATGGAGAGGCCGCTGCGACAACTAACAATGAGCAACGTCCGGTAAACAAGACCTTCATAAAACGGACTCTGATTTTGAATTTTGTCCTTTGATTGATATACCCTGGATATAAACAATATACCCTGGACACGACATGAAATTTTTGATTTTGAAATTGCTTCCGTCCTTTATGGTATGCACAATCAAAAATTACTTGAACTTGACCATGAAATCTCAAGTTCATGGTCAAGTTTTTTCTTTCCTTTACTTGACCCTGAACTTGACTTGAGTTTCAAGTAAATTTCTCTTACTTGTACTTGAACCTGACCTGTCTTAGAATGTCATGGTCAAACCGAGTACGTACTTGAACTTGACCCGAAAGATTCAAGTAAAAAAATTGGCCTACTTGAACTTGACCAGAACTTGAACTTGACTTGAAAACTCAAGTATTACTTGAACTTGTCCGCAGCACTGAACAGGTGTCATCTAACTGCAGAAAATTTTCTTGCCACAAATGAATTTACTGTAGAATAATTATCATTAGGCAAGCCTGCAAAAGTAAACTTTGGAAACGTTGTCATTAAAATAGTATAAAACAAGTGAACCCTTAATTCTTAGACCAGACTTTCTAGACAAATATCAACTAGTCTACTAGAATAGTTGTATGTATTTTAGAAAGCAGGCACAATCTGGGAAAACAAATTGTGTAGGAGGTGTTTTATATCCTTTTTTTATCCTAACCATTATTACCGGTGCTGTTGGAAAATATGTAATTCCTCGATTTTCAAGCAAACATTTTTCTGATTTTTTCAAAATTGATCCACTGAGCTCGAAAGTGTTCATGCAACGGTAAAAGAAATTGAGGTAATCAGAGTCGTACAACAGTTTCGTCACGTTAGTATCCAAAATTATTGACCTTGGGTCAACAAACGAATTAAAAAAACCAGAAAAAATTCTTGTTGAAAATGGAGAATCACACATTTTGTATCATCGACCCATACCCTCTCTGGCAAGTTTCCAAAGCACAAAATTGTCTCAAATACGCAAACAACTTTAAAAGATAGGTTCAACTTGTAAAAAAGCGTTTTAAAAAAGATTTTTCGCAAAAATTATGATTAAACGGGTATTAGGAATACCAGTTAATAGATGCATTGAGTAAAGAATAGGGGAATGCAGTGATTTTCTCTGTAACTTCTTTCTCGGTAAATTGAATCTTTCCCTATTGTAACTGCATGATGATCTCCTGAAAACAATATGTGACTCAGAGAAAATTGTAAGTTATACCTGGCCACTTCGTCTGAAGGGTCACAACAATTCAAACAGTTGGGGTGTCGCTATTGGAAGATTCGACTGTACTGATTGAAGATAAGCAGAAATCAAGACACTGAGAAACTCTTTTGTATTTACTTTCAAAACAACAATTCAATTCATTGGCTGCAAAAGTGTTTTCGAAAGATGCAGAGAATAATTTCGAATATCCCTAGATTTCTACAGTTATCTCCCTCTATTTGCGGAGTCAATATGTATGTATACAGTGAATATTTCCCTTTTAAGACAGACGGGAATCTCCACAGAGTATGCATTTCAATATTAAATTATACCCTACCAGCTGCATTTAAAGGGGAAAGTGCTGCTACTGGGGTTGGTCTCAGGTATCAGGTAGTAACCCAAAAATATTCGCCGGTTCAGATCGGCCATATAAGATTACCCAACTATCTAGTTGAGTTCAGGTTAGTGCAGGATCCTCATCTCAAATTTCAGATCGGGTCACTGGCAATTAGGCTAAAGTAAAATAGGTTCAGGTTCGGGTGCAGATTTGGATCGGGAACTTCAGGTATTATTTCGGGTAGGGGCAGCCAAGTTGTACTTGAACCAAATTACCTGACAAGTAAAGTATATTGGTTCAGATCCGGGGAGTTAAGTTTGGATTGTCGAAAAAAATTTCCTGCGATCACGTCGTGTTCAGATATAGAACCTGATTTTTTGCTACCTGAAAGCAGCTCTGGTTGAGATGCAGTTAAAGGAAAAGTCGATTGTATTCCTCTCCATTTTGACTATCATTACCGAAACAGCTCACTCCCCTTTATTTAACGGGATGGAGTATTTGAAAGTCAGAATGTTTACTGCGTCAAGTGTAACTTTATTAGTCATTTTCTTCCAACGTATTAGCAAAACCCTTTCATTAGGGAAATTATTTACTTCGCAGCTTTTAACGAAACCCACCAAATCCATCATTTAGTTACAAATTGTATAAACAAATTCAAATTCTGTTATAAATTTTTTGCAAAGGAATGAATAATTTCAAAAAATTATTTTACACTTGTATTTTTCAATATTTTTATTCCACGTAAATATATCGAGTTTCACTCTTTTGGGGACTGTTTAATTTATTTAATGCTGTGTTGCATTTTTTATTGTAAACGTTTTGTATAATTTCGAAGCCTTTTCTTATAATTATTAAAATGGTATTAACTTTCAAACAGTTTTTATTACTTTTAAATCATTAAAATAAATAATAGTTTAATAAAAAATATAAAGCGCTAAATCATATTTCGGTAACTATGGAACGGTAAAATATTTTGTTAAATTGGTTTAACACTTTGCTAACAATTTTCACATTCAAATTTTAAAATATGCTATTAAGTGTTGGAAGTTGTTCTGAAACAGTTCAATACTTAGTTTTTCTCCAGTTTTTGGAAGTTATAATACACGTGAAAACTTTTCGGAAAAGAATATAATATAAATACATTATTCGGTAAATACACGCTGGTCACATTTACGTTGCGCAAAGAGATGTAATTAAACCTAATTAATTTATTTTCCGAATTATGAAGGTGATTTTACATTTTGTAGCCAAGTCTTGTTTTAATTTCTTGCTGCTCTAAAAAAGTTATAATTAATTGTCTGCTTCTGTGTTCATTTAAATAACCTTTAAATTTCCTATTGACATGCCGGTTTTAAAAGTATCAGATTCTCCATAAAGAAATTCATATCCGTCCTTGCTCAAGATTTCCTCATCTCCATTCCGGAGGCACAATGTTTTCAGGTTTACTTAATAACTTCTGACAATAATGTTCATAGCGACAGTTTTCTAATTACTTAGCCAAAAGAGACACGACAAAAGAGATAAAGGACGCCAAAAAAAATTTCAAAAGTTCCAAAAGCAATTCGAAAGTTTTGTGTGTGTGTGGACATAAACAACTTTTAAACTCAAAAGCATTCAAAAACCAAACTATTATTTTAATTGAGAATTTTCTACTGAAGATAATTTGTAAACAAGGCTATTTGGCTATTGGATTCAGTTTCTTAAAGGGGAGTTTAGTGAAGCGTCTGTCCCTTCGAGGATATGGGACGTAAAGTTTGAAAGGTGGGATTGTTGTTGATTTACAGAATTTAACTGAATAAAATATTGCGGAAATAAATTATCTGGAACGAACGTCCGAATATTTTATACAACGAAATTAAAATTTAAGCAGTCACTGCGGTTTTAATATTCCGGTTGTTGAGTCAGTGGGGATGTCCAAAAGAAGATGTTTAACTCAAGGGTCGTACTTGAAAACATCGATTGACAAAAACCAACTGCTAAAGTTACCTGCACTTATCGGTTGGAAAGTAAGTTTCGCATAAATGGTCCCATGGTGAATAGTTAGCGTTATCGTATCGCCATTCATAAAATCGTACTAATAAAAGATAAGGAAACAAAATCTCAAATCCGAGTAAACAATAATTCAGTCAGATTGTTAAAGTTTATCTGAATAAAATATTTTACAATGGGTTGTCACTTACATCTTCGATGCATTTCACGGAATCTGGAGGTCCATTGTGGGTGTATTTATGGAATCCACCCCAAATGGGCTCAAAGGTTTTGATAGGGGCGCTGTTTTCCAAGAATCCAACTGCAAATGTACGGAAACCGGAAAGAACATGCAGGGAAAATCCTGTGCCCCCAACTCGGTATAGCAAAACTACCCTGGGCCAATTCCACCTAAAAAAAAAGTATGAGAACATTTTGTTCATACAAATATTAGACAACGTTCTAGAAAAGAAATGTGAATTCATTAAATCTTGAAGTAAAGAAAAACTCGATTTTGAGCTTCTATTGTATTGAAATTAGAGTTGAATATTTATTTTCACATTTAGTTTAGCATATAGCACACAACGTACCTACATAATTACATGCCTGTGCATCACTGTGGTAGTACACATGAACGTTTTAACTGAATTTTTCTCAAGTGTATAAATCAGAGCTTAGTAACATGAGATACTTTAGCGTTACTTTCATATAAATTCGGTTCGTTGGAATGATGTTAGAAAATTAATGCGGGAAAGGCGATCTATTGCGATGGATTCTGAGAGCAGTGTTGCTGAAATTGCAAGATGATCATTTTTAGTATTGTAAAGTACGTAAGTGAATACACTTGTCTCTCAAACTTAAAGGAAGCGCTAAAATTACGTCAGGAGAAGAGATCAAGCTGAATAGTGCCCGTTGTCATTGAATCAGAACTTTCGTATCGAAGCCTCTAAAATTAGGGCGAGTCCAGATTGATTAACACAATTATTGTACAATTCATGTTGTGTTGCACTTTTTGACGCGACCGAGAGTTGAATGCATAAATAACAGGGTGGCTCCAATTTGGACTTCAAAATTGATTCATTAAAAATACAATTTCAATTACCTCCATTTAAATGTGAAAACTTCTCTTGTCTTGAAAGCGACGGTCTTTGGAGCTTCCTGGAGTTCCGAACCATGACGAAGGTGCAGTTGATAATCTGTGAGTTCCACGTCCAGGTGATTTACTACCAAAACATGCAGCGTCAAAATTAAATTCAGAAAAATTTTACCAACTAGTGATGAAAATCTTTGGAATTAATTAAAAGAAAACACATAATTTCAGCTCTTCAACCATTTCCAAACAAATCTTGCAACTTTTCTTGAAGTTAAAAGCATTTGAGAGGAAGCTACATTTAATTTGGCAACAATTCAGACTGCACAAAATGTTCTTGTTTGCCTTTCTTCATGCGTTGTTCTGTTTTCTCATACTCAATGTTTTTCTGCACAGAATTTTTAGGACTAAAATTGCATCGTGATTTTAATATTGCAATCCCAAAGCATGTCCTGTTATTGCTTTAAATTAGAGCTACTTGTGGGAACGAAAAGTTTGATCCCATTCCCGAACCCGATCCCGAAAATCGGGTCATCAATATTTTCGGACTCAAACCCGAACCCGTTCCCGAAATACTGGGATCAGGTGCACAAAAACCCAGATATTAAATACGCTTCAATCGTTGATCTCAAACCCGATCCCGAACCCGAAATCGGATGAAATCTGCTCCCAATCCCTATCCCGAATCCCTTGAACCCGGACTCGTTCCCGGGACCAGTACTGTTAGTAAAAATAAATTGTTTTCTTCACATTTTATTGATTTAGCAATACTTTTGCATGCGTACCATGCAACAATAGATGTAGGCACTATTAAAAATGGTCATCAAACTAAACGTCTGGTCTGCGTTGCCGAAAAAGCTGCAGGAAGACTGATTAAACGATTCCCACTATAAGTTTTGCAATGACTTTCATCTTGCAAGTTAGAGTAGCCGGAAATCACTGCTATGCGATCCCAACTGACAATATGCGAAAGTCAAGTCGTTTTATTACGTAAAATTATTATCTCAACACTTTAACCAGAGAAGCCGATGGTATTTTTTCTCCGCTAGATAGATGCGTAGTTCCCGGGAACGTGAAGCGTGTAACGGGTGTGGGAACGAAGATGTTCCCGGTTCCCGACGGGAGCACAAATACATTCATTAAGCTTGAACCCGTTCCCAAACCCGGTCCCGATCCCTAAATCCCGGGTCTGCTGAGCATGTTCCTGAACCTGGTCCCAAAGTATTTGGGAACATTAATTAGACACCCGAACTCGAACCCGTTCCCGATCCCGAACCCAATTCCCGGGTGTATCCCGATCCCAAAAGTAGCTCTACTTTAAATATTTAAAATCTGCATTTCCAGATAGAAAATCCTTTGGGAAAACTTTTACACTATAACTTTTAATCTTTGAAAAACTGCAATTAATATGAAGATATGGACACACGTTGCAATTAAATGTTTGAAGTAATTTTGTCGCATTTTGATGGAATTTGTAACTAGAAATCTAATAAGCGAACAACTAACTTTGTTGTTGAGGAAATGAAGAATATATCGTCGGCTAAACTTGCTAACCAGCTATAATTTAAAATGCTTAGAGCGAAGAACGGCTATAAAGCTGAAATCTCAAATGTGAAAACCGGTCATAATTCCCCGCTTCCTCTCCTATCTGTGGACGGTACAGGGGAATTATGGCCGGGTTTCACTTTAGAGTTTGTAGCGGGAGCGCTATAGCCGGTTTTCATTTTAGGCATTTTAAATTGTAGTCGGTTAGGAAGTTTATCCGACGATATGATCCTTTAAATGTGTAATGGAGGATTTTGCAGGCATAAAATATTCTGGAGCAGAATTTGTGCCAAATTTCGTGAACAGAAAAGCAAGTTTCCATCAACTCAACTTTTTGAAACTTTTCATTGCACATTTTCTGTTCCAAATACCTCAATTTTGACTGCTTGTAAAATATATAAGCGACTAATACAAATCCCATCATAATTTTCTGCAACGACCATGTGACTGAAATATTTTTATAAACATTGGACATTGAATGAAAAAAATTAAATCGTAAATCGTTTTCTTACTTCCACAACTCTTTTATCCTTGAAATCTGATTCTTTTAGCATTTGTAGCTGTGTAATAATATGTATGTAGCTAAGTAATAATTATGGAATAGCAAATGAATTTGCAAATCTTATAGCTTTTAAGCAGGGTTGGGTTTTTTTTTGGTTTTTTTCAAAAAAAATAATAATAATAATAATAATAATATTTATTCAGGTCGATAATACGGCCTCAGCCCTTACAACCTTGCATTTGCAATCTCATGTGTACACAGCATATTTAAAAGATTAAAATTTAAAAAAAGAGTTGAGCTAAGTTACTCCTCGTCAGTAATTAAGTTATAAAACAGAGTTCTAACTCTAATGACATAACACCAAAATAGATACAAATCATGGTATTTTTCGGTAGTGATATCTTCAGTAAATATCCTTTCCCTGTAGTCTTCTCTGCTGCTTGCTCCGTTTGTATGTTCTGCTACGAGGTGCCTTCCTCCTCTGTAATGTGGACATTCATACATGACGTGATATATGTCCTCGTCTTCATTCTTGTTGCACAGTTCACACTTACTTGTTTTATCTGTTATTTTCCATATTTTTCTTATTGCATTTAGCTTGATTGTCTTCCCTTTTACACTTACGTACGGTTTCCCTATTCTAAGAGACTGTATTAGTCTTACTACATTCCAGCTCAGTCCTGCTTTAAAGTGCGGGCTTGTGTTAACGTTGGTTTTTATTCTGCTGAATAGTGAGTGCCTGATTTGCATACTTTGCACATCTTTATTTACTAGCCATAATTGGTATTTGGCTATCATTACACTCATGTTTGTGTTAATGTACTCCGCGTTCATTTTATTAAAATCATCCAGCATGTTAGCCTCCTTGAACATGTTGCGTACTTTATTTAACCAGTTCAGTTTATTTTTCTCATGATTTTTCATTTCATTGTAACAATTAAGTGTTATTGACTCGTCAGACTTGTTTAGGGTTCTCTTAATCAACTTTAGTGTTGCTTTAAATATCATGACGTTTATACTAGTCACACCTGTTTCCAGCCTTAAGATGTAGTCAGGCACAATGTTAGGAGCATGTAATATTTTCCTCAGGAATTTTGTTTGAAAGTTCTCAATTTCATGTAGATAATTAATAGACCATATAGGAGCACAATATAGGAGGACTGAGCTTACGAGCGTATTAAACATTCTGATATGTACATCAATATTTATCATTTGACTCTTGTATATAGTTACCATAAGCTGACTTAATGCTATGTTTGATTTTTGCAGAAAGTGATTTTTGGCTAGGTCAAAGGATCCATTGTATTTAAATGGGACTCCTAAATATACATAACTATCCACTATGTCTATTTTGTCGTTTCCCCATTTAAGCGTGTCATGTTTACTCAGTCTATGTCCCCTCCTAAAGATTACAGCTTTGGTTTTTTGTAGATTCACTTGTAAATTATTTTTTTCGAAGAAACCTTTTAGAGTGTCTATTTGCTTTTGAAGTTCTCCCTTTGTTGTTGACAGCAGTATCATGTCATCGGCGTACATAAGTATGAGGATTTCAATGACCCTCATTTTAATACCAGTTATTCGACTAGCTTTTAGTATAGAGACAATTTCATCTATATATAAGTTGAACAATGTAGGCGAGAGGGTTTCCCCTTGTAGAACCCCTGAGAGGATCTTTATGTATTCTGTATATCCGTCATTTGTCCTTATTTTGGTCCGTGCGCATTCATATAGTTCTCTTATTCTCTGTAGGCATTTTGTGCTTATCCCTAGTTTCTGCAGTCGGGCCCACAATTTATTGTGCGGTATTGAGTCAAACGCTTGTGAAAGGTCAATGAATAAAGTGTACATCTTACTTCCTTTTTTTCCTAGTCTTTTACCTATCATGCAATATAGTGACAACACATGTTCACTGCACCCCCTACCTTTTCTATAGGCTGCCTGACTTTCCGAGATGACATTATTTACACTACAGAAAACACTTACTCTATTTGATAGGATACATGTAAACAATTTTGTTATTGTGTTAAGTAGGCTTATCGGGCGGTAGTTCTTGGCTAGATTTGCGTTACCTTTTTTGTATATGGGAGCGGTAATTATTTGCCCCCAGTATTCTGGAATACCTTCTTCAAATACTCCATTTATACAGTTGGTTAAATAGTTATACATATTTTCTGAAAAATATTTATAAGCCTCGTTGGGTATTCCATCCGTGCCTACCGCCTTATTCGAAGCTAGAGATTTAGCTGCCTCCTTGATTTCCACTACGGATATTGGTCTGTCTAGAAAGTATTTATTTGTGGGTTCAGTTTTCTCACTATGATGGTAAATATCAATGGTTTTTTCATAGATAGCCTTGTAGTGCTCTAGCCATTCCTGTTGGGTGATATCATTCCTGCAGTTTTTGTATTTATTATTTCTAAAAGCATTTAGCGCTTGCCAGAATTCACTCGAATTTCTTGAATTGTTCACATTTTCTCTTAGGTTATTGTAATACTGATATTTTTTGTCCCTGATCACCTTCCTATATTGCCTTTTTGCTGCCTGGAGGTTTTTAAGTTTCTGAGTAAAATATGAGTCACCTTGGCTACACTTTGAATTTCGTATCATTCTTATTAACCTATTTACAGTTTGTTTCCCTTCCTTACATTCATTATCAAACCATTTTGCTGTAGGCATGTCGCAAGTACTGTGGAATCCCTTACATATCATACCTGCCTGGTTTGCTGCTGCTCTTATTGCTTTAAATAGAGTTTCAAAGTTACATTGTTTCCAGTCAAGTGTATTTCCAATTTTGTCTAGAGTTTGTGTATATATGTCAGCATCTCCCTTTTTCCAATGAATTTTGTTACAATTGATCTCTGTTGCCTTAAAACTAACATTTTCGTCGATTTTAATATCTACCAGCATATGGTCTGACAGTTCTGTACTTATTACTTCTAGGTCCACTATTCTCTCGCACATATTGGTGTTACAACAGGCTAGGTCAATGCAGCTGGCACCATTGCTGTTAAGGAAAGTTAGTTCTCCTTCTTGATCGGACTTTGTTCTTCCATTTAAGATAGTGTAGCCATATGTTTCTAATAGGTGGGTGAGCAGTTTGCCTCTTGCATTTACCTTTTTGTCTTTCGTGTTTCTGTCTGATTTTACATATATACTACTTGCAATGGTTATTGATTGTGCTTTTCCTACTCTGGCGTTTAGATCGCCTATTAGAATGACATGCGAACAGTCCAAGCTATTAGCCCTTTGTATTATATATTTGCATTTTTCATCCAGTCCCTTTCTGGGTGGTAAGTACGCAAAGATAATGTACAACGGTTTTTCATTTGTAGCTTTAACGATACAAAAGTGTTCATTTGTTTCAATTACCTCACATGCTTTGCCCTTTTTATATCCTATTATCAGTCCCCCACTAGTTCTACCTATCGAACTTGTTCCATAAATATTTACTAAGTTAAAGTTTGTGCTCATGTCATTAATGTTCACATTACTGGACTTTTTAATCCATGTTTCCGAAATACAAAATAAGTCAGGTTCCTTACTAATTATAAATTGCATCTTATCATAAGAGTTTGTCAAAAAACCATTACAGTTCCAGTAGATGATATTATGTACATATGTTTGTTGCAAGGGCCGGCCGCAATTTCAATTAGTTAGATTTTTCTTCGCCCCAGTGGTCTGTCCTGACCTCAGTTCCATTCGTTTCTTGTATTTCGTCTCTGCCACTCTTGGGGGGTCGTCGCTATTGATGAAAATTCGGATACCCTTCTCTCGGAGCACTTTTCTTGCTTCCCAGATATTTTCTCTAGTAGAGTGCCTCAGGAGACGTATATGTACTTTCCGTGGTCTGTTTCCCTTTTGCTTTCCAATACGCTTTACAGTATCTATGTCCGCTTGTTTCACCTCCATGTCCACGTTGATAAGTTTCTCTACCTTCTGTAGCAGTTGTTGTCCTGTTTCGTGGTCGTCATCTGGGATGCCCTCGATTATCAGGTTTCGTCTCCTTACTTCTACCCATAGCTTGTCGTTCTCCTCCCTAAGCATCCTATTTTCTTCTTGCAAGATGTCACATCTTTTGTTGGTCTTTTCAAATTGCATCTGGACCGAGTCAAATTTCTTGTCTAATTTGTCCAGCTTCTCCATGATCTTGTCTGCAGAATCTTGCGTCAGTGTGTCGTCTATGTCCACTAGTTTCCTCTTTAGTGCCGGTTTCTGGCTGCCAGGAGATACTCTAGGAAGAACCATAGTGTTTAGTTTGATTACCGTAAAAACCTAACCCCGCTGTCCTTCTCCTTTTGTTGTTTGGGTATGTTTTTAATATCCGATACGTTTTCTTCTTTGTTTTTCTTAATTTGTTAGTGGAAAATGTGTGCTTAGAAATAAATACTTATCTGAGTAGGCCGCCTGGCCAGCTAAGGTCGATGCAATGCAATTTTTCAGCTGTGCATGTGTGTGTAGCTGCCAGGCTATGTAGATGCGGGTTCACTACACTTTTGTACTTATGTATATTTCTGTCACTACTTCTTATGGTTTTGAAACTAACTGATAACAGAGCTCTGTCTCTTCCAAACCTTCCACCTTGGCTTCCAAACTATTACATTTTTTTCAAAAAAACCAAACAACCAGGGTTTTTTGGTTTAAACCAGGTTTTTTTGGTTTAAACAAATTTTCAATCCAAAACATTCATTAATATGCAAAAACATGTGAATTTGAACAAATTTACTTATTTCCCAAACTCAGTAAGTATCACAAAGCAAATATTTAATAATTTAGATATAATTTTAACGATAACTTTGCAGCAAAAACATAAATATGGCATTTTTCATTTTACAAACGATTCCGGATTTCTAAATGTAAAAGACTAAAAGCTAATAGTATTATTTACTTCACTAAAGTTTAACTACGCAATATCACAGTAACTGCACAAGTTTTGAGCACGACGAAATCGTCGCTGAAGAGGCAAAATGGACTAAGTGCAAATTCGAATAGAAGCAAAATGGTCTACATGCCTTTTTCCTTAAAGGCAAAACGGAATAGTTGCAAGCTTTCCTGAAAGCAAAATGAACTACATGCAGTTTTCACTGAAAGCAAAATGGTCTACATGCGTGTATACTTTCATAATGTATGTAGACCATTTTGCTTTTAGACGAAATTGCACTTATTCCATTTTGCTTTTAAAACTTGATGCATCTATTCCATTTTGCCTTTAGTAAAACTGCATGTAGACCATTTTGATTTTAATCCAAAATGCATGTATTCCATTTTGCCTCTTCAGCGACGAAATATAAGCATTTTGGATTGAAAATATTAAAATTTTAGGCGTTTGGTTTTATAAAAACCGTTTGGTTTAAACCATGGTTTAAACCATGGTTTAAATCATTTGGTTTAAACCAATCCAATCCTGCTTTTAAGAAATACTACAGTTCGTTTAATGGACAAATCCGAAAAATTGAGCTTATAACGGCCGTCAGTCTATACAATTTGTTCATTTTATTTTAGAAACTTCAAACAAACGATTTCAATTTACCTATTTCAATCATAGTGATATACGCAATGGTTAACAGAGTGCGTGGAATTTCCCCATTAATGTCTTCAATGGTCTTGCCATTAAAACTACTGCCTTTTTCTGGCAAACTTAACGAACTCAGATACTCCTCGGGATTCCCACGATGTTGGGTGTGGAGATCACCAGATTCTGTAAATTTTAGACAGGTACATTTTGTATTAAATTTAATATTTGATCAAAAAACAGAAGTAAAGATGGTCGACACTTTTTATTTACAAATCCAATAGTTTCACTGACTCCGCCATACAGCACCTAACTTATTTGCTGATGTTTTGCATGCACTACTAAATCACATTCACAAGTCAGTGGTATAACTACAATGTAATGATATTGCGGGCGAATATTGTTTACAACATTATGGACGACTACAAATACAATCAATGCTGGCATATTGCATGACAAAGATAAAGTAATAATTTCATACGTTTTACGAATTACAACTTTACCTGGACCCATTAGGATTGAGATTAGGTTTTACGTTTTCAAAAAATATGCTAAATGCTTAGCGAATACGGATCACATAATTTTTTTTGGTGGATTGCTTCACTGAATTTCTTAAAAGACACATTCTCAACAATCGGACATTACAATTAGGGGGATTACTAGTTTTCAGCTCGCCAGATTTAAAAAAAAAATTCTCTATTTTTAGATATCTTCATTTATTTTACTACTTGATGGTTTATTCGAGAAAATAAACATGGCGACTTTTGAATGCTTTGATTAGCCAAATTGATTAAACTTGTATGTCCCCTTACCACGTTTTGTGGGAAATATGATTAAATACTAAATAGTTCCAACAAAAACCATGTTTTTATGCTGTCTCGTTCGACTCGTTTATTAATTGCTCTCGCTCGTTGTTTTTAGTTTTTTCTCGTCCGTATTTTTCTAAAAGCTATAAAACAGGAGAATTTCAAAACCAACGAGATGCCACTGTTTCCTTTAAAATGGATATCAAATTTACACGCCAATGTTTCTTTTCCCATTATCGTTTATAACGTTCTTCCATTGAATCCAACATTAGAAATTGTGGATGAAGGGAAGTAACATTTTGCTCAGGAATTACCGATTAGGGATTGCATGTTAAATAATTTAAACTAAGAATTGAACTACAGATTAAATTTGGTGCGTGTATTGAGCAATACAGCACAATTATACTCCGTAATACGCCTGGAACTGTTGACGATATATGTGCATAATTCATTTTAGAATAGGAAATATTCCTTTTGTTTAGTTCAGCACTCCTTTTACTTGAATAATTACATTTTTATGATTTCGAAACTTCAATGAAATATTAGGTTCAAGTTCTGCAGTTTACTTTCCTACGTGCAACAAATTGTAAATTTAAATGATTGTGTGCTCGTTTTCCAGAAACGAAAATGGACCAAATGTGCTTTATATTTTTGTATACAATGAACCTGAAATTTGATCCCCCTTGACCAACCAAAGAGGTAACTTTTCCTTAAAAAATGTCTTATTTTTTGTATTGTTGTGTTAAAAAGTATTTCATTTGTAGCAAATTTTCGTTAATATGTTACTTAAAAAGTCGCATCCTTGCTTCACTGCGAAACGGATACAGAGTTCAAGAAAGTTCAGTAACGTAGGATTTTTATTGAAAACCTTAAAATTTTGAGTTATTTTTTCTCAAATTTAAGATAATGTTGAAATATAAAATTTGACTCGATCTTGTGGCAAAGTTCAATAGCATTCAAATAACTACTTATAACAAATCGGTTCATTAATAGTATAGTTTACACACAGATGGCAGTATGGCGACGCAAGTTTTCGAATGGGAACGGTAAATCATATTAGTATGTGAAAATATTAAATTTTTTAAACTTTTCTGATTCAAAACACGACAGTGCGTAATGTAACCTATGAAGAATATAGATACTTTTGACAGCGTTAAAATGTCAGTACCACACTAAATCGATTGAAAACAACAACTTTCCCATTCCACTTCTAACGTGTCACAACGTGCAATTTTTGCTCCACATCCGTGAGTAACGCTTTATCCTAAGTTTAGCCGTTAATTTAATTGCTGAACCAACAGCTCAAAAGCACTGATATTCAATCATGTGAAATTGAACATGTGCTAGAAACTATGTATACGCAATGCTACAATTAAATCTCATTTGTGCGTTACATGGGCTTAACTAAACCAAATACAGTCGGCTTTCCTTATGGCGTGTCTATCTAAAGTGTCACTCTTCCCTAAAATTCATTCAGGGTTCCCCCTAAGCTACATTAAATGATAATTTCTACCATTACGAATAGTTCCAACATTCTGGTCCTATTGTTCTGGACCAGACCTGACCAGGCCATAGATCAGACGTTTTGGTCCGCACTGAAAGCGTCTGTGTTACCGTTCGCATAAGGACTTGATTGACAAATTGAAGAACTACAACTTCAATTTAGAATCTCGGAAGAGTTTAGCTTCGGTTGAAATCGGTAAGGTAATTTTATATATCCAAAATATATTTACAATGTCATGTGAAAGGGAAGAAAAGAAGGTGTTCAGTACGATTCACAAATTACGCTTGTCATTTTGTAGGAAAACTGAAAAAATTACATAGTCAAGGGTAACTACGGTAGGCATTTCGTTTCTTTACTAAAAAGATGCCAAAAAATTTTTATTTGAAAAAAAAATATTTTGTTAAAAGTCATGTATTTTAATTGCTTCAACAACTATATATAAATGATAATTTTAAAAATCTGTCCCCATATCGGGATAAAATATGAATGAAGCACATCAAATTATGCGTGTTGGATTTTAAAATGCTTGAAAATTTACCTTGTTATTTGCATTTTGGCTGTCATGCAACTCGTATACATTTGCGTGCGGGTCCAAGTAAATAATGAATATTTCTACAAATGCTGCAATAATGTAAAATGTGAAAATAACAGTCGGCGTACCAAAATCTGGTCGTTTATGAGCCAACCAGGCCATCAAGTCTTCTTCATCAAAATCCCACCCGTTTTGCTGAAAGAGTTGCCTGACTCTGGTCTTCAGCTGTTCAATTGGGTCTTCTGGTTTTGTTTTTTTCGAGAGAAATTTGAACATACTTTCGACCGTAATTATGTAAAGAGTTTTTGTAACTCTGGACTTTCCACAATAAAGTGTACGAAGGAGTGGTAACAAAATTGTTAAAAATTGTGCACAAGGTCACCGTTTATTCGGAGTAACAATTCTGCGTGAACCCTACGATTGTTTTTACTACACTGATTGAAAGCACAATATGAACGCATTATCGTTGTGTGACTTTAATCAGAGGTGTAATATCAAGAGATAACAAGTAGTTTTGCTGTTGTCAAATTACTCTTGGCGATGAAGCACGGAAGTGATAAGTACTTTGCGATAACACTTCTACTCAAAAACACGGCATGAGCAGATAGTACGCATGTTGTTCTTGCAAGTGTTGCCTGTTAAGTTTAATCTTGTAACAAGTGCCGTAGCTCAACTGTAATCAAGAATTCGTAACAACGGGCATTGGCAGTTTTAAAATACTTTAATAGCCATGCTTTGGGTAATGTAATACAATTTAGCAATAATAAAGCGAAGTATATATATACTATTGTTGTATTTTCGGAATGTATGAGTATGGACTAAACGTTTATCTAACTACAGATTTTTTTCACATACCTTCGGTACAAACAACATTAGTCATCTTTTGCAAGCCATGGGTAAAATATCAGAAAATAAACAGAACAAGCGCACAATAAAAATCAATACATAACATATTTTAAATCCGTTCACTGGAATCGTCAATATTATATCAAAGCATGGTCACAAGAGTATGCTTGAAGCTGCAATGATTGTCTAATATTTACGTGTGCATCTCCTTAACTCACAAAATCAATCGCAAATAAAGTAAAAATATTCATTTTGGATTTCAAGATAGCGACTATATACTGACTTGTAACTAAAATAGCTTGCTTTTAACATTGTTTAACTATTAAATTATACAAAAGTAGGAGAAAATTTGATTAAACATTTACATTTAAAACAAACAAGAACTGCTCGGAATCCCTCTGTTGGAATTTTAAATTATTACGGCTTCTAATTGTTGCCATTTATATAACCTTTCATTTAAAACCACAATGTTAGTTAAACGAATGGGACTTAAAAATATTCTGAAACTTGAAGTAATGGGTTTTAGACGCTGCAATTTCAGAAAACCAAATGTCTACGTTGAAATCGCTATAAATCAACCTGCAATCCGAAAATGTCCAGGTATTGTGTGCTATGCTGCTGCCCAATGTCAAAGAGCTGTACATGCATCAATAGGTTTTAAATACATATATAGCAAATGCAAAGATTTGTCTGATAATTCTGTCCAAAAAATAATTTTCAGAGTTCAAACGGTTGACCACAGGTTGCCGAAGTTATCAGAATGCACAACTAGATTTTACGGTCAATGTTTTGGTGAAGGTCACATGTCCGTACGTCAATCCTTTGTAAATCCGTACCACAGGATTTTGTAGACTGACGGGCGGACGGACGAAATACACTCGTGCATAAGAAAGTTTCACTTTCTAAACATGGTTGCGAACTGTGTGAGCCATTTTAAAAATTGAACTATTTTAAAAACTGAACAATCAAAAGTTTTGAAATGTGCCATTTTGTACTGGATGTCGATCTCTGTTTGTAAAACATTAAAACCTATTCCGTGCTGAGCTGAATTCCTGGCAGTTATTGAATACACGAAAACTCCCTAAACTTTTCAAATGGTATCCGAAACCCCCATATATAATTTTCTTAAGGGAGTTTATGAGGAAAATATCTATCAATCTACTATAAAATTATGAACTAGTTGTTATTAAAAATCAACGTTACGCGATAATTTGAGTATTCTCGTATAGGGTGGTGTCAGGCATCGCCAAAAAAGTAGGATGAATTTTGAATTTTTCCAAATTTTCAGAATTTTTAAAAAAAGAAATACCGGGCCGATTTCACCCAAACACGAACTCAGCCTTACTTTTGACACAGGTAATATCTGTAAAACATATTCAGTTAAAATTGGTCAAGTAATTTTTGAGATATTGTGCGGAAAGGCAAACGGAGGTACGTACAAGGCTATTTAACTAGGGGACTGACGGCATTCGAAAAACTGTAAATTTTAGAAAAGAAAATAATAAATAAAATGTGCAAAAAATATACGTCGGTCCCATTTATACTGCTCAAGGAGAGATAAATTTAGTTATTGATTTTATAGGGGCGATTCCGATTTATGAAGGTGATTTAAATTTTTTTAACCAAACCTTGATTCGGTCTTGGGCTACCGTTGTCTAAAATGTTCTAATAATTTCATCTTGTTGTTATTATTTAAATGCCGTTGAATATCTTATTTACATGACGGTTTCAAAATGACGGACTTCCACGACGAAAAGCCGATATGCTGTTTTCCCTACTCGAGTTTTCCCCCGGCTCCACTCCTGAGACATAATCACATAATACCTTCCGTTTTTTTTACCATCGTCTCACAATAAGGCGCATGGGGACCATTTACAAATTACGCAGACTGAAGAAGCACGACAAAGGAGTTAAAGTAAGTCAAACATTTTTCTCCCGAAAAGTTCCCAAAGCAATTTGAAAATTTTAAGTGTGCACGCGAACAGCTTTGGAATACAAAATGCCTACTAAACGAAACTATTATTTCGATGGGACTGGTACTACAGAAGACAATTTGTATACAAGTCTATTTGGTTATTGGATTCAGTTTCTCTAAAGAGAGTTTTCGGAAGTATCTTTATCCTCGGAGTTGTCGGATATCAAATTAAAAAAATAAGATTTTATTGTTTTTATCGAATCTAATTCTAAAAAATATTGCAAAAAAAGGTTCCATCAAAACTGCTTCTGAAAACAAAACGAGTCGATCCAGACTATTCAAACGACGAAACTGATGTTCTTGTAGTTACTGTGGTTTAAATATTCCTGTTTTTGAGGCAGTGGGATTTTTTACAGAAGAATTTTCGATCAAGGGTCGAACTTGATGATCTCAGTTGTGTAAACTGTCCTGTAAACCTGATCTTAAGGTTTTGGTTGGAAAGTAAGTTTTGTATAAATGACCCAACCGTGAATGGTCAGAGTTCTTGTATTGGTTTCCCAATATTAAAACTAAATATAAAGATAAGGAAATAACAAGTCAATACACAATAATTGAAGATTATTGAAACTTAACTGAAACAAGTACAGTGAACTTCCCATATAGTGGTTTCCTCTTAGATGGTATTCCCTCTTTAATGGCATCAAAAAACCCTCCTAGAGGTTTGCAATGTTAAAGGTAATTATACAGTATAGTGGCACCAGCTATAATGGTATTCCCTCTATAATGGCACTATTATGTGTTACGGTGGCTCAGACAATGCGAAATTATAATGGCAGTTGGCATAAAATTAGCTAGATAATGGCTACAAAAGTATAACATGATGTTATAAAACGTGCGGCGGTTAATAATGCTTATGTCGGCTGGTTCAATTTTAATTTCAAATGTTAATACAGTTTGATTATTATTGTGGTTTACTGACGCCCTGGTATGATTAGCTGGATTTACGGCATATGATCCGTGACTTAAGTTAAAACGAACAGTTATAACACAAATCATTGCCATTTTTGCCTTGGCTCACTTCTAATAAGTTTCAATTAGTGCTGGTTTTTTAAAAATAAATTGAATTATTATATTGAAGATTTAAAATGACATTAAACAGACAGTCAAGAAAACTCTCATTGTGAAAAAGAGTACTCAGTGGAAGTAATTCCCATTGCCATAATTCCAGGATTTTGGTTTCTGGAATGGTGACATTGCAGTCGAAAAGTTTGTTACGACTAATAATATTAATAGTATGAGGAAACCTAAAGTTACTGAACATCTTAAACTCAATGAAGCTTAGCATACCTCATAATTTTGAGTATTCTGTAAAAATAAATAAATTTATAAATGCATTTAGTTACAGTTATTGTCTAAAAACATTAATAGTATATAGTTATCCATTAGTAACATATAGTGGCATCCCTATATAGTGGCAGGAATTTGTCACTCCCTTGGAAACCACTATATAGGAAATTCACTGTATTTTCAAATTTCCAGTATATGCGTAATTATTTATGGAATCCTCCCGCAATGGTCTCAATGGTGTTGACATGGGCGTTGTTTTCCAAGAATCCAACTGCAAATGTAACGAAACCGAAAAAAAAGCAAGGAAAAACATGTGTCCCCAATTAGTTATAGAAAAATTTAATGTGGCAAATCCCAGCTAAAAACAGTTTTATAAACAAGAATATTTTTGTCATCGATATCTCAACAGCACTAATTTTTGTGACGCTAAATGGGAAGTGCTGCTACTGGGATATGATTTTTACAATTTGAACCGTTGTTCTAAAGCTGGTTGCGTATTTGATACAATTTTCTGCTTTTGGAACTTGCTAGTTAGTATTGGTCGATGAGCCAAAACACATTCCACATTCTCAACAAGAATCTTGTTCAGAATTCTCAATTCTTTTGTTTACCCTAGGTCAATAATTTCGATCATTAAAATAACGCAACTGATGGAAAGTCCTGACTACCTGCACTTCCTTCACAGCTGAATAAACACTTTCTTGCTCTAGGGATAAAGCTTGAAAAACTTTGCTTGAAAATGATGAAATTATATTGTTTTCCGTTAGCGCCCATGATATAGACTACGAAAGAAAATTGATATAAAATACCTCCTACCCCATTTGCTTTCTCCGAATCTTAGTTTCTAAAATGCAAAATACTATTCTGATAAAAACGTATGCCTATGAAACGAAAAGTAACCTCTTTGATTTTGCATATCTTCTTCAAGTTCAAATACTTCCTAACGCAGCACCTAACCAGCACTTCCTAATACACCATTTGTTACCGCTGAGTTGTATCCCTATTATTGATAAATCAGTGAGACGGTTTTATAAACCAGGTAAAAATAAGATATTTTTTACCATTGCCAATCAGTAATGATAACTTAATAATACGTTATAGACGGGGAAAGACAACTCGCCCTTGACTTTGTTTTGGAATGGAACTTACGGGTGAGGCGTGTTCGGTTAAGGTAATTGCAGGATACATTCGAGAAGAGTTTTTAAATGACCTGTAGATCACGCCTTTAACGTCATGGAAGTTCAATACTTGTGCCCTGTCACAACATGTAGATCTCTGGAGCTGCAGGATGTAACTTCGAAGAAAACGGGGTTTTTTAGCCAAATACAATGGTTTTGACTAAATGCATGTATTTCAAGCTAATGTACCAAAAATGCACAGAAGTTGATCGAGTAATTAATTAGAGCAAGTTTTCAAACTACATGGTAATTAACTCAAAATTGGGCTTGCTTGTAGTGTTTTTTTGCCTTGCTCAAAACCTAAGAACTGCGTCCAATTGTGGCCACGGTTCATGAAAAACAATGACAAGTCCGCCTTAAAAATCTTTCTGGGATTTACAGATCGAAATCGTTTAATCGAATAAAAATATAGTGAATTTGGGATTTTGTCCCTTTAATGAGAATTTGTGTTTACCATGGAGTGTAGTCCACCATATCTTTGAATGTCTTCATCTTAAAACCCGAGTTTTGTGGCGTTAATTGGTCACATTCTGAATTCAATAAAATCTTGTTTGCAAAAAAAGGGGGCCAAAATTTTGTCATAATGACAGTTTGAGGAAAGTTAGAGTTACATTTAGGAAAATAATTCAGTCGGTTCTCCTTATAAATACTACCCAGCAGCATTAGCTTTTGTGGCGATCAATGGGTTGTTCTGCTATGGATGTATGATTTAACATTGAAATACATACTATGTGGAGATTTCCGTGCACTCTTAATACAGAAAAATTCATTTCAGACAGATTCGGATAAGGAAGTTGGCTAAGAAACCAGGCAAATTAAAAACTTTTCTCTTCATTGTTCAAAAAACATTTTACGGCAATATGAAATATGAATTGAATTGTTGCGTGGAAAGTAAATTCAAACGAGCTTCATAGCGTTTAGATTTGCGTGTATTTTCAATCCCTACATTCTAGTCTTCATATATAGACACCATGACGGCATTAATCTTTATGACGGTAAAAGGGAAGTGTTGGAGCCGGGGTGTGACTAAGCATTGAATTGCATATTATACTATGAGATCATTATACAGTTATTATAAGGAAAAATTCCCTTTACCGGGAGGGAAGTAATAGAGAGGGTGGACTGTATACATCTTTTCGTTTTACACCGTGCATTTATTATCTGATATTTGAAACTGCAGTTGGATTCAACTTTACGGTGGTCAAAACTTATTGGGTAAGTAATTAATGCCAATATTGTTCATCTGTGAAATTGAAGCTTTTATTGCGCTCTTAATTTTTCTGAGAAAGTGGGGATGTTGTACAGAAAATATTGGATCAAGGGTCGAACTTGAAGACCTCAATTCTGTAAAACAATCTGGAAACTACATCTGGATTTTTTGATTGAACAGTAAGTTTTGCATAAATGGCCCCAAGGTGAATGGTCAGAGTTCTTGTGTTGTCCTCTTCGCAGACAAACTAAATAAAAAGATAAGGAAATACAACGTCAAATCCGAGTACAAAATAATTGAATCAGATTATTGGAGCTTAACAGAAACAAGTACTTCCCAATTTGTTGTCACTAACATCTTCGATGCATTTCACGGAATCTGGAGGCCCAGTGTGAGTGTATTTATTGAATCCACGCCAAATGGTCTCGAAGGTTTTGATAGGGGCGTTGTTTTCCAAGAATCCAATTGCAAATCTTCTCCAATCGAAAAGTAAACGCAGGGAAAAACCTGTGTCCCCAACTCGGTAAAGAAAGACTCCATATGGAAAATAAAAAGTCCTACAACCAGTTACAAGAACATTTTAATCCTGCAAATTTTCGACAACGCTCAAGAACAGGAAACGTGAATTCATTTAAAAGCAGGGTTGCTGATTTTTTTGATTTTTTTGAAAAAAATCAAATAAATCTGATTTATTTGATTTCAATCCGAATTTTTTGATTTAAATCAATATTATGATTTAAATTCAAAATTTTATAGTACGATAGAATTTCCATACAAATTTTTGGATTTTAATGTTCCTAATAATATTGTGCACTGTTGGCCCCAATGAAACTTGAACAATCAATCAAATGTATTGAGAGAAAATTACAAAGGCAAGTCAGCTACCTAATATGAAATAAAAAGCTGGTTAAAGGCCAATTCCAAAGAACAACAGTATTTTTTATATTGTAACAATTCGGAATTAAGTTGTCTTTGAAGCCAAACGCTGTGTAGGACAGATACCAGCTGTCTCATTTGGATTTTTATTGATTTATGTATACATAAATATATTTATATGTAATTATATAAAACGTGCATAGTGTGTGCATATACAGTGTTTCGGGATGGGATGGTAGAGTATGTTGGGACAGAAAAATTATTTGCAAATTGGGAATATACCGTTTAAACAAGTGTGAATATCTCCATGTACAACAGTAACATTTAAAAAATGCAAAATTCACTGTCAAATCTTTCCACTTTAAACGGTACTCTTTTAGAAAGATTGGATATCGGGATGTTTTTGTTGTTACTGAGTTTCTGTTAGGGACGAGACATTTTCGGGATGTAAATATAGTCTCCGTGTTATTTCAGGACGGGATTGGGATACTCATTTTTGTCCCTGGATTTTGAAACGAGGCGGAATCTTTTGTGGGGCATAACAATTGTCCCCAGCAGAAGCTCTAGTATTATACAATACTTCAAAACTCACTCATATCCAAATTTTATGGCACTTTGACAGCTTGACAGATAATCAATATGTCAACGTGTCCAAATTATCCTGAAAATTATCAAAATCCAAAATGGTTTTATACCAAAAATTTGTAAAAACAAAAAAATCACGTTTTACAACGTCTAGAGACGTAAAATTATATTTTACCTAACCGCAAAAGTTGAAGAGTCAATTTTGATTTAAATCAATGATTTATTTGAAAAAAATTAAGTGATTTAAATCTTGATTTAAATCAAGATTTAAATCAACGTGATTTAAATCAAGCCACCCTGTTTAAAAGTAAGTAAAAAAGCATATATTTGAACTTTTATTGTATTTTGTAGAAATTTCAAGAATCAGCCATCGCCCTTTTAAATTTACATTTGAATATTTATTTTCGCATTTAGTTTCTAGCATTTTAAAATACAGGGTTAGAAAAAATCTTTCTTAAGAGTTTAAACCAAAATATATTCCGTCATTGTATAGACTTTTCCTTGGAAATGTCTACAGCATGACTTGTTTTATTTAACTTGCTGATTTCTATTATCATTTTGTTAGGCACTTTGATTTAAAGATGATAGAAAACTTGTGCTAAAATCAAAGCTTGAGTGATTTATGGATAGAAGTGAAACAAAGTACTCTTAAACTAAACTTACGCACATATATATAGATATGTAAATACGAGCCAATGTACCACGGTGGTAGTAATTTCTCGTGAACGTTTTAACTGATTTTTTTCCGAAATTGTAAGGCAACACTTAGTGCCCTGAGACACTTTGGCATTACTTTAAAAAAAATGGGTATGTAGGAATGACTTCAGAAAGTTACTGAGGGAAAGGCGATTAATTGGGTTGAAATCTTACAGCCGTTCTTCTAAAATTGATGCGTGAAGATTTTTAGTAACGAAAGGTACATTTTTCTATCGAACACGCTCAAAGTACATTTTAAATGTCATATATTGGGTTAGTCTAAGATCTACCAATGGGAAATTAAAGTCATGAAAAGAGATCAAACTGAATAGTACTCGTTATCGTTGAATCTGGACGTTCGGATCCAGACATTTAAAGTTAGAGCGCGTCCTTGTTTATTAACACCATTTGCATTTCTCGTTGTGAAGTGCCTAAGATTTGAATGCGTAAATAACAGGGTGGTTCTGACTTCGACAGTAAAAGTAATCCACTGAAATGTAAATGCACTTACCCTCCATTGAATGTGAAAACTTCTCTTGTCTTGAAAGCAACGGTCTTTGGAGCTTCCTGGTGTTCCCTACCACCATAAAGATCCAGCTCATAATCTGTGAGTTCCACGTCCAGGTGATTTACTACCAAAATATGCAACATCAAAATTAAATGCCGAAATATTTTACCAACTAAAAGCGCCGAAATCCTTTGTAATTAATTAAAAGAGAATACATAATTTTAGTTCTCAAACTGTTTCCATAAAAATCTCGCAATAATATTAAGATAATAAAATAATACATATGTACAAAATATAAAGATTTGTTTTCAGTACAATATGTTGTTGAAGTTGAGAAAATGTCAAGTTTACACGTAATTTGGGTTCCCACTTTTTTGAAACGTCATTCCGGGACAAAATAAATTTAAATTTTGTTTACGTATACACAATTCCTAATTGTATTTTTCAGCCTTTTTGGCATCTAATAACATTTTCTTGTTTTCCGGTTTGTTCAAAAAAGAAACCAATTCATAACATGAAAAGGACACATTAAGCCTGACTTGAAGCTCTGTCTTCACGAGTTTTGTTGACAGTAAGTTTCTCTCGGCTGTCCAAACTTTCTTCATTAGACAGGCTTTCTGCAAAAACGTTGCTAACAGGATTTAAAAAACACGAACGATACAAGCCTGAATAGTTCAGGACATTGATCTTTCTTAAAAAACTCAGCCCACATTGCACCGACCGATCTCACGATCAACGATCACAATAAAAACTCAAGTTTGACAAAGTAAGCAAAATGCATTGTACAGTTGGACTGAAAACATATTTCGATTTGTGTATAGGTTACGGCCTTATAACGCAATAAATCACTATACATACATTGTACAGTTGGTCCTCGTTTAATTTAATACCGAGTGCAACGGCAATATTAAGTAAATAAGCCATGGTTACTAAGAATTAATCTGATTTCAAATTTAGTAGTTCCGTTTTCAAAAAAAATTAGTATCACTGAAATCAAAATGTCTGCTTAAATAGGTCTGCAGTGATTTCAAAAAATCCAAAGCTTCCTGTTCAAAGCGCTTTTGTTTTGTTGCGGGGGTAAATTTTTCAGAATTGCATTAGCGCTAGTGCCCCGCATGGGTACAAAAATGTTGTACCTGGACCTGAACCTGTACCTGAATCATGGGTACATGGATTTTTTAACCTATATCCGTACCTGTACCTGAATACCTGGGTTCAATTTTCCTGAACCTGTACCTGTACTCAAACTAAATCAGGAGTACCTGTACCTGAAACGCACCTGTACCCAACAAGTACCCAAAAAAGTACCTGTACCCAACAAGTACCCAAAAAAGTACCTGTACCCAACAAGTACCCAAAAAAGTACCTGTACCCAACAAGTACCCAAAAAAGTACCTGTACCCAACAAGTACCCAAAAAAGTACCTGTACCCAACAAGTACCCAAAAAAATACCTGTACCCAACAAGTACCCAAAAAAGTACCTGTACCCAACAAGTACCCAAAAAAGTACCTGTACCCAACAAGTACCCAAAAAAGTACCTGTACCCAACAAGTACCCAAAAAAGTACCTGTACCCAACAAGTACCCAAAAAAGTACCTGTACCCAACAAGTACCCAAAAAATACCTGTACCCAACAAGTACCCAAAAAAGTACCTGTACCCAACAAGTACCCAAAAAAGTACCTGTACCCAACAAGTACCCAAAAAAGTACCTGTACCCAACAAGTACCCAAAAAAGTACCTGTACCCGGGTATATTTTAAAAGTACCTGCACCTACCCGGGTATTTTCCATTGTACTAATTTAAAGGATTATCAAATATTTTACACGAAATAAAAAATTAAAATATCTGCGACCAAAACATTTTGACTTAATAAATTTATTTATCAGATTAAATATATTTTTATTATTTATTCTTTGAAAGAATGACTAAGTACTGGAATTATCAGTGGCTCTAAATCATTGCATAAAGGTTGAAAGGATAATAGATAGCAAAATCTACGATATGAATAAGTTCAATCCAACAATAAAAATGCAGTGTAATATTTTCTAAACGTTCAATAATGGCGAGAAATTAAACGATTAAGAATTTGTTTTGCACCCTGCAATTGCTTTTGCAATGGAAAACATTTTTTAGATTCAAACTCCTCAGATTTTAACTTCAGCCAAGCTTTGAAAAAAACATTTCCTACCGTAACTCCACTCTTATATCTGGGCCATAGGAGAAGGCTCGCTCAATCTTAATCTCTGTTCTTTAGCAGTTCCAGGAACTGATAAAAAATCTAGTCATTCCAGCTAATGCTGGGTAACTAGCCACGTGTTCCTATACGGTGGAAGTAGTTTTCCTGACTGAGCTTATGCGTATAAATTTTAATGTAAATATTTCAAGGTCAAAAATTTAAAGCTCAACAACACCTTTGGAGGCGTTACTTGGAAATTATTATTGACTGAGAAGTACCTGAAAGTTCATGTATTTTACATTCAGGTTCAGGTATTTACCCAGTGCGTACCCGTACCTGATGGGTTTATACCCAAAAGATAACTTTTTGTACCTGTATCCATACCTGAACCTGAACCTGAATTTTCAGGTATCTAACGACTGAACCTGAACCTGTACCCAAATTGGATGGGTACAAGAAGTATGTACCTAAAACGTACCTGTACCTGAACCTGTACCCAAATACCCGGGTAAAACCTGTACCCATGAAGGGCACTAATTAGCGCTACTTCCGTAAAAATTTATCGTATCGGTTTACAGAACTTTCCAGAAGAGATTTCATTATGGCTTAAACTTCCGTAGAAGTACAATCATTACAGTCCAGCATTAAAATGGGCGAATTCATTTATTGTACAATAATGTGCACAATATATAGGTAACATTCGATTAGGCATTCTACTTTCGCAGCAACTTCATTGCTGGTATGACATACAACCTTGCGATTAACAGCAGGGCAGTCACTTTGTCTCTTCAAAAAAAATGTGACTTCAAAGCTGACCTATTAGAAAGGAATCTGTCCAGTGCTGGAAGTAAGGAAAGCCACATCCACAAATTCACATAACTGTTTTAAAGAGTCACAGACTGCATAGACGAACTAGATTCGCTAAAAACCTTTAAAACTAAGCCTTCAAAATCCATTGATAATTTATTGCATGCCTTTTTTATAGCTTTGTGTATAATGTGATATTTGCAATTAGCAGCAACAATTGATGAATTTTCTTCCTGGAATTTCTAAAACACATAATTTTGGCAACCGTAATTTACGGTCGCATTGTAACAGCGAATTTTTAATCGTCTCCAGATTTTTTGGCTTAAAAAAATTCTACACTTTTTTAGTTTCAGCACCTGCTTTCTCTAGGTTTTTAGTAAATTTACATGTGAGATTTAACAAACCCAAATTCTTCATACTTCACAGCGAAAGTCGCTTTACACACTAAAATCCTAGCACGGGTCTGGTTATCTTTACCATTTCGACGTAACCAATTTTTTTGAATTGCCAACCTCTTCCCATATAGAATTGTAAAACCTAGACCTTTTTAATTATTACGTGATGCTTAAGCGATTTTGTTCTAACTAAAATAATTTTCATAACTTTTTGACCTCGACGTTTCCGGGACATTTACGTGTCCCGGAATACACCCTACCGGGACACGGGACAAGGACTGTCATTCCGGGACTGTCCCGGGCATTCCGGGACGTCTGGGAACCCTACACGTAATTATCTAAAGGTTCTCCTTTGAAGTGTAAAACATACGTGCGAACACCTATCAGAAATTGCAGAAATTCCACTTTCGAATTTCGGGAGAAAAAAATAGTATGATTTTTTGTTTAAATATATGAATGGCAGTCCAAACACGAAAACATGTAAAAGTCAGAACCTCATTTTCCACACATTTGTTTATGAAGATGAATTTCCCCCTACCATAACATCGACCCCAACGGACCATCTACAAAATAATGAAAAAAGAACCTGTTGGATACCACCAAGCAAATTCTTTAAATGTCCTAAAAATGCACCTCAAAAGAACATCTCAGATGATCCATCTGTTTGGGGTGAAGATATTTCTAAGCGTTAATTTTCCAAAAAAATCAATTTTGCTTGACGTTCTTGAGAATTGAGACAACACTATTGGTGTCGTCCCATAATTTATTTTTAAATATTTGGACAAAATCATTAAAAAACCGGGAATACCATTATGTTGTGTTGTTTTCTTTAATATAGGCTGCATACAGTTCAGAATAGGATTCGATTAATGGAAACATCCGGGAAATCTTATTTATTACTGCAGTCGTCAACCTGTACAATTCCATCATTTTATTGAGGAAACATTAAACAAACCATTTAAATTTACCTATTTCAACCACAATGAAACCTAGGAAAAACCGATCGTATGGAATTTTTGCAGCGATTTGTTCAGTGGTTTTGCCCTTGAAACTATTGCCTTTCCGTGGTAAAATTAACGACCTTAGGTATTCCTCCGAAGTTCGATGCTGCTGGGTGTGGGCATTCCCAGATCCTGTAAATTGGAGACAAAAACATTTTGTATTAGATTTTGCATTTTATGATTTATGTTACTGATATGTTTGGAAATATTGACAGAAATGTAGAAGCTCCTATGAAAATTTTCAAGATAAAAAAATCCTTGTATTCCTCTTCTTTATCGTTTTTGTTTTTGAAAATAAATTTCTTTAACATTCATCAATGTTCTTACTTTACATTCGTGCACGAAATTTTCAAAGTAGAAACTTTCAGGTAGCTCCTTGGAAGGCAGATGCCTTTTGCAACTAACCACGTTTGAAAAAGATGTGGAAAAATGCAAACAAAAAAAAATGCTAAAATACATTCAAAATCTTCATCAATTCAGTTTGACATTTTATTTAGAAACATTTCATTATTATTTTTTTTAAAACAAAACTTGTTGAAGTCTAAATTTAGATCTAAATCGGTCAGAACTTTCCATTATTTAAAGCTTAATTTAGATTAAAAATAAACGCCAATATTCAGCTTTCTTTCGATCAAAATGAATCTACATACATAACTCATTGATAAATATAAACAAGTGAAGGTAATATTACAGCATTTTCTAAAATTGCTGTTTAAGTTTTCCCACCTAATCTTTCACATTTTAATCCCAAATTGAATTTTAAAAAAGTGAAGCTTCTTTACAAGCTATTATTAAGAGCCAGTGTTTGTTCAAATTCATTTTTAAATTTATAGGTCTTTAGAACAATTACAGTTCGTTTATTGGAAAACTTTTGAAAATTTTGTCTACTACTGTTGTCGTCAATCTATACAATTCCATCATTTCATTTCAGAAACATTAGGCAAACCATTTCAATTCACCTATTTCAATCACAGTGACATCACCTTGTGGATCGGTAGCGGTTTGTTCAATGGGTTTGTCATTGAAACTCCTGCCCTTCCCTGGCACACTTAACGATCTCAGGTATTCATCCGAAATCCGATGCAGCTTGGTGTGGAGATTGCCAGATTCTGTAAATTTTAGACAGCAACATTTTGTATTCAACTTCAAATTTGATGAAAAAAACAGAAATAAAGCCCGACTGATTTGTTGACTAAACCAATACTTTCATTGGCTCTAAAACTAAGCCCTTCACTCATTTTCTTATGTTTTGCCTGAACTATTTGTCACAGTCACAAGTAAGTGGTATAACTAGAACCCAACGAAACAACCAACGCATACTGTTTACAACGCTATGAACTCCTACAATTACAACCAGTGTTGGACAAATTACATAAAAAAGATAGATAATTGAACTTATACGGATTATGGATAGGAAATTTTCTTAAACCCGTTTGGATTGGTATTACGTATTACAATTTCTAAAAATCTGCTTAAGGTTTATTTAACGATTAATTTGTTATAATTTTGCGTTTCAAGGTAACCACACCGAGAAATGACGACGAATACATATCGTGAGTTTGTTTGCAATTAAATCTATCATTTGTGTCCGTACAAACTGGAAAATGTTTTGCTTTGCTTTGCCGTTGGGGCAACAAATAATTTGTTGCACGTGTATCCCGACATCTATTTTTAGAAACCTTCACTTATTATCATATTTGATGGTTCATTCCTAAAAATAAACATACGGCAATGTGTAAATGCTTCGATTAGCTAAATTGGTTAAACTTGATTGATTCTGTACCACTACTTGTAGAAAAATTAATTAAATATTACAAAGTTTCAACAAAAACCATGTTTTACACCGTATCGTTTGACTCGTTCATTACTCTCGCTCGTTTGTTTTTAGAATATCCCGTTCTCGTATTTATCTAAAAACTATAAAAATGAGTTTCTTTAATTTCTTAATAATATTGGAAGAGATGCAAAGGAGCGGGTGATCATATTATTTAAGTACATGTTATTTGTGGTTAGACAAGTTTATAAGGACAAGCAGTCAGAAGCTGAGAACATGCTAAAGCACTTGACAAGTCACCATAACCCGAGGGTATAAAATGACACTAGAGCTACTTTTGGGATCGGGATACACCCGGGAATTGGGTTCGGGATCGGGAACGGGTTCGAGTTCGGGTGTCTAATTATTGTTCCCAAATACTTTGGGACCAGGTTCAGGAACATGCTCAGCAGACCCGGGATTTCGGGATCGGGACCGGGTTTGGGAACGGGTTCAAGCTTGATGAAGGTATTTGTGTTCCCGTCGGGAACCGGGAACATCTTCGTTCCCACACCCGTTACACGCTTCACGTTCCCGGGAACTACGCATCCATCTATCGGAGAAAAAATACCCTCAGCGGGATTTGCTTCCCTCGTTAAAGTGTTGAGATAATAATTTTACATAAGCGACTTGAGCCGTTTCGCATATTGTCAGTTGGGATCGCGTAGTAGTGATTTCCGCCTACTCTAACTTGCAAGATGAAAGTCATTGCAAAACTCATAGTGGGAATCGTTTAAGCAGTCTTCCTGCATCTTTTTAGGCAACGCAGACCAGACGTTTAGTTTGATGACAATTTTAAATTTTCCTAAATCTATTGTTGCATGCACAAGTATTGTTAAATCAATAAAAATTGGAAGAAAAAAATTGATTTACACTAACTACGCTGGTCCCGGGAACGAGTCCGGGTTCCAGGGATTCGGGATCGGGATTGGGAGCAAATTTTATCTGATTTCGGGTTCCGGATCGGGATCGGGTTTGAGATCAACGATTCAAGCATATTTAATATCTGGGTTTTTGTGCACCCGATCCCAGTATTTCGGGAACGGGTTTGGGTGTGAGTCCGAAAATATTGATGACCCGATTTTCGGGATCGAGTTCGGGAATGGGATCAAACTTTTCGTTCCCACAAGTAGCTCTAAATGACACTATACAAACCGATTTGTTTGGTTGTGCCTTTAAAAACCATTTAATAATAAGTTAAGAGTACTGGTAACGCTCAAGTAGGTATTTGTATGAACATTAATTCAACATCGACTCCATGTAATCAGATCTAGTCAGATTAGTCGTCGTCATAGGTACAACCAATTTGTCCCCGTTCGTGTTCCCATTCAATGGGTACTCCCTTTAAGTGTTCCCGTACCCGCACCCGTTCCAACCATGGTGGGTATTTTAACAGTATTTTAAATCCCATCAATTTAATGGAAATGCGTACCCGGACCAGTCATAGTTCTCGTATCCAGAAACTGCTATTGTACTGGACACGTATAACGTGTGAATCAAAATTAAAGTCAATATTCAAATCTAATTTGGACTCTTTTCGTTTCGTAATACAACAGGAATTTTGTAGTCACAAACTGATACACGAAATACATCAAAATATTTTTATCAAATATTTTCCATTCAGCTTGCTTACATTTGAATGCCGGTCCAATTAAATAATGAAGCATCTTTATAGAAATAAAGCAATAAGCTACAAACATAGAAGTCAATCTACCAAAATCTGGACGATTATGAGCCAACCAGGCCTTCAGGTCGGCTTCGTCGAATTCGCAACCATTTTGTTGACATAGTTCCTTGATTTGGGTCGTAAGTTGCTCAATTGGCGCAACCTGCTTTGCTGCTCTAGCGAAAAATTTGAACATACTTTCAACAGTATTTAAGCACTTATTAATCTCTGGATCTCCTGTTTTTCACATGCCTTCAATAAAATGCATTACTAGTGGCAACAAAATCGTTGTCAAAAATTTAAATAATTTTCAAAATGTACATGCATTCAACGTACATTGGGAGTAACAAATCAGTTTGAACCCGACGATTCTCTTTTATTAAACGGACTGAAAGCAAAATATGCAAGTACTACCGTTGACTGATTTTAATCTGCGATAATATGTCAGGAGATATCAGATTAGGCATATATTTTCTGCTGACATGTTATGCTTAGCGGCGAAAAATAAAAGAGATAAGAACTTTGCGATTAAAATTCTGCTCAATAACACAACATGAGCAGATAGCATGCATTGACAATGTGCCTGTTGCTATTACAAATGTTGTCTTGGTATAAGTACCGTAATTCAACACCTTTAGCAACTGTAATCAAGAATCCGTGACAACGGGTATTTGTGTCGGTGTTTAAACACCTCAAAGGACACCGATTGTATATTGCCTTGCAATTTAGCAGCAAATATCATTAGTGATGTAAAACGTATTGGAGTTCTTTGTATTCATTCGAATATGACGCTAGCGTTTATCTAAATTCAAATCGTTTTATACGTCTCTGCTGCACAGCCAACTCTAGTAGTTATGTGCAAGCTACGAGCATGCAATGATGTCACAAACGAACATAATAAAAATCATTGTATAACATGTTTGCAAATAACACGATACATAATTCAATTGTACCTTCCTACTTTGAACGGTTAGGATTTTCAACTTCAGTGAAAAAATGGGAATTCCATCCCAAAACTTTATATTCTGATATTGTGTGAATTCAATAGGTTTCTTATTGCCCACACTTGTTATGTTGTAACTACAATAACTTGGAAGGACTGCAGGTATAAGCATTTACCAAAACGTATTTTCCATTTTTTGCGCGGGGTTTTCCAACGGCTAAGACTGTAACTAATTTTCAGGAGTTAGGGCAGCATTTCTAAATAGTTTTGCTTTTTTCCACAACAATTCTTGTCTGGATTGTAATGATTTTCCGGATCTACAGATAATTAATTATATGTAAGTTGGAGGAGTAATTATGCTGAAAATACAAAAGATAATTGTCCCCCAGTTTTTAAGATGATCCTTGCTGGCTCTCGTGAATCTCTAATTAATTTTAATTATTGTCATTGAAGAATTTACAGGTTTTTGCGTCAAGCGTTTACAAATGTGTTTACATGCATATCTCCTACTATATCCGATATATCACTGAACTGTGTGTCTGAAACTTACTGCTTTTTATAAACTACAGGGCCAGCGCCACAAAATCTGTGAGGCCCCAATTTTACCCCAGTTCTAGTGACCGAAAGCATTGGGGGAATAAAATCTCTAATTAATTCAAATTATTCCCATTGACGTATTTCTATAGGTTTTTGCATCCCTAAGGGACTTAAATGTATGTGCATATATCCAAATATATACGATATGCCACTGGGCTGTGAATTTGAAACATTCTTCTTTTTATAACTTCTGACCTGTGATATTTTTTTGCAGTAATCAAAAATGTGACAATGTGTTTATTGCATGTATTTCAAGCTAATAGATGGAAAATATGCAGAAATTGGATCATGGAGTAGTTAAATGGGACTGGTTTCCAAACAAGAGGACAATTAACTCAAATATGGCCTTGAATGCAGGATTTTTTAGTTTTCTCAAAATGAAATAAGAACATCCAGTTCTTAGCAGGGTCACAGTTCATAGAAAACACTCCCAACTTTGCCTAAAGACTCACTCCGGGATTAACATGCCCACAATTTGTAATTGAATACGAATACGTGGTTTTGGGGCTTTTGTGTCTTCGTTCCTTACATGGGCATTTCCATATCTATTATATGGAGTATAGTTCACTGTCCCAAAGCTGCATTTTTTATAGTAATTTGAAGCATTGTGAATATCAAAAGAATCCTGCTTGTAAAATAAAGGGGAGTCAATTGTCCCATAAGGACAGTTTGATGGAAGTGAGAGTTACAAAGAGGAAATTAATTCAGTAGACTTTTCCTAAATGCAGAGCCATCAATTGAACTTTTCGGTTTCTCATGTCTGATCCATGTTTCTAAGGAATATAATTATATGTAGTATTTTATGTCATAGTCCTGTGGACATATGTATGAATTGCAACTATGTGATCAAGAAGTGAGAAAAAATACATTGTTTTTATGTATATAGAAATAGTAGAATGGGCAATATAATATTTTAGGAAATATTGTCTGTTTATTATGGACTGTATAGAAAATTGTTTTCAATTCCTCCGCCTGCATATAGCAGGGCATTTTCTCATGTATTTTCAAAGTAGGCATAGTCAGAAAATGAGCATTATTGGAAATAATCACGAAGAATATGGTTCAAAATTTCAAATTTTGTTTTTAGGAAATGACTTGAAAAAACATTGGATTAGTGGAATAGGATCTGGACTAAAAAATAACACGTCCAAGCAAGCGGGGGAATCTCCTTCATGTCCGTCAGTTAATGTTTTTGGAAAACGTGGTATGCCAATCAAAGGTGATTTTGGGAAACACCCATCCCTTTTCTGACAATTCCTATATTCTGCTACTTTTGCGCAATCACTATGTCTACAACAGTTGTCGGTTGTTAGTACATTTAATTCTTGTAAATTACGAAAAGATTGTCAGTATAAATAATATTTAAAGAATGATTAAAGCTGCCAGAGGCCTATACAGTTTTCAAATAAATTTGTTGCTATTTGTCTAGACAGTCTACCCTAAATATTCAAGGTTCACTTATATTACACAATTTTATTGCGAAAGATTCTAAAATGAACTTTTGCGGGCTTACTTAGTACTAATTAGTGCATCGCATGGGTCCAGGTCGCACCCGGGTATTTAAGTTCAGGTCCATGTTCAGGTTCAGTTTGAGTGCATGTATTTTGAACCCAATAAAATTGGGTCCTGTCTGGGTACAATATTTTATACCCGTGAAATTGGGTAAAGGTTCAGGTTCAGGTCCAAGTACATAGAAAACCCGTTTTGATTTTACCTGTCAGGACCAGGTGTAACACATAAAAGACCTGAACCTGATCACGAAAGACCTGAAATGTTTAGGTTCATGGATTGTGAGTTAAAGGCCGGAGAATTTCAAGCTTCCAAGATGATTTCATCGCAAAAGCAATGGCCGGTTGTCCCACGAACCAGTGAACATACATTTTTATTCATTTTAAATATATTTTGAACCAAATTGTACTTTTAATACACGATAAAATAAAAAAAGTTCTGATTCTCAAGTACCCAAACATGTTCAGGTCCGGTTCAAAAATACCCGGTTTCAGGTTGTCTTTTGGGTACTTTTTTCGGGTTCAGGTACTAATCAGGTGCGAGTACTGCAAAAACTCAAATGGGTCAGGTTCAGGATCGAACAATTTGAGCCTGCTAAATGGGTAAATTTTCAGGTACAGGTTCACACTTTTGAGGTACCTAAAGTTTGGGTCCAGGTCCAGGTACAGGTTTGACTATTTTGAACCCATGCTATGCACTAGTAATAATTATTCTAAATTTATTTTGTGCCAACAAAATTGAACGCAGTTAGGTGACACCTGTATAGCTATTTAGTAATTGGCATGCATGTTTTTTTTGGGGGGGGGGGAAATCTGTTTATAAAGAGATTTTATTGTAGTTGCTAGCGTTATCGCATTCGCCACACATCTAATTTATTTCATTGTATGTAAATGCTGCATTAGTAAATTAGTAGTTTTCAAACTAAACTATAATTAACCCAAGTACAGTTATAGGTTTGGATACAGATTTTTATTTGCTCAAAATGCAATAACGGTGTCCAATTGGTGTCACACAACTCCGTGTTAAGACTCTTCAGGATTTTTAAAATTTTAGTTGAATGCGGTGAATTTGGGGCTTTGTGTCATCGTCCCTTACATGGGCATTTCCATTGCATTCATTGTCAAAGTGACTGTTTGAATGAAATTCAAAATTCAAATGGGAAAATAATTCCGTCGGCTCTCCCTGCAACTACATCCTAACAATACTAATTTTTGTAGCGCTCAATGGGATGTGCTGCTTTGGTACATGTTGTCAAATTTCTGCACTAACTCTGTTGCAATTCCTCTACAGAGGAGATATTTCCCTCTTAATAGGGAAATACATTGAATCAGACCTCTTGTAAAATAGCCTTGCCCGGACGTCCGTACATTCGGAAAATTTCCTAAAAAACTCAAAATTCATTCCTTTTTGACGGTGGTAGCTGACGCATCCCTGTGTGAAGCCTCAATTTATAGCGTAACTTAGATTTGTTTCTCGCTTTAAATATGAACAAAAGTAGAGCAATTTATAAGTTTTGTTTGTTGTAAGGATCTAGAATACCAAAAAACTAATTTGTCTTACGGCTCCCACACCTAATAAGCGTAGAACATGTTGGTAGTTTCTCAGGGTCTAATGCTCCTTCACTAATTAGGAAGATTCTCAGAAACGATCCTCCCAAGTTGCTGTAATTGTCAACATGTGTGAGCAAACGAGTGTGGTGTATCACACTGTGCAAACGTTGTCTCGCCATGCTCACCCCTACGGTGAACACATGCATACACGCATACTAGAGCATCTCGGGCAGTTAAAATTTACGGGTAAGCCCGTAAAAAATCCGACCCGCCAATGCTTTGGACGGGTACTGGTAACAATTATTACCCTTGTTGGGTTGCTGGCGGGTACGGGCCTATATCCCACTGGGAGATGTTCTAATACATGCACGACAAATCAGTGCAATTTTTGGTCTTAATGGGTAACCGGAATAAGGGGTACTCATGACCTCATGACCTCAAGTAGATACGTTATTCACTAACATTGGATTGGTCTTAAACTTTCATAAGTAGCACAATAGAATTTTTGATCTTACGTAAGAATAGCACTTAAAACATCTGCATCTAACTTCCACTGGTGTCAATTTAAGGTCATGGGATTACCTGAATGTCATTAAAGTCAACTTGAGGTGATGATGATATTTGTAACCCAATAAGACCAATGTGGGATCACGGTGGTAATTAGTGTTTCTGTTCGGTATCGGGATTTCCCTAGGTTCAGGTTCGGTTTCGTTTCCGGTACGGTTTCGGGTCAACGATTTAAAGAACCGTTAAATTTCGGTCCGGTTTCGGGTCAACGGTTTAAAGAACCGTTACATTGGGTCCGGTTTCGGGTACAAAAATCAAAACCGAAAGTTTTCGGGAAGGGTTTGTTAAAGCTGTCTTTTTGGATGAAAACGCGAAACATGCATTTGTCAAGCATTTGTCAACTATCATTAGAAAACGCGACACAATTTTGACTTCCATGAAAATTAATCCTACGCATTTTCTTCCGATTCGGGAAGGAACCGGAACCAGTCCGGGAACCGATTTTATTTTCCGGATCGGTTCCTGGAAGGCAAAAATGTCCCGGACTCGAACATATCGGTTCGGGTTTCGGGAACAGAAAAGGGATTTTTTTCGGTTCGGGAAAACGAGTCGGGTCGAGTCCATGTTTTTGGACCGTTCAGAAACATTAGTGCTAATTACGACCCTCCAAGTCAATTTGATTTCGTGAGATCATTTAAGGTCATCGTACTACTTTTAGCCAACTGGGATGAATTTGAGATCATGAAACTACTTATGGACTACCGGGGTAGTTTGAGACTATTGTACTAATGGTGAACAACTAAGGTCAGTTTAAGTTCTTGAGATTACTTGTCACAACCAAGTTTCCTCTTATAATCCGTCAAAGCCAAATTAAAATTTTAAATAATGAGTGATACTTATTATCCGCTCAGGTGTAAGCTGTTTGATACTTTATTGTTGTTTTCGAAAATAAATAATGCTTGTTTTGTTCTTGCTCACATGAACTTATTTAAATATTCCCCTGAATTCTTGCCTATACCTGAGTAATTTACTCCACCTACCAGAAATAGAGATGAGCATAAAGAGACAACGAGACGACAGCACATAATTTTGTCCTCTTTTTGGTACGGGGTAAAATTTATGTTTATTGCCCACTTTCGCTACTCTCGTTTTCAAATTATATCTTTTGAATATTTCACCTAAAAAAAGGTAATGCTGATGAAAACGAAATTTGAGACAAATTATTGAATCCGTCGTTGATAGGTAGTTTGACGATGATATCAAATACAATGTGAAATTTCAATTTTCTTGCTATTTTGTTTACATTTTGACTGACCATTTATCATCTTAGACCGTGACATAAATATTTCTATGCAAATTAATTCAATTATATGCTGATTCTTCTATCCACAGGGGTTACAATAAATTACAAAACAAATGATGTATAGTAGGCAAATGGTAGAGTCAGCGAATTCCAAAAATTACACTTTGTATTTCATTGAATATCTTGTTGTGCATCAGACATGCATTTGAATATATATTTGAAACCCTGCAATTTATAGCTTTTATTCACCCGAATATCCCTGAAATTGTGAGTCAGACTACATAATTAAAATAGCTACCAGTAATTTAATAATAATAACGAGCACGGCTGATTCCATGCAACAACTGGAACAACTTGGAAACCAAGGGTTGCTAGGTTGGTATGGTTTAAATTCAGGGTACCCAATTATAGGCATAGAACCTCCAGGTTTGCAAATCCCAATGTGCTCTCCAAACCTGGTGAGATTTTGTATCTCCAGCTTCAATGTATCATTCCAACTGATCCAGTTAGTACGTCCGAGTAAAACTTATTAGCATACATGGGTGGGGCTTTGACCAAAGGATTCCAGTAATAATTGACGCTATTAACAGATCAAATACCAGGAAATTAGTAATACAAGGTAATGTGAAGTGTCGTAGAAGGTTATCAATGATGTATGTATTTTGTAAGATTTACTCATCAATATCGTGAATTCCAAGTTTTTTTATCAAAACGGGAAGGTCGCTAAAAGTACTCCCACAAAAGTCTAATGTAGTTACATGGGGGTAATACATTAAAAATGATAAACACATTTCGTTGCGTGTGCTCAAACCTCCAAGTATTGCCTCCGGTGGTGATCGGTAAGTAGAATCGTCCGTACACTCTGTAGCAAATTTGAATGCAATTTTAATATATATCCACTTTTTTAACTCATAGTGGGAGAACATATAGTTGAGACATTAAAACATTACCATATGTGAGATGATCCCCTCTTAAAATCTTCCGAAACTCCGGCAACATCCGATTTTGCTGGTAATTGAAATCATAATTATTATCGTGGGATAACCAAGGAAGCTCCAACCCATCTCGAAATTGGCGGAGTTTCATTTTCCGACCAACATGAAACAATTTATTAACATTTTAAATTAGTTTGGCAGAATCAAATAGGTTACGAACGACTAGGTTGGTTATACCACTTTTAAGTAACACGTGAAGTCGCGCAGAAACAAACAACCTGGGAAAACCCTGATTTTGTCCGTAACCATGAAATAGTTTTTACGTCATAACATGATTAAAGCATAATGTTTCTTCCATGAACGTATAGCTTCCAGTTAAACATTGCAATTATGTAGTCATACACAGATATTTTTAGTTTTACACTCTATAGTTTCAAAATCGTTATTCTAAAAAATATTATTTATCTATATTACCTGCTAAATGTGAATGCAGAAAAACATTGAAAACAGTTATTCCTCCGCTGGGAATATGTTCTTCTGTACAGGTTGAACCGCAATGGCCGGCAATAATGTACTCGGAAGTACTTCGCGGAATCATTATTGTATAACGGGTGTCGTGCCCAACTGTAAGTATTCCTGCATTCTGCTCCCTAGTTTTTAAAACACGGCAGTATGCATGAGCCCACATTTCATCCACAGGAACTGAAACCTATTGTATATATATATTGCACTTCGACTAATTTACCACAAATCTGTTGTCGTATAAATTTCAATTCCTGTCTGGTAATTCAAATCAGGAAGGTTATTCGGGTTATCATAATGTACTTCTAGTAGAAAATATTCCTGAAACACATGCTCGTTCAAAGGCACTCCAATATTTTCAGGCAGATATAAGGGCTAATTGTCATATTTAGAATTTATCAGTAATACACTTTCAACTTTGATAACTACATTGTTATCAGAAATATACTTACGCCAGCACCAATCGCCCAACCGTATGTAAATTGTTGACAGGTTTCCCTCATTTGCAACATGTAGTAATTATCATAGCACTCCCCTCCAATTGTCTTCAAGATGCTTTCATATAAATTAACATCTAGCTCAAAAGACGCAATGCAGTGGTGAAGGATTAAATGGTGCGTGTGATTGCGTGATTCGGAGCTTTCTAGTTTTACCTTGAACTGTGGAGTCAAATTCCCATAAAACTGATGGGTCATTTTAAATTCAACTTCCTGCATGAGTTACAAATGGTTTGATCAAATAATTATACAATAAAAATAACTACAATACCCCAATCATGTGTCTCTTCACGGGGTACGGCGGACTTTTGTGAGCAGTGCACCATTACGTAGTGTCTCGTGGAGGTAGTTTGGTCTTAACATTAATGTGCCAGATTTCCGACCTGCTCATAGTAAAAATCCAAATTCTTACTAGGATTTCTGAAGATTAATTTAAAGAAGCTTATTTTGTCCAGAGTGAATTAAGTATTTCAATTATAGTTTTACGCTGTTGCATTCCAGTCACAGGTGGGTGGGTCTAGCAACAGTACGGAGGCAATACCACGATTTGTATTGTGGTATGTTATGTCATCATTACTTCCAATGGCCCATATTAATTTAGTTGTATCATCCTGTTGGTAAAAAAATTAGTCAATTATGGCAAAAATATTGCAATTGAAATCCCAAATCTACACACATTAAACTCAAAATATGTATACTGAACGCATGCTGGGATGTACCTTTGTTTAAAACCAAGTTAAAAAGGTATTATATGTAAATACGCTGAGACCTCTTCAGGATCAGTTTTGTTTGATAAACAATAAATGGAGCCCTCTGTCTTTTAAAACTAACTACACGCGATAAATCAATATTCTTTACAACTTTCTAAATAACATTCCCAGAAACTGCACATACATACAGAATGTATGACGTTTTCTTGGACAGTTTGAAGTTTTTTTGAATCTCTTATTTTATTATAATTGATTTTAAATATACTTGTTTTACTTGATTAATGGCAACATCTTCAATATCACAAGTGTCAAAGGTTCGCGTGACTTCCAAAGTGGTGTGTGTTGCATTTTCGGATGCAGAAAGTAGCACCCAGTCCTGGCTATTGTCAACTTCCGGTTTCGAATTACCTTCAGCATGATAGTCCTAGAAATTAGCATCACTCTAACTTTATTCAAACTTGAGAACTTTTAACTTAATAAACAAGTACGAATGAAAAACTTGCCCCAAAATAAGGTTCTCCATTTTTGACTCCGCCAATGACAATGTCCGCATTTCACATACCTCTGCCATTTGGTGACAGCCCAAACCCAACGTAGCCCAGGGTCCTAGCTGTGATGAGAAATGTGATATTTTTTAGCTTCAGATCAGATCTCCACTCAACATGGTAATCAGAATTAAGTTCTTGGAATCTGTGGATTTCCTGAGCAAATCCGGGGCAACATGTTACAAAAAGTAGGGAAAACACAAAGTATCCTTTCAGAGTAAACATTGTCTCTAACATTCATCAACCTGTAGAAATGCAATTGTTGACTACAGAAATGATATTTGAAACTGAAATGAAAGTAGTTTGTTGAAAGTGAGCTCCATATGATGAGTACCTGCTCACCTTGCATTCATTATATTTCCAGAGCGCTCTACAATATTTATTACTGCCTATTAAATACTTCCTGCAGTTGGACCACAATTACCATGTTGAAGTAATGCAATTGTAAAGTCTAGTGCTTGCATTTGTTTCCTTGCTCGTGTTCGATAGCAAGAACAAATTGTTGGAACTTCTGTTCCTGGAAAGAATGATTGAATACGGATTAATTATTCCTAATTTATTGTAATCCTACCACCAAATAATTTTCCAACCAAGTAGCAAGAATGAAATATTTATTTTCCAAGTATCTACCATCTGTGTACTACCCAAATATCTACCATCCAAGTACATACAACCCGTTTTTACTACTGTGTTACACAAAACTCGAGTGCATGTTCGAATTCAATCTCATGTGTTATTTAAGTACAACTTGATATTCGAGTTTGAGCTTAAGTGAAACTAGTTTTCCAGTTTTCTCTTTAGTGTGATTGCAAATTCCAGTTCAAGCTCCAATTCCACATAAAATATTAAGTCAAATTCCGTTGTAGCAAACAACTTTAAATGTAACTTGAAATTCGAGCTAGACATCAAATTAAAGTTACGATTTGAGTGTAAGTGGAACTTGAGTTTGCGAAGCTCTACTTGAAATTATTGTTTGCACTGAAGTTTAGCTGTAGCACAACTTCCCAATCAAATTTGAATTTAATCTGGTTAAAGTGTAATTGAAACTTCAGTTTGAACACTATTTTGTCTTTAGCTTTGAGTTTGAACTCCAATTGAAATGAAACGCAGTTTTGAAAAGAAATACATATATTGCATACATTACAAAATGTTCCCAGTTCCTTTTATTTTAAAACTAATCACATCTAGATCATTTTGCTTTGAATATGTCCGGAGCTTTGTTCATTTTGCCTCGGTGACACTGTCTTGTTTTCATATTAATATCAGATGTACCATACATCATTCCATTTAAATTGTACACATTAGTTACAATTTTGAGGAACAAATGAGGAACAATTTAACAGCATTACTAAAGTTACGAAAGTAAGCAATACGTTTAATGTATTATGTTCTTGCTCCGAAAAGGGAGGAAAACCTAATTAAAATGGAAGAGGTGATCTGGAATAAAACATAAAACATACTTCATTCTCAAAAGCCACCTATTGTAATCCGTGAAAAATAATTATTCAACTTGAGGTTTGTACACCAAGGTTCCCAAGTGAAAATACTCACGTAGTCATTTGGAAGTTCAACTTGCATATTTCAGTGTATCTGCTTAACACCATGTTTATATGGGCGCTTGGCATGAATTAACATTAATGTAAATATTTTCTGCCGGAAGGTGTAAATCTAGAAGTACAAATTGTTACAATTACTCAATACACAGATAAGAGTTACCGTAATATGCCATGAGATAGATATTGAGCTCATTTTATTGGGAAAATGTACACGATATTGTTTTTTGATCATATACATAAGTATTTGAAGCATTTTTATCCTCTAAATTGCAGCACTTATGCTTCAAGTGTGACATTTATTACAAGCTACAAACGCATGTGCTTCTTTATTCTGACTCTCCTGATGTACTTGAATTTTGGAACAAGATACAATACATTTCCTATATAAAGGTTCCCAAGGGATAGCAAATACCTACTAATAAATAGAGATGCCGCTATATAATGTATATGTAATGCTGGGGATAATTTAATGAAGCCAACATAAGCTACCTGATGCCCAACACAAAGAATGAACTGTAAAAACATTCCCATGAAATTCAATACAAGATCTGTGTTTCATCTTTTCATCCGCATATTTCTCATTTTGTGACTGGAAATCTTGAGGCTTAAATTCTTAAAACCTGCAATCCAATTTTACCATTCAATTCCCTAGTTTGCTCTCATATATGTATCTTTCTGAGAAGCTAGAGTAGTTAGTGATAACTGGAAAAGATTTGGGAGTCAAAACTCCAGTGTGCTATGGCGCCGCTCTAATAAATTAATAGCAAAAAAACTTTAAAAAGCTAAGTTGCTTTTGCGGCCTCAAAATTTGAATACAAGTTTTCTGGTAGATACTGACAGAATAAATTCCACAAGTTTAGTAAAAATGAAGAAAACTCTTGAAATGACGAAAAGCAATGCAACGATGGTTAGTTTCTCCTTGAGTACTCTTTCAAAAATTAACAATTTCCAACTTACATCTCAAAATTGATAAATTCAGTATTTATTGCAAACCAACTTTTTCGCAGATATTTCTGCATCAGTTACAATAATGTCATAATAAAAGCATGAAAAGGTGTAAACGTTTAGAGTGTATTGAAAATAGCTTCTGAAAACTTGGCAATAATATTGCCAGAAATGTTTCTGTTTTGGCGCGAAAGAAGTGACTACATTCTGATAGATACAGAGTCCTTGGGGTGCAGGTATTCAGATTCAAGTAGTGGTTTTTGGGGAAGAGGTCCAGCTAAAGACATCTTTGATCTACGTTACCTTGGGGAATGGTCAAGGTACAGGAGACTCATTTAATTAACCTCAGCGTGCATTATTAAAAAGGGGGAAAATGTTTGATCTGAGACAGGAATGTGAAATCTGAATTGAATTTTGTCGTGTCACGTTTACAATTTTCAGTTTCGGGACTACCATGATGTCAATTAGTCCCATATATTTTTCATCATCGTCCTTTATATGGGTCAGCGCGAGACAAATGCAAGATGTACCCTGAGCAAATTATAACAGTTATTACACAAACTTCTGTAATTAATTACTTGCCAGATCACCAAAACATTCCGGGAAAGCCATACAAGGCGTGGAAATTGAGTCAGCGCAAAGTTAAAAAACTAAAAATGTATCAAAAATTAGAAATATTTCTGGTATATGCGCCTATGAGCTGGAAGAAAATAGAATAATGACTAAAGTAATGATTGTCAGAAAGTACAAAATCTTCCGAGTAGCTACAGTTGAATTCCCAGGTCAAGGTCAGATTTTTTTGATACAGAAAAAATAAGATACTCGTTCATGTTTTCGAAAATGGGCTTAACACAGGTGCCAAAATTTAGGTAACTAGTATTCGTGGAAAAGCTAAAGATAATTACTTTCTTTTGTTGTGAATGCATTTGAGTTGAGTTACATGAGACTTATTTTACCATTCTTATGACGTACTACTGTCGATTGTACGGGGAAATCCATTCGACCTGAAGAGGGAATTCGAATTGGAAGCTGGATCTTGATTGCCACCTCAAACATTTATTCTGACCCCTCTGATGAATGTCAAATTCAGTCATTGTAATTAGGTGCAAGCTGATGTCTCACATTTCAGAATTACATAAGAAAATAAATGTAAATGTGTGAGCAAAAGCTCGTGAGATAAGCCGGTAATATTTCCGTCATTAAAGCATCGACGATGTGTGAGTTCTTTATTCCTAGAAAAAATGACGCTCTCATACTCTCAAATAATACACATTTTGTGCTTAATTGGAAAATCCAGCTCTGGCGGATGTCCACGGAGGGCGTTTTTCCATCCTGCGTTCGTTTCATTTTAATTCACATTGGGAATAATTTGGAAACTCCTGAAACATTTTCTACTCGCAATGAAAGCATTGAAGGTGACACTGAGCGATGGTCAAAATTCGAGTTTGAGCTCAAGTGAAACTAGTTTTCCGGTTTTCTCTTTAGAATGACTGCAACTTCCAGTTCAAGCTCCAATTCCACATAAAATATTAAGTCAAATTTCATTGTATCAACCAATTATAAATGTAAATGTTAATTTGAGTTTGAAATCAAATGTCTCATCGAATTAAAGTTAGAATTTGAGTGTAAGTTGAACTTGAGTTTGCGAAGCTCTACTTAAAATTAACAATTTACAGCATTACTAAAGTGTACGTTCAATGTACTCTGTTGTTGCTCGGAAAAGGAAAAAAATCTAATTAAAATGGAAGAGGTAAACTGGAATAAAACATGAAACATACTTCATACGTAGATTCTCAGAAGCCGCCTATTGTAATCCGTGAAAAATAATTATTCAACTTGAGTTTTGTACACCAAGGTTCCCAAGTGATAATACTCACGTAGTCATTTGGAAGTTCAACTTGCATATTTCAGTGTATCTGCTTAACACCATGTTTATATGGGCGCTTGGCATGAATTAACATTAATGTAAATATTTTCTGCCGGAAGGTGTAAATCTAGAAGTAATAATTGTTACAACTACTCAATAGACAGATAAGAGTTACCGTAATATGCCATGAGATTATATTTGAACGCATTTTATTGGGAAAATGTACACAATATTATTTCTGGATCATATACATAAGTATATACTTGAAGTATTTGTATTCTCTGCATTGCAGCCCTTATGCAGCAAGTGTGTAATCTATTACACTCTACAACAGTATGTGTTTCTTTATTCTGGTACTCCTGATGCTCTTGAATTTTGGAGCAAGATACACTAAATTTCCTTGATGTATATTGGTTCCCAAAAGGTGGCAAAGTACCTACCAATATATAGAGATGCCACTATATTGTGCTACTGTATAATGTATATGTAATCCTGGGGATAATTTAATGATGTCAACATAAGCTACCTGAAGCCCCACAAAAAGAATAAGGCATTCCCATGAAATTCAATACAAGTTCTGTGTTTCATCTTTGCATCCGCATATTTCTTATTTGGTCTCTCGAGATCTTGAGGTTTAAATTCCGAAATCCTGCAATCTAATTTTACTAACCATTCACGCAATTCCCTAGTTTTCTATCGTACATGTAGCTTTCTGAGAAGCAAGCAAGAGAAGAAATGCTATATGTTTGAGATTCAAAACTCTAGTGTGCTATGGCGCAGCTCTAAAAATAAGTTCATCATTGCGATTTCACGTAGCATAGGTATATCTATATAAAATGTGCAGGAGCAAAGTTTCAACAAAAATTGCTTTAGGATATTTTACAAAATAGTCTATGTAGATACAACTCCATCAGGTGGATTTCTTATAATTTGTTTCCCCTTTAGCCCAACAAGAAAATAAGGCAAAATATGCTGAATTTCAATTTCCCACACAAAATCTGTTCCGGACTTTTCTAAAATTTGTTTCTATGAATTTTTAATTTTCTTTAATACTCAAATTTCATAACAAATTCCGCTAAAACTGTTATGTAGAAACATTCATGATAAATTTGATAAATATGCGGGCATGAAGTTTCCGAACTTGAACATTTTTAATGGAAGCTCTGTCGTTCTTGAAAATATTTTGAAATAAAAGCATTTATAAAAAATTTGAAGGGAATTCATTTAGTTTAAAATAATTTTCCCAAATCAAGAATTTCGGTGGGAGTAACTAAATATAATAGGGAAGTTCAACTTTTTTTTGTATCAAGTAAAATATGGCAAAATAGTTTCTGCCATTTTAGAAAACAAACCGATTCTGAGAAAGAAAGCTGTGAAGAGGATATTTTTTGTAAATTTTTGCTCCTAGTCCATATCAAAGGCGCTGTCGGAAAATTTGTAATGCCCCATTTTCAAACAAAGATTTTTCTATTTATTTTCAAAATCTATCCCTAGACCTCAAAAGTGCTTATACTGGAAGTAGAGGTAGTCAGAATTGTGTATCACTTTCATGTGTTAGTGACAATTGTTGACCTTGGGTCAATAGAAGAATTGAAAACTATTTTCAACAGATAATTTTTGAAAATAGCGAAATCATATTTGTCATCAGTTTTAAAACACTGCTTGAAATTGTATTAAAAGTAGTAGCCACCATCATTAAAATCTAGCATCAAAATTTTAATATTTCTTACAAGTAGGCACAAATGAAATTATTATTCACACGAGAATATTTATCGAAAACAAGGTCAATCCCGCCTAAAGTTTGACATATCAGTTAATAAATGCATGGAATAAACCACAAGGGAATACAGTCAACTCTCTCTATAACGACTTTTCACGTAAAGAGAATCGTTTCATACAATATCAGCATGAATCTTCCATAGAATAACAAGTAGTTTAGTTGTAAGTTATACCCCGATGACGATACTTGACTTTTAATGTAACAAAATTTAAGCCGTTGGGGTGTCATTAATGGGAATTATATGCACAAAGCTAGACATTGAAAAGCTCATTTGAATTTGCTTTCCACACAACAATTGAATTCATGTTGCTGTAAAATCTTTTTTAAACAATCCAGAGAATAATTTAGAATTTTCCTAGCTTTGTTCAGTGGACTCCCTCCATACAGGCTCAATCTACACTCATTGTTTCCGTACTCAGAGGGAAATGCATACATCCCCTGTATGGAAATTTCAACAGAGTTAGTAATGCAATGTGAAATCATACACCAATAAGCATCCCATGTAGCGTCACAAATATTAGTGCAGTTGGTAGTACCCGTCATGGGTACAGGTAGTACCCGGGTATATGTGTACAGGTAGTACCCGGGTATATGGGTACAGGTCCATGTCCAGGTCCAGGTACAAAATGGGTACATAAATTTTGTACCAAACATTTTGGGTACTTTCTGGGTACACACAAATTGTATCCACAATTTTTCGTACAGGGACGGGTACGGGAACGGATACGGAAGAATACCTATTTGAGGCGATTCCATCAGGAACAGGAACAGATACGAGTGCTTGAAATACCTGAACCTGATCTCCAAGTACCTTAAATATTTGGGTACTTTTATGAAAACGTAATATCAAGAAAGCAAATTACTCTACAGCCCGTGTTGTGTTGAACACAACACAAATTCATAATTTCATAAACCCCATTTTAATTTTTTCATATGCGCAGCCTTCTTTTATTTCATAACGCCCCATGGATGGTAGACTTTTCTTTCTCGTAGATATATTTATTCTTTCGTTTTACAGGAATTTGAACAAATTTTTTTGACAAAGTATTTCCCAGTTTTAATGAAATTTGATGTAAAGGTAATATTGAGTAGATCACGAATACAAAGTAACTTTGATTAGGAGGAAGTAGTATCGGAAATATGAAAATGTCAAAAGTTACCAGTGTAATGTAGTATTGCAAATATTATATAAAAACTGGACACGAATTACCTACAAAACTAGGTAAATTCATTAACGCATTTGTATGGACTAATGAGACAGCAAGCGGTGCTACCTTACACATTGCAGTTTAATAACCATCCAGTATTGATCAACAAAAAAGGCCCCAAATACAATTTAATTTATTATTTCGCTCCCTTGCCAATCCAACCTAATCAAAATAGAATAAGCTTGCAATTTTGTTAAATAAAATGTGTAAATTATGTCATTAACAAATATAATGGTAACTAGTTCGATGATTTTATTATAATAATTGTGTATGAATACTTGAACAGTTCTACAATACTTGACCGTTGAATATAAAATAGGGCATACAGAAGAGCTGATTAAAACAGGATGCAGTATCTGTGGAATGCATTAAATGGTGACTTTTGGCATCCCGTATTTTAAAAAACTGCTTTTGTTTCATAAATATTTTTTCAGACTCGTGATCCTTTTCGTATCATTTTTGAACGATTCTTCATTGAAACCAAAACAGTAGTTAAATTAAAACACCCAGTAATTAAACATGGTCGCAACTATTTTTGCAGTATAATTTAATATAGGTTTTCGGGTTTACTGTTGCCGTGAGATATCATGTACGTCGTGAAGTTTGCTTCCAACGATTTATTTTCTTACAGTGTGGAATATTAGTCACAAAAAATTTTAAGCATGTTAAAAGAAGGACCTGGGTACAGGTCCAGGTACAGCCAGATTCCTTTACCCATGGGTCCAGTATTTGGGTTGTTTTGGGGAACAGGCACATTTCAGGTAGATACACAAGGATTTAAATTGAGATCAGGTACGGGTGCTAAAAATTTGGAATTGTTAATATGGGTACAGGTACGGATAAAGGTACACAATTTTAAAGTACCCGTTAGATGGGTTCAGGATCAGGTCCAGGTACAGGATTTTTGTACCTATGAGGGGCACTAGCTGTTGGGGTGTAGTTGTAGGTTGTAGGGAGAGACGACTGAATTATTTGAATTTGGAATTTCATTTAAACTGTCACTATGATAGCAGTTTACTCCCTTTCATTTAAAAACCAGATTTTTTTGAAATTCAGAATGTTTCCACGTAATATCACAGAATACAACTTTACGACAGTGGACTATACTCCATGTGAAATGGACATGTCCATTTAAGGGACGATGACGCAGTAGCCCAACTCCACCGTATTTTTACTTAATTAAAAATTTAAAGCGGCGTCTCTGTATCTGTAACTCAGGGCCGCCTGTATTTGCACGGATCCCTTATAGTCAGGGATAGTCACTTATAGTAAGTTTACAGTAGTAAGTTATGTACGAATCACAGATACATTCATGGGTTCCTGTTTTGTCAGTTCTTTATTAGTAATGGGTACTGTATATATATATATATATATATATATATATATATATATGGTTCGCGAATAGTTAGTTTACTTTATTTATAGAACTCCTGAATTTAAAAAAAAACTTTACTTTAACTCTTGGTCTCCTGAATACAAATATTTTTTTCTGTTACATTTGCCCTACCCATCAGATGAAGGGCAGGGACTTATGAATGTGGCTCAGAGTCTGGAAATAGTAATGATTGAATACAGATTAATGAATTCCTAATACAGTAAATGTCCCATATAGTGGTTCCCTCTTAGATGGCATTCCCTCTTTAATGGCATCAAAAAACCCTCCCTAGAGGTTTGCAATGTTAAAGGTATACAGTATAGTGGCACCCACTATAATAGTATTCCCTCTATAATGTCATCGTTGTTTGTTACGGTGTCAGTGACAATGCAAAATTATAATGGCAATTGGCATAAAATTAGTTAGAGGCACGGGTGGTTCAGAAACAACTTAACATTTTTAATTCTCGTTAAAGACGTAGATAGCTTTACTAAAAAAGCAATTTATCTTCACATAATAAGATATATGTAATAACACAATTCCCCTGGCTGTGTTAACAAGTGATATAAAACGTACAGACTGGCACAAAACACTTGTTACCCATGCTACTTGTTCCAAGCATAAAACTTACAGTATGGACAAATTAATTACAGGTGTGACAAACCGGCAGTTTATTGACTTGTAAATAGGACCTTATAGACCCTCACATAATGTCTTGTACTGTGTAAGCATATGCTGGAAACCATACACGGTGACTCAAATCAATTACCATTATCTTCACATAATCCAATCAAATTATACAACTACCTGTGAAATACAATTACTTCTAAATAAGACCTTATAGGCCGTAACATAATGTTTTCTACTTGTTAAGCATGTGTTGGAAACCATACAAGGTGACATATATCAATTGCTTCCCTCTTTACATAATCTAAACATAAAAATTACAGTACAAATATATATAAAGTGTATTTACTTCTAAATAAGACCTTATAGGCCATCACATAATGTTTTTTACTGTGTTAGCATACACAAGAAACCATACACGGTGACATATATCAATTGCTTCCCTCTTCACCTGATCTAAACAAAAATTACAGCACAAACATATAAAGTGTATTTACTTCTAAATAAGACCTTATAGACCCTCACATAATGTCTTGTACTGTGTTAGCATATGCTGGAAACCATACACGGTGACTAAAATCAATTGGAATTATCTTGGCATAATCCAATCAAATTATGCAACTACATGTGAAATACAATTACTTCTAAATAAGACCTTATAGGCTATCACATAATGTGTTCTACTTGTTTAGCATGTGTTGAAAACCATACAAGGTGACATATATCAATTGCTTCCCTCTTCACATAACCCAAGCATAACAATTACAGCACAAATATATATACAGTGTATTTACTTCTAAATAAGACCTCATAGGAAATTACATAGTCTTCTTGTGTGTTAGCATACACAGGAAACCATACATGGTGACATATATCAATTGCCACCCTATTTAAAATACATTTACTTCTAAATACGACCTTAAAAACCATCACGTAATGCCATCCACGGTGTTAGCATACATTGGAAATCATACAAGGTGTCATATATCATTGCCACTCGGCGCACTTAGTTCAAACGCAAAAATGAAAGTAATAAATACATGTAAAGTACATTTACTTCTACATAAGACCTTATAGGCTAACACATATTGGCTTCTACTGTTTTAGCATATGGTGGAAACTGTATTAATATACGTATGGCAGCGTGAATAATGTCAAAGGAGATATTAACGTGGGTGATAGTAAAGACGATTTATTCCAAGAAAACTGAATGAGAAGTAAAGAGGGACGCGAAGAGAAAAGAGATAGTAAAATGTGACTGACTGAAGCTGGAGGAAGGATCCCTTTATATACGGGCACGAGAGTGTGTCTTAGGCCTGGCAAAGGTAACGGTTGTAAGATCAGGTTGGAACTGGATGATTTCAGTTGAGACAGGAATTGACAGGATTATTCTTGTTAGGGCAGGAATGAACAGGTATGGGACAGGACGGAATGCCAAGGTAGAAACACATGCACATACGTGTATATTCAATGATACTTTCCATACAGAAACCACACACAGCGGCCTACATCAATTGCCACCCTCTTTATAATCCAAACAAAAATCATACAAATACAGTTGAAGTACATTTACTTCTAAATAAGATCTTGTAGGTGATCACATACTCTCTTTATAAGAGAGTATGTGATCACGCTCTTTATATACTCTTTTTAAGATTGCTAAATTGTAAAGAATAGGAAATAACATACCATGAGAAATGATTATGCTACATATTTGTCAGGTTTCTTGACAAGTCGTCCTGATCTGGTTTTGATCACTGGTGCGGATCTAATTGGTCTGGGGAGAGTAGATGCTTTGACCTGAATTGGGCTTGGTGTTTCTATTTGTTTAAAAGGACTGGGAGTCCTACTGAATGGAATGATCTCAGTTTTTGCTGGGCTAGGCGTTGTCGGTGGTTCTTCTGGAGGTGTCACAAACTCTTGTTTCTTAACGGGAGTTGTTGGATATAATTGCGAGGTGTTCCTCCGATATGCACCTGGGGTGGTCTGTACGTTGTACGACCTGGGTTCCTTTGTTGGACTTTGGATGGTACCCCAAAGTATCTTGTCCTTGACCCAGACTTGTTGTCCAATTGAAAGCTCTGATTTTCAACGACACCGTGTCGCTTGTCAAAGTTTTCTTTGCTCTTCAGTTTTTTAGTGTCTTCAAAGTCTTTCACTTTCTTCGCATTCACTGCTCTGGGCTGAAGTAGCTTTGGTGTTATGGGCAAACTTGCCTTTAAGCGGTTTCCCATTAGTAGTTGAGCTGTACTGTACCCATTGTCCAGTGGAGTACTCCTGTACTCTAGTAATGCTTTATCAAAGTCCTTTGGGTTTTTCTTTAGCATGTCCTTGATGGTTTTGACCATAACTTTTATGAAGCCATTGCTTTCTGGGTAATGGGGACTGAATGTAATATGTTTAAATCCCCATTTCTTTGCAAATGTTTTGAATGCCTCTTGGAATTGAGGGCTATTGTCTGATCTGACAATGCCAGGTTTGCCGTGTCTGCTAAATATGGCTTTGCAATGCTTGATGATTGCTTCCGAAGTGGTACCTGATAGGAGAAATATCTCATCACTTTCTATATTGTAATTTCTTCCTTTATGGTGGAAAAGAACCATTCCTATGGTGGACCATGGACGGGTTGGGAACTCACTTGAAATTAGTGCCTCCATCTTTTCCTTTGGTGAGGGATGCAAGTAGGGCAAGTATTAATTAGTTTACGTATATCCACCACAAGGAAGTGCGGGCCCTGGCTCTTGCCTTGGAAATTCCCATGTGTCCATGATGGACACGTTGTAAGAGTTCTGATTGTAGAATTTTGGGAATAATGAGGCGGTTGCCTCTCAAGAGTGAATTTCAGTGTACTGTAATGTCATCTTTGTGAGTATGAAATGTCCTCAAATTTTTCGGTAATTTCTTGAGGAACTGCTGTACTCAGCTAACTGCTGGCATGTAGCGTCCTTCTGTTGAGCCTCTTTGATTTCCTGTAGGTTGTCATCAGTAACAGCCAAGGAATCAATAAATAATGAAATAGCTGCATCGCAGTTCATTGTAAAATCTTGAATATCCACTGTAGGAAGTGAGTGCCTGGATAAAAGTCGGCTGGAATCAGATGGAGTATGCACGTTTCTCTACTGAGTCCCACTTGAATTATTTAGCATCCTTTTGTAATAATGCGTGTAAGGGTTGCATTGTGGTTGATAGGTTCGGAATGAACTGGCCCACATACACCACGAATCCTACGAAACTTCTCACGTCTGATAAATCCATAGGTGTGGGTAGTTTGGGAATGGCTCTTAGCCGTTTTGGGTCAATTTCAATTCCTTGGCCTGATACTATGTGTCCTAAGAATTTGACTCGCTTGACTCCAAATTCACATTTGTCTGCATTCAGTGTAATACCTTTGTATTGTAGGCGTCGTCTGTGTGATGGATGACAGGTAGACCTGTCAGGGCCTCTGACATACGCTTCTGGTAGTGTTCAGGGGCTGAGCTGATTCCAAATTTTAATCGTAGATAACAATATCTCCCAAATGGAGGGATAAATTTAGTTAACTTCTGACTGTCTTCTGCTAATCTAATCTGGTGAAACCCTTGGCGGTTATCACCTTTTGAAAAATGACCGCTCCATGTATCTTAGCTAAAGTCTCTGAGACTACCGGCATGGGACGATATTCCCTAGCTATGGATTCATTTAGTTTCGTAAAGTCTTTACAGCGACGGATGTCTCCATTGGGTTTTTTTACTACCACAATAGGAGAGCACCAATCTGTGGGCTCATCAATAGGTTTGATGACACCCTGTTTCACTAATTTGTCTAACTCGGTGTAAGTTTATTCAGTAGTGGAATTGCAACTTTCCTAGACTGGGCTTTAGCGTAAGGCTGTGCCCCTTCTTTAAGCCTAATAGTGTGAGGTTGGGACATTGTCCCTAAACCTTGAAATAATTTTGGAAATTCAACCTGGGGATATACAGCAGTGTACGATCCGACAATGTCAATTGAATTAACTGTAAGTTTTATTAACTTTAAAGCTAGGCACTCATTGCGCCCTAGTAGCGGCTGTTTGAGTCCAGTGGCAACATAAATGTCTGCCTGGGTTGCTTTGCCTTTGTCAAGTAACTTTGCTCTAATCCTACCAGTAATTTCCGAAGGGGTGCCATTATTGGCGCTGAATTTACGGTCATCGGGTTTCAAATACCTAATGGCCCTTGGTAAGGATTGCTCAAAAATGTGCTCCGCGATGATTGTGACATTAAGCCAAGAGTACATTGCTATCAAAATTTAACATTACCTTTACTTAATTAAGGGGACGACGCATTACCGTTTTATAACATTATGCACATTATTCTAATTGGATTACAAAATATTAATGACAATTATGTAATGGAAAGGTTCAATCGTTTCACATTAAGCAGGACATTCATGTTTTCAATCCCTTACCAACCGCCGCACCCTGCCTATCCGTACATAGCCGGAATTTTTCGGCTGCTTTTAAGCACGATCGTCGAATTTCTCTAAGGTTTACTGCCCGGAACTCCGCACGGATAGCCTGTTTTAGCTCGGATAATGTCTTGGGCTCTCGTTTCTTAACTCGCGTTCCAATAGTTCCCCATAGGTAATAATCGGGTGGCGTCAAATCCGGAGAATTGGTTGGCCAGTCAATCTCCGACGTCCTCCCTATGACCCTGCCTCCAAAAGCCTCGTTTATGTATTCCATAACGGGGGCAGTGTGGTGAGGTGTAGCCCCGTCGTGTTGAAAATATAAGCTGTTCAGGACTCCCCGCTCAGCCAGCTCTGGCACGCCTTTAGTTCTAAACATATTCAGGTACGCTGGTCCTGTTATGCTTCCTTCTATAAAGATATGCGTAAGAATTCCACCTGCCCATACACCAGCCCATACCATCACCCCGACCTTTTTTCTTTTGTCGCGAACAACCTCCCGATGAGTATTGTCCTTCCACCATTCTACGTCGTTCCTGCTGTTAGTAGCCCCGTGTAGTTGAAACACTTTCTCATCAGTAAATAAAATGTGTGGAAGGAATTCAGCCTTAATAGTGTTAGATAATTCTGAAAACAGACAATATTAATGTTATTATTATTGCTTTCCCTTTACTTAAAAACAAATCAGGCTACATGGAAATAATTTAGATACAGAACTTCCACGGTTAACCAAGTTTCATAAAAACAGGTAATCTTAATTTGTTTAGTGTACTTAGGCACTGAATTTGAACCCTACCGGAAATTTTGGGCACTGTGAGAATTTATTTATTATTTTTGTGTTTCGTCTTGCAAATTTTCAAACTTCGCGCCATTTCAAGGATACATTGGACTGAGTAGGACTCATTCGCAGGACTCTTACTTGGACTGAGACTGACTAGGACTGACTGTATGCGTGCTCAGGACTGACTGGACTGACTGATTCAGAGGTAGACGGGACTCAACGAGGAGTAGGACTGAAAGAATGGAGGAGTATACAACACTGGTAATGACCCATTATTATTTTAGTAATGATCCATTATTATTTGAATAATGATCCAGTATTATTCGAATAAAGATCCATTGTTATTTGAATAAAAATCCATTTTTATTTGAATAATGATCCAGGATAATCGAAAAATGATCCGGAATAATCGAATAATGATCCGGAATAATCAAATAATGATCCGCAATAATCGAATTATGACCTATTTTTATTTGAATAATGATCCCGTATTATACTAATAATGATCCATTATTGTTTGAATAATGATCCATTTTTATTTTAATTATGACAAATTATTATTTGAATAATGAACCAATATTATTTAAATTATGATCCAATATTATTTTAGTAACGATCCAATATTATTTGAATAGTGATCCATTATTATTTCAGTAATGATCCTTTATTATTTAAATAATGATCCAGTGTATTTTAATTATGATCTATTATTATTTTCATTACGTTCCATTATTATTTTAATTATGATACATTATTATTTTAATTACGTTATAATAATATTTGAATAATGACCCATTATTATTTTAGTATTGATCTATTATTATTTTAGTAGTGATCCATTATTATTTTTGTAATTCTCCTTTATTATTTTAATTATGATCCATTATTATGTTAATTATGATCTATTATTATTTTATTTACGTTCCATTATTATTTTAAGAATGATCCATTATTATTTAGGTAATGATCCATTAATATTTTAGTAATGATCCATTATTACTTGAATATTGATCCATTAATATTTTAGTAATGATCCATTATTATTTGAATAATGATACCTTAATATTTTAGTAATGATTCATTATTATTTGAATAATGAGCCATTATTATTTTAGTAACGATCCAATAATATTTTAGTAATGATATATTATTATTTGAATAAAGATCCAACATTATTTTAGTAATGATCCTTTAATATTTATATAATGATCCATTATTATTTTAATTATGATACATTATTATTTTAATAATGATCCATTAGTATTTTAGTAATGATCCTTTACTATTTGAATAATAATCCATAACTTTATTTTAGTAATGATCCTTTATTATTTGAATAATGATCCCTTTTTATTTCAGTAATGATTCATTTTTATTTTAATAATAAGCCATTATTATTTTAATTATAATCCATTATTATTTTAATTATGATCCATTATTATTTTAATTATGATAAATGTTTACCTGAATATTAAACCATTAAAATTTAAATTTGATCCATTATTATTTTAGTAATGATCCTTTATTATTTTAATAATGATCCAGTATTATTTGAATAATGATCCAGTAATATTTGAATGTAATGTAACAGCTTTATTACGTCATATCATCACAGTGCAAAGCACTGATTTCCAGTGACAGACAAGAGTAAAACTATGTTAATATTTCTAAACTACGGTAGTGGATAGTAAAGTTAAAATATAATACTATAAATTAGTTTCTTTTAGCAATTATTCATTTGTTTTTTTCAAACTGAAAGTCCTTAAAGTTTGAGATTGATTGCAAAGAGCTAGGCAGAAGATTCCATAATTTAGAAGCTCTGTATTGATAGGAGTTCTGAAAGAACGATGAGCGTCTAAGAATACTCAGAAAGTTTTTATGTCTGGAGGAACGTTCAGAGTTAGGACGAGCAATTTCAGTTAAGCAGTCAAGTTGTTTAGGTTGTTTGAGTAGTGTCCAAGTAAGCGATAATGTTAAGTATGTATGTCGTTTGAAGATGGATAGAATTGAGTAAGATTCATAAAGTTTAGACATATTAGTATGTTTTTGTTTTTTGTTAGTCAGTAAAGACGGAAAGTCTTTGTGAGGGCGCATGTCAAAGTGATATCCTTTGAGGTGTATAGATTTTTAAAAATGATCAATAGTGTTTTGACATTTTGTTAGTTCAGTATTAGAAACTGCTCCCCAGATTGGTAGTCCTTAGTCTATTTGAGAGAATATAAGTGATTTAAACACAATAGACATCATGTTTGAAGGTTTTAACCTTTTGTAACGAGTAAGTTGAGAGCATTTAAAGGAGATCTTATTATGCACGTGGTTAGCATGCGTGGAAAAGTTAAGGTTTTTATCCAAAAAAATTCCCAAATATTTGAAACTGTCACCTCTAGCGACTATATTACCATTACATTGAATTTTATCAAAGGTACACGTATTTCTGGATCGGGGTTTAGTAAATATAACAAAATATGTTTTGGAATAGTTAATTTCCATGTCATTATCCTCACAACATACATATATCTTAGACAGAATAAGTTGAAGTTCCAATTTGAGCTGTGTTTGTTGTGATGAGGTGCAGATAGAGCCAATGTCATCTGCATAGAGAGCAGTATGGTTAAGAGTTTCACAAATATCATTGAAATATAATATAAACAATATGGGCCCAAGAACACTACCTTGGGGTACGCCTCCATTTAAGTCATAAGCTTCAGAAATAAATTTACCTAACTTAATGTTAAAAGTTCTATTTGATAAGTAACTACAAAGTATACATATTAGGTATTTAGGTAAATTATACTTATGAAGCAACTTGTTGATAAGCTTGTGATATTTTATGCTATCGAAGGCTTTTTTAAGGTCAATGAATAGTACAGCTGTAAACAGGTTATTCTCTAAGGCTTTATATATGTTATGTGTAAGTTCAATTAGTGCATGAGAGGTAGATTTACTTTTCCTAAATCCATATTGCCATTTCGATAGGAGCTTGTTATGCTCTACATATGTGATTAGCCTAGAGGCTATAATGGATTCAAATATTTTAGAAAGAAAAGGCAATATAGATATCGGTCTGTAAGAGGAGGGTTTACATTTGTCAGAATTGGGTTTAAGTAAAGGCGTTATAGTAGCATTTTTCCATTCAGATGGGAATGCTCCTATATTAAGAGCATAGTTGAATATGGATGTAAGCTTCGGAGCAAAAACTGAAGGGAAAAGCTTTATAATTTTTGAGGGAATGCCTTTAATACCTGTGGAACTACTACCTTTGGTATATTTAATCATAGTTAGGGTTTCTGATATACTAACAGGCGTAATAGATTCTTGTTGACCAAAGAAATTCCTTGACAAATCCTCCAACAAGTCATCTTCATTAGAATGATTTACAACAAAGGCAGTAGCTAGATATTTACAGATAGTATCCTTAACATTAATTGTGTTCCCGTCTGTTCGGAGTTCAGAGATTAGCGTACTACTTAAATTACGTCCTGTAAGTATTTTAAAAGTATCCCAAGATTGCTTAGGGGATTTACTTTTAGAGAATTTCACTTTAAAATAATTAGATTTTGCATTTCTAACTTCTTTTGTTACAGTATTGCGTATCTTCCTATATGTATTCCAGGCTTCAGGTGTGTTTACTTTAATAGCTAGTTTTTTAAGGTGGTGTTTTCTATGTATTAATTTTTTAACATTAGAAGAGAGCCATTCAGCTGGTTTAGATTTGATACGTCTATTAATAATAGGAATATTGTCGTCAATAATACATTGGGTTAGGTTTACAAATGTAGCAACCTTGTCATCTAAGATATTAAAAGAGTCAATGATTTCCCATTTCGCATTAAGCAGTGCATTCAGTATTTTGCATGTATTCATTTTGTTATAATTTCTGCACGTTATGGTTTTGCTGGCATAGGAAATCTTTGGCTTTTTTCTCACTACATATATTACATTATGATCCGAGATCCCGTACGGAATAACTCCAGAAGAAAGAGCATATTCTGGAAAATTTGTATAGATATGATCTATTAGAGTGTTGCTATTGGAACAGCAGCGTGTAGGGGCTGAAATAAGTTGAGTGAGGTTTACACTCTTTGCCCAATAATTTAAGTATTTGGTAGAATTGCATGCTTTAAGTAGGTCAACATTCATATCAGCTAATAAATACATTTCGTGTGATTCGTGTTGTAAGCATTTTAAATAATTCGAAAGTTCAAAGAAGATATTATCATTATCAACTAAATGACCCGGAGGACGGTACATAATAACAACAACGAATGGTTTAGTATTAGGGAGTTTAACCTTTATGCTAATGAGTTCGGCAGATAGAAATTCTATATCTATTTGTTTGAATATGTGTACTGATTTAACATATTTAACAACTCCACCGCCTTTACTATTTCTATCTTTCCTACAGAGAGAATATCCTTCGATTTGCAATTCAACATCCTGTATACAAGCGTTCAACCATGTCTCAGCCACACACATGATATCAACTTTATTATTATGCATTATTATAGAGAGTTCGTTAATTTTAGAACGTAAGCTACATATATTAATGTACATAATGGAAAACCCTTTAGGTAATACTGGAGAACAATTAAGTGATTTACCAAGAAGCTCCCTATTGGCTTCGTGGTGAGAAGGTATATAGAATGAGTCATTATTATTAGCTAATGTATAGAGGAATGAATTATTAATGAATAATGATCCATTATTATTTTATTATGATCCATTTTTATTTGAATAATAATCGATTCATATTTGAATAATAATACATTATTATTTGAATAATGATCCATTATTATTTTAATTATGATCCAATATTATTTTAATTATGATCCATTAGAATTTTAATTTCTGAGCACGAGCTACGTTCAGTTCGCCAATATGGGCAGGTATGCTATACTCCGCGTGTTATCCACGCAGCGATTAAGAAAATGCCATCAGGCAAGTAACAATTTCGCAATACAATTCCACGAAAAGCTTTGTAGATGCTTAAGACTGGCCAAATTGAACTACCTCACTAAATTTCCAGCTCAAATTAAAATAATCTGATTATATTCACCTGAGAATATTCATCTGATTACATTCAGCTGATTATATTCCCGAATAAATTTTGTGATTGAATTTACCAGTTCAAATTAACAGATGGATTTGACAAGTTAAAATTAATAGGTTCACTTGATTAGCTTTATTTACCAGATTGCCTTGGACAGCTTGAATTCATTACATTGAATTACTTGATTAAAGTTTAGGGAAGTTTTAATTTGTAAGTTTAAATTGAGCACATTTAATTAGCTAATAAAGTTTGCAAAATAAATATTCCAGATGAAATGATGGACAAGAATATGTTAAAATTAGAATTTCTTTGAGACAACCAAAACCAAAAACATTCACAGGACTTGCACCGGGGGATCTGACAGGAATTTCCGAAACCTCCCTTTCAAGTTGAAGGAGTGGATTGTGACCGGGATGTGAAGAATTAAATTGCGCTCGAGATGTATCGAGTATCGACAACCATAGCTCACAGCTAGCTATTGCATGATACTATTTACTGTCATACCAACTTACATTTTCCATGCTTAGCCAACAACGTTTGGATGTGCAGGTAAAAATTATCGTTGTCCTATCTTTCAGCTCCCGGGCATAAGTGAACAACGGAGAATGAACTTGATTCACATGCACTTTTGAAGTGGTCCATACCATCACAGTTTTTAAACTTCGACCTCCAGTAAAGGTTTCAACACTTCAGTCACATAGTAAGTGAGGTCACTTTGATACTGTGAGGCACTTTTACAACAGGGGAACCACACTTCCTGTCGTTACGCCAACAATCATCACCTTTTCGCTAATCCTTTCTTTCTTGTTCGACACTGGAATCACTTCCAGATTTCGGTCATTGGTGTAAACGATTCTTCGCTCCGCGCTGCATCCCTGCATGTATATGTCATATGCATGACACAAATACATCGCGAATTCCGGCGTTTAAAAACCTAACTGACGCTCATATAGCTTAACATTATTCTTTAAGTATTTCTTATGACTGTCCTGGGAGTCGGGCCCCGGTGTTTCTTCCTGGTTTGCATCGCCAAATCATTTTCAAAACGTTTGTTAACGGTGGTGAAGGAAGTGCCCAGATTTCTGGCAATAGACTTCTGGCTCAGCGGATTCCCATTTGACACGTACCGGGCAACTTTTGTTTCTCGGATTTGGCAGTATTGTAGCACGAATAAATTTGGGCTGCTGTCTGGTGCACTTGCTTCAGAAGGTTGTCCTGCACGACCAATCTTTGTCTTTGGAAAGTACTCAGATGATTGCTTCAGCCTGCAATTCTACTCTAGGAGCCATGTTTAGGCGGATAACTTCGAAACTTTGAAAATCTGTAGACAATATCACGTTTTATAAACTCCGTAACTGCGCAATTTGTCAGCTTCTTGCGCAGTGCAATAAATATAGTTCAGTTCAGTTTAAACGGACTGTTTCCACGATCCATATTAATTGAAGAAATCGTTTGGTGACAACGTACCATATATTACATTGTTTTCGAACAGGAGAAGCTTTTTTTACTACAGGCATCCTTCTTTACCAGTCGCATACAAGATGATTGAACATTCGCGTAACTACGGCTAGGTTCCTATGCGATGCCCAGCAACTGAAAATAACCTTTGACTCAATCTTAAGGAGATTTGCTAGTGTTTCTGCCGCCCAGATTCTACCAGGCGGTTTATTGTTCAACATTAAACCAACTCTGCACACTACGTCTAAATTTAGCAGCATCCACCTAGTTAAATATCGATAAGACCGATTTAATTCCCAATACGCAAGTTGTGTAAGTAAAACTGTTTCATATTGAAACCATTACGCCGGAAGTACCAAAACTCCACAAATATTCTCCTTTCTGCTTCAGTTGAGTACCAGCGTTTATCCTATATTGTGAAAACTGAGTGTAACTATATGCAATGCAGTGGGAGAGCACGCTTACAGCTAAAAAAAAGTTCCGCGTGCTCTCACTCTCAAGTTCTCCCATCTCATATATACAACCAGGGTGCCCACAATATTGGATTTTCAAATCAGGACCTCTAATTTACAGTCATTGGCCGCAATTTTGCATTACAACGGTGTACGAATGGTCTCCGATGGATAACTCCAACGGGACTTGTACTAAAGTGTTGCAATTTTTTGAACTTTCGAATAGAGATGTTAGAAACCGGAATGCCCAAACAGCACCTCATTTGCGTAAAATCGAATCAGAGGTTCGCCGAAATCGGAAGATATCAACTCGGAATTTAGCCGCAGTTATGCCCATATCTCGATCATTATGTATGGGAATTCTAAAGAAAGAAGGCTATGGTCCAAAGAGAGCTACCCCAGTTCAAAAGCTCACTCCCGCTGATTGCATTAGAAGGGTCGCGTTTTGTCGGGAAATGATCGAACGCATAGCTAAAGATGTAACATTTATAATTCCAAAATAGTTTAATTTTGAAATCATATTTGAAGTTATCGAAGACATCAACTCGGAATCTAGACGCAGTTATGCCAATTTCTCGATCATCATGAATGCGAATTATAAAGGAAGGTTAAGGTCCAATAAAAAATACCCCTTAATCAAAAACTCACTCCCTCTGATTGCATTAGAAGGGTTGCGTTTTGTCGGGAAATGATCGAACGCATTCTTGAACATGATGAATGAGCATGTTGTAACATCTATCAATCCCAAAAGTTAGAATTTTTAAATCATATTTGACGAGTTTTGCACATCATAATTCTATATTGCCTTATTAAGGATGACTTCCTTCCAAATATTTTGTTCACAGATGAGAACGCGTTCCAGCTGAATGGTGCTACGAATAGCAGAAACGACGTGGAATGGTGGAAGGAGAATCCTCATCGAGAGGTTATTCGCGACAAACGCAAACCACCCAGCGTTATGGTCTGGCAGGCTTGTGGAATTCTTAAACCTATATTTATTGAGGGAAACATTACTAAGCAAACTTACCGAACGAAAGTGGTGCCGGAACTGGCTGAACGGGAAGTTCTGAGCAGATTATATTTCCAAAAAGATAGAGCCCCTCCTCAAAACACCACCCCTGTGATGGAGTTCCTAAACGAGATGTTTGAAGGAAAGGTCATTTGCAAGACTTCACCGATTGATTGGCTCCCAAATTCACCTGACATGACACCACCTGATTTATAGCTGTGGGGAATCATTCAATCAAGTGTGAAGAAACAAGAGCCAAAGATGATCAATGATTATAAACGTGCAATTCGCACCGAATTTTGAACAATAAAACCGGGTGAGATACACTGATCATGCACGAAAGCAGCTGCAAAATTCCAACAATGTATTGACGGAGAGGGTGCAGCTGTTGGCAAAGGGCTAAAGTCTTGAAGGTCAAACGATTTTGCCGTTAACAATTAACAGTTGAGAAGATTTATTTGTTATAATAATTAATAATGGCTGGGTGTTCACATATATCTAATTACATTTATTTAAGTATGACCCTTATGGCAATTATTGTTTTGCTCAGTATGGGTTTATAATGGTATATATGCATCGATGAGAGATCTTGCATCGATGAGAGACCCTGCATCGATGAGACCTCGCATCAAGGAGAGACCCTGCATCGACGAGCGACCTCGCCTCGACGAGTGACCTCGCCTCGACGAGTGACCTCGCCTCGACGAGTGACCTCGCCTCGACGAGTGACCTTGCATCGAAGCGACACCTTGCATCGAAGAGAGACATCGTATCGACGAGTGACCGTGCATCGACGAGAGACCTCGCATCGAACAGAGACCTCGCATCGTGTAGAGAACTTTCATCGAAGAGAGACCGTCCATCGAAGAGAGACCTTGCATCGAAGAGAGACCTCGCATCGAAGAGAGACCTCGCATCGAAGAGAGACCTCGCATCGAAGATTGACCGCGCAACGACGAAAGACCTCGCATCGAGAAGAGATCTTTCATCGAAGAGAGATCTTGCATCGAAGAGAGACCTCGCATCGAAGAGTGACCTTACATCGAAGAGAGACCTTGCATCTAAGAGAGAACTTTCATCGAAGAGAGACCCTGCATCGATGAGAGACCTCGCATCGAGGAGAGACCGTCCATCGATTAGAAACCTTGTATCGAAGAGAGACCTCGTGCCGAAGAGAGACCTTGCATCGAAGAGAGACCGCGGATCGACGAGAGACCTCGCATCGAGGAGAGAACTTTCATCGAAGAGAGACTCTGCATCGAGGAGAGATCTTGCATCGAAGATAGATCTTGCATCGAAGAGACATTGCATCCAAGAGAGATCTTGCATCGAAGAGAGACCTCGCATCGAAAAGTGACCTCGCATTGTAGAGAGATCTTGCATCGAAGAGATATCGTGCATCGTAGAGGTATCTTGCATCGAAAAGAGATCTTGCAGCGAAGAGAGATCTTGCATCGAAAAGAGACCCTGCACTTATGAGAGACCTCGCATCGAAGAGTGACCTTACTCCAACGAGAGACCTCGCATCGACGAGAAACCTCGCTTCGAAGAGCGACCTTGCATCGAAGAGAGATCTTGCATCGAAAAGAGATATTGCATCGAAAGGAGATCTTGCATCGAAAGGAGATCTTGCATCGAAGAGAGACACTGCATCGACGAGAGATCTTGCATCGAAAAGAGACATTGCATCGAAGAGAGATGTTGCATCGAAGAGAGACATTGCATCGAAGAGAGATCTTGCATCGAAAAGAGATCTTGCATCGAAGAGAGACATTGCATCGAAGAGAGACATTGCATCGAAGAGAGACCTCGCTTCGAAGAGTGACCGCGCATCGACGGGAGACCTCGCATCGTAGAGAGATCTTGCATCGAAGAGAGACATTGCATCGAAGAAATATCTTGCATCGAAGAGAGACATTGCATCGAAGAGAGACCTCGCATCGAAGAGTGACCTCGCATCGACGAGAGATAATAAATAATGAAATAGCTGCATCGCAGTTCATTGTAAAATCTTGAATATCCACTGTAGGAAGTGAGTGCCTGGATAAAAGTCGGCTGGAATCAGATGGAGTATGCACGTTTCTCTACTGAGTCCCACTTGAATTATTTAGCATCCTTTTGTAATAATGCGTGTAAGGGTTGCATTGTGGTTGATAGGTTCGGAATGAACTGGCCCACATACACCACGAATCCTACGAAACTTCTCACGTCTGATAAATCCATAGGTGTGGGTAGTTTGGGAATGGCTCTTAGCCGTTTTGGGTCAATTTCAATTCCTTGGCCTGATACTATGTGTCCTAAGAATTTGACTCGCTTGACTCCAAATTCACATTTGTCTGCATTCAGTGTAATACCTTTGTATTGTAGGCGTCGTCTGTGTGATGGATGACAGGTAGACCTGTCAGGGCCTCTGACATACGCTTCTGGTAGTGTTCAGGGGCTGAGCTGATTCCAAATTTTAATCGTAGATAACAATATCTCCCAAATGGAGGGATAAATTTAGTTAACTTCTGACTGTCTTCTGCTAATCTAATCTGGTGAAACCCTTGGCGGTTATCACCTTTTGAAAAATGACCGCTCCATGTATCTTAGCTAAAGTCTCTGAGACTACCGGCATGGGACGATATTCCCTAGCTATGGATTCATTTAGTTTCGTAAAGTCTTTACAGCGACGGATGTCTCCATTGGGTTTTTTTACTACCACAATAGGAGAGCACCAATCTGTGGGCTCATCAATAGGTTTGATGACACCCTGTTTCACTAATTTGTCTAACTCGGTGTAAGTTTATTCAGTAGTGGAATTGCAACTTTCCTAGACTGGGCTTTAGCGTAAGGCTGTGCCCCTTCTTTAAGCCTAATAGTGTGAGGTTGGGACATTGTCCCTAAACCTTGAAATAATTTTGGAAATTCAACCTGGGGATATACAGCAGTGTACGATCCGACAATGTCAATTGAATTAACTGTAAGTTTTATTAACTTTAAAGCTAGGCACTCATTGCGCCCTAGTAGCGGCTGTTTGAGTCCAGTGGCAACATAAATGTCTGCCTGGGTTGCTTTGCCTTTGTCAAGTAACTTTGCTCTAATCCTACCAGTAATTTCCGAAGGGGTGCCATTATTGGCGCTGAATTTACGGTCATCGGGTTTCAAATACCTAATGGCCCTTGGTAAGGATTGCTCAAAAATGTGCTCCGCGATGATTGTGACATTAAGCCAAGAGTACATTGCTATCAAAATTTAACATTACCTTTACTTAATTAAGGGGACGACGCATTACCGTTTTATAACATTATGCACATTATTCTAATTGGATTACAAAATATTAATGACAATTATGTAATGGAAAGGTTCAATCGTTTCACATTAAGCAGGACATTCATGTTTTCAATCCCTTACCAACCGCCGCACCCTGCCTATCCGTACATAGCCGGAATTTTTCGGCTGCTTTTAAGCACGATCGTCGAATTTCTCTAAGGTTTACTGCCCGGAACTCCGCACGGATAGCCTGTTTTAGCTCGGATAATGTCTTGGGCTCTCGTTTCTTAACTCGCGTTCCAATAGTTCCCCATAGGTAATAATCGGGTGGCGTCAAATCCGGAGAATTGGTTGGCCAGTCAATCTCCGACGTCCTCCCTATGACCCTGCCTCCAAAAGCCTCGTTTATGTATTCCATAACGGGGGCAGTGTGGTGAGGTGTAGCCCCGTCGTGTTGAAAATATAAGCTGTTCAGGACTCCCCGCTCAGCCAGCTCTGGCACGCCTTTAGTTCTAAACATATTCAGGTACGCTGGTCCTGTTATGCTTCCTTCTATAAAGATATGCGTAAGAATTCCACCTGCCCATACACCAGCCCATACCATCACCCCGACCTTTTTTCTTTTGTCGCGAACAACCTCCCGATGAGTATTGTCCTTCCACCATTCTACGTCGTTCCTGCTGTTAGTAGCCCCGTGTAGTTGAAACACTTTCTCATCAGTAAATAAAATGTGTGGAAGGAATTCAGCCTTAATAGTGTTAGATAATTCTGAAAACAGACAATATTAATGTTATTATTATTGCTTTCCCTTTACTTAAAAACAAATCAGGCTACATGGAAATAATTTAGATACAGAACTTCCACGGTTAACCAAGTTTCATAAAAACAGGTAATCTTAATTTGTTTAGTGTACTTAGGCACTGAATTTGAACCCTACCGGAAATTTTGGGCACTGTGAGAATTTATTTATTATTTTTGTGTTTCGTCTTGCAAATTTTCAAACTTCGCGCCATTTCAAGGATACATTGGACTGAGTAGGACTCATTCGCAGGACTCTTACTTGGACTGAGACTGACTAGGACTGACTGTATGCGTGCTCAGGACTGACTGGACTGACTGATTCAGAGGTAGACGGGACTCAACGAGGAGTAGGACTGAAAGAATGGAGGAGTATACAACACTGGTAATGACCCATTATTATTTTAGTAATGATCCATTATTATTTGAATAATGATCCAGTATTATTCGAATAAAGATCCATTGTTATTTGAATAAAAATCCATTTTTATTTGAATAATGATCCAGGATAATCGAAAAATGATCCGGAATAATCGAATAATGATCCGGAATAATCAAATAATGATCCGCAATAATCGAATTATGACCTATTTTTATTTGAATAATGATCCCGTATTATACTAATAATGATCCATTATTGTTTGAATAATGATCCATTTTTATTTTAATTATGACAAATTATTATTTGAATAATGAACCAATATTATTTAAATTATGATCCAATATTATTTTAGTAACGATCCAATATTATTTGAATAGTGATCCATTATTATTTCAGTAATGATCCTTTATTATTTAAATAATGATCCAGTGTATTTTAATTATGATCTATTATTATTTTCATTACGTTCCATTATTATTTTAATTATGATACATTATTATTTTAATTACGTTATAATAATATTTGAATAATGACCCATTATTATTTTAGTATTGATCTATTATTATTTTAGTAGTGATCCATTATTATTTTTGTAATTCTCCTTTATTATTTTAATTATGATCCATTATTATGTTAATTATGATCTATTATTATTTTATTTACGTTCCATTATTATTTTAAGAATGATCCATTATTATTTAGGTAATGATCCATTAATATTTTAGTAATGATCCATTATTACTTGAATATTGATCCATTAATATTTTAGTAATGATCCATTATTATTTGAATAATGATACCTTAATATTTTAGTAATGATTCATTATTATTTGAATAATGAGCCATTATTATTTTAGTAACGATCCAATAATATTTTAGTAATGATATATTATTATTTGAATAAAGATCCAACATTATTTTAGTAATGATCCTTTAATATTTATATAATGATCCATTATTATTTTAATTATGATACATTATTATTTTAATAATGATCCATTAGTATTTTAGTAATGATCCTTTACTATTTGAATAATAATCCATAACTTTATTTTAGTAATGATCCTTTATTATTTGAATAATGATCCCTTTTTATTTCAGTAATGATTCATTTTTATTTTAATAATAAGCCATTATTATTTTAATTATAATCCATTATTATTTTAATTATGATCCATTATTATTTTAATTATGATAAATGTTTACCTGAATATTAAACCATTAAAATTTAAATTTGATCCATTATTATTTTAGTAATGATCCTTTATTATTTTAATAATGATCCAGTATTATTTGAATAATGATCCAGTAATATTTGAATGTAATGTAACAGCTTTATTACGTCATATCATCACAGTGCAAAGCACTGATTTCCAGTGACAGACAAGAGTAAAACTATGTTAATATTTCTAAACTACGGTAGTGGATAGTAAAGTTAAAATATAATACTATAAATTAGTTTCTTTTAGCAATTATTCATTTGTTTTTTTCAAACTGAAAGTCCTTAAAGTTTGAGATTGATTGCAAAGAGCTAGGCAGAAGATTCCATAATTTAGAAGCTCTGTATTGATAGGAGTTCTGAAAGAACGATGAGCGTCTAAGAATACTCAGAAAGTTTTTATGTCTGGAGGAACGTTCAGAGTTAGGACGAGCAATTTCAGTTAAGCAGTCAAGTTGTTTAGGTTGTTTGAGTAGTGTCCAAGTAAGCGATAATGTTAAGTATGTATGTCGTTTGAAGATGGATAGAATTGAGTAAGATTCATAAAGTTTAGACATATTAGTATGTTTTTGTTTTTTGTTAGTCAGTAAAGACGGAAAGTCTTTGTGAGGGCGCATGTCAAAGTGATATCCTTTGAGGTGTATAGATTTTTAAAAATGATCAATAGTGTTTTGACATTTTGTTAGTTCAGTATTAGAAACTGCTCCCCAGATTGGTAGTCCTTAGTCTATTTGAGAGAATATAAGTGATTTAAACACAATAGACATCATGTTTGAAGGTTTTAACCTTTTGTAACGAGTAAGTTGAGAGCATTTAAAGGAGATCTTATTATGCACGTGGTTAGCATGCGTGGAAAAGTTAAGGTTTTTATCCAAAAAAATTCCCAAATATTTGAAACTGTCACCTCTAGCGACTATATTACCATTACATTGAATTTTATCAAAGGTACACGTATTTCTGGATCGGGGTTTAGTAAATATAACAAAATATGTTTTGGAATAGTTAATTTCCATGTCATTATCCTCACAACATACATATATCTTAGACAGAATAAGTTGAAGTTCCAATTTGAGCTGTGTTTGTTGTGATGAGGTGCAGATAGAGCCAATGTCATCTGCATAGAGAGCAGTATGGTTAAGAGTTTCACAAATATCATTGAAATATAATATAAACAATATGGGCCCAAGAACACTACCTTGGGGTACGCCTCCATTTAAGTCATAAGCTTCAGAAATAAATTTACCTAACTTAATGTTAAAAGTTCTATTTGATAAGTAACTACAAAGTATACATATTAGGTATTTAGGTAAATTATACTTATGAAGCAACTTGTTGATAAGCTTGTGATATTTTATGCTATCGAAGGCTTTTTTAAGGTCAATGAATAGTACAGCTGTAAACAGGTTATTCTCTAAGGCTTTATATATGTTATGTGTAAGTTCAATTAGTGCATGAGAGGTAGATTTACTTTTCCTAAATCCATATTGCCATTTCGATAGGAGCTTGTTATGCTCTACATATGTGATTAGCCTAGAGGCTATAATGGATTCAAATATTTTAGAAAGAAAAGGCAATATAGATATCGGTCTGTAAGAGGAGGGTTTACATTTGTCAGAATTGGGTTTAAGTAAAGGCGTTATAGTAGCATTTTTCCATTCAGATGGGAATGCTCCTATATTAAGAGCATAGTTGAATATGGATGTAAGCTTCGGAGCAAAAACTGAAGGGAAAAGCTTTATAATTTTTGAGGGAATGCCTTTAATACCTGTGGAACTACTACCTTTGGTATATTTAATCATAGTTAGGGTTTCTGATATACTAACAGGCGTAATAGATTCTTGTTGACCAAAGAAATTCCTTGACAAATCCTCCAACAAGTCATCTTCATTAGAATGATTTACAACAAAGGCAGTAGCTAGATATTTACAGATAGTATCCTTAACATTAATTGTGTTCCCGTCTGTTCGGAGTTCAGAGATTAGCGTACTACTTAAATTACGTCCTGTAAGTATTTTAAAAGTATCCCAAGATTGCTTAGGGGATTTACTTTTAGAGAATTTCACTTTAAAATAATTAGATTTTGCATTTCTAACTTCTTTTGTTACAGTATTGCGTATCTTCCTATATGTATTCCAGGCTTCAGGTGTGTTTACTTTAATAGCTAGTTTTTTAAGGTGGTGTTTTCTATGTATTAATTTTTTAACATTAGAAGAGAGCCATTCAGCTGGTTTAGATTTGATACGTCTATTAATAATAGGAATATTGTCGTCAATAATACATTGGGTTAGGTTTACAAATGTAGCAACCTTGTCATCTAAGATATTAAAAGAGTCAATGATTTCCCATTTCGCATTAAGCAGTGCATTCAGTATTTTGCATGTATTCATTTTGTTATAATTTCTGCACGTTATGGTTTTGCTGGCATAGGAAATCTTTGGCTTTTTTCTCACTACATATATTACATTATGATCCGAGATCCCGTACGGAATAACTCCAGAAGAAAGAGCATATTCTGGAAAATTTGTATAGATATGATCTATTAGAGTGTTGCTATTGGAACAGCAGCGTGTAGGGGCTGAAATAAGTTGAGTGAGGTTTACACTCTTTGCCCAATAATTTAAGTATTTGGTAGAATTGCATGCTTTAAGTAGGTCAACATTCATATCAGCTAATAAATACATTTCGTGTGATTCGTGTTGTAAGCATTTTAAATAATTCGAAAGTTCAAAGAAGATATTATCATTATCAACTAAATGACCCGGAGGACGGTACATAATAACAACAACGAATGGTTTAGTATTAGGGAGTTTAACCTTTATGCTAATGAGTTCGGCAGATAGAAATTCTATATCTATTTGTTTGAATATGTGTACTGATTTAACATATTTAACAACTCCACCGCCTTTACTATTTCTATCTTTCCTACAGAGAGAATATCCTTCGATTTGCAATTCAACATCCTGTATACAAGCGTTCAACCATGTCTCAGCCACACACATGATATCAACTTTATTATTATGCATTATTATAGAGAGTTCGTTAATTTTAGAACGTAAGCTACATATATTAATGTACATAATGGAAAACCCTTTAGGTAATACTGGAGAACAATTAAGTGATTTACCAAGAAGCTCCCTATTGGCTTCGTGGTGAGAAGGTATATAGAATGAGTCATTATTATTAGCTAATGTATAGAGGAATGAATTATTAATGAATAATGATCCATTATTATTTTATTATGATCCATTTTTATTTGAATAATAATCGATTCATATTTGAATAATAATACATTATTATTTGAATAATGATCCATTATTATTTTAATTATGATCCAATATTATTTTAATTATGATCCATTAGAATTTTAATTTCTGAGCACGAGCTACGTTCAGTTCGCCAATATGGGCAGGTATGCTATACTCCGCGTGTTATCCACGCAGCGATTAAGAAAATGCCATCAGGCAAGTAACAATTTCGCAATACAATTCCACGAAAAGCTTTGTAGATGCTTAAGACTGGCCAAATTGAACTACCTCACTAAATTTCCAGCTCAAATTAAAATAATCTGATTATATTCACCTGAGAATATTCATCTGATTACATTCAGCTGATTATATTCCCGAATAAATTTTGTGATTGAATTTACCAGTTCAAATTAACAGATGGATTTGACAAGTTAAAATTAATAGGTTCACTTGATTAGCTTTATTTACCAGATTGCCTTGGACAGCTTGAATTCATTACATTGAATTACTTGATTAAAGTTTAGGGAAGTTTTAATTTGTAAGTTTAAATTGAGCACATTTAATTAGCTAATAAAGTTTGCAAAATAAATATTCCAGATGAAATGATGGACAAGAATATGTTAAAATTAGAATTTCTTTGAGACAACCAAAACCAAAAACATTCACAGGACTTGCACCGGGGGATCTGACAGGAATTTCCGAAACCTCCCTTTCAAGTTGAAGGAGTGGATTGTGACCGGGATGTGAAGAATTAAATTGCGCTCGAGATGTATCGAGTATCGACAACCATAGCTCACAGCTAGCTATTGCATGATACTATTTACTGTCATACCAACTTACATTTTCCATGCTTAGCCAACAACGTTTGGATGTGCAGGTAAAAATTATCGTTGTCCTATCTTTCAGCTCCCGGGCATAAGTGAACAACGGAGAATGAACTTGATTCACATGCACTTTTGAAGTGGTCCATACCATCACAGTTTTTAAACTTCGACCTCCAGTAAAGGTTTCAACACTTCAGTCACATAGTAAGTGAGGTCACTTTGATACTGTGAGGCACTTTTACAACAGGGGAACCACACTTCCTGTCGTTACGCCAACAATCATCACCTTTTCGCTAATCCTTTCTTTCTTGTTCGACACTGGAATCACTTCCAGATTTCGGTCATTGGTGTAAACGATTCTTCGCTCCGCGCTGCATCCCTGCATGTATATGTCATATGCATGACACAAATACATCGCGAATTCCGGCGTTTAAAAACCTAACTGACGCTCATATAGCTTAACATTATTCTTTAAGTATTTCTTATGACTGTCCTGGGAGTCGGGCCCCGGTGTTTCTTCCTGGTTTGCATCGCCAAATCATTTTCAAAACGTTTGTTAACGGTGGTGAAGGAAGTGCCCAGATTTCTGGCAATAGACTTCTGGCTCAGCGGATTCCCATTTGACACGTACCGGGCAACTTTTGTTTCTCGGATTTGGCAGTATTGTAGCACGAATAAATTTGGGCTGCTGTCTGGTGCACTTGCTTCAGAAGGTTGTCCTGCACGACCAATCTTTGTCTTTGGAAAGTACTCAGATGATTGCTTCAGCCTGCAATTCTACTCTAGGAGCCATGTTTAGGCGGATAACTTCGAAACTTTGAAAATCTGTAGACAATATCACGTTTTATAAACTCCGTAACTGCGCAATTTGTCAGCTTCTTGCGCAGTGCAATAAATATAGTTCAGTTCAGTTTAAACGGACTGTTTCCACGATCCATATTAATTGAAGAAATCGTTTGGTGACAACGTACCATATATTACATTGTTTTCGAACAGGAGAAGCTTTTTTTACTACAGGCATCCTTCTTTACCAGTCGCATACAAGATGATTGAACATTCGCGTAACTACGGCTAGGTTCCTATGCGATGCCCAGCAACTGAAAATAACCTTTGACTCAATCTTAAGGAGATTTGCTAGTGTTTCTGCCGCCCAGATTCTACCAGGCGGTTTATTGTTCAACATTAAACCAACTCTGCACACTACGTCTAAATTTAGCAGCATCCACCTAGTTAAATATCGATAAGACCGATTTAATTCCCAATACGCAAGTTGTGTAAGTAAAACTGTTTCATATTGAAACCATTACGCCGGAAGTACCAAAACTCCACAAATATTCTCCTTTCTGCTTCAGTTGAGTACCAGCGTTTATCCTATATTGTGAAAACTGAGTGTAACTATATGCAATGCAGTGGGAGAGCACGCTTACAGCTAAAAAAAAGTTCCGCGTGCTCTCACTCTCAAGTTCTCCCATCTCATATATACAACCAGGGTGCCCACAATATTGGATTTTCAAATCAGGACCTCTAATTTACAGTCATTGGCCGCAATTTTGCATTACAACGGTGTACGAATGGTCTCCGATGGATAACTCCAACGGGACTTGTACTAAAGTGTTGCAATTTTTTGAACTTTCGAATAGAGATGTTAGAAACCGGAATGCCCAAACAGCACCTCATTTGCGTAAAATCGAATCAGAGGTTCGCCGAAATCGGAAGATATCAACTCGGAATTTAGCCGCAGTTATGCCCATATCTCGATCATTATGTATGGGAATTCTAAAGAAAGAAGGCTATGGTCCAAAGAGAGCTACCCCAGTTCAAAAGCTCACTCCCGCTGATTGCATTAGAAGGGTCGCGTTTTGTCGGGAAATGATCGAACGCATAGCTAAAGATGTAACATTTATAATTCCAAAATAGTTTAATTTTGAAATCATATTTGAAGTTATCGAAGACATCAACTCGGAATCTAGACGCAGTTATGCCAATTTCTCGATCATCATGAATGCGAATTATAAAGGAAGGTTAAGGTCCAATAAAAAATACCCCTTAATCAAAAACTCACTCCCTCTGATTGCATTAGAAGGGTTGCGTTTTGTCGGGAAATGATCGAACGCATTCTTGAACATGATGAATGAGCATGTTGTAACATCTATCAATCCCAAAAGTTAGAATTTTTAAATCATATTTGACGAGTTTTGCACATCATAATTCTATATTGCCTTATTAAGGATGACTTCCTTCCAAATATTTTGTTCACAGATGAGAACGCGTTCCAGCTGAATGGTGCTACGAATAGCAGAAACGACGTGGAATGGTGGAAGGAGAATCCTCATCGAGAGGTTATTCGCGACAAACGCAAACCACCCAGCGTTATGGTCTGGCAGGCTTGTGGAATTCTTAAACCTATATTTATTGAGGGAAACATTACTAAGCAAACTTACCGAACGAAAGTGGTGCCGGAACTGGCTGAACGGGAAGTTCTGAGCAGATTATATTTCCAAAAAGATAGAGCCCCTCCTCAAAACACCACCCCTGTGATGGAGTTCCTAAACGAGATGTTTGAAGGAAAGGTCATTTGCAAGACTTCACCGATTGATTGGCTCCCAAATTCACCTGACATGACACCACCTGATTTATAGCTGTGGGGAATCATTCAATCAAGTGTGAAGAAACAAGAGCCAAAGATGATCAATGATTATAAACGTGCAATTCGCACCGAATTTTGAACAATAAAACCGGGTGAGATACACTGATCATGCACGAAAGCAGCTGCAAAATTCCAACAATGTATTGACGGAGAGGGTGCAGCTGTTGGCAAAGGGCTAAAGTCTTGAAGGTCAAACGATTTTGCCGTTAACAATTAACAGTTGAGAAGATTTATTTGTTATAATAATTAATAATGGCTGGGTGTTCACATATATCTAATTACATTTATTTAAGTATGACCCTTATGGCAATTATTGTTTTGCTCAGTATGGGTTTATAATGGTATATATGCATCGATGAGAGATCTTGCATCGATGAGAGACCCTGCATCGATGAGACCTCGCATCAAGGAGAGACCCTGCATCGACGAGCGACCTCGCCTCGACGAGTGACCTCGCCTCGACGAGTGACCTCGCCTCGACGAGTGACCTCGCCTCGACGAGTGACCTTGCATCGAAGCGACACCTTGCATCGAAGAGAGACATCGTATCGACGAGTGACCGTGCATCGACGAGAGACCTCGCATCGAACAGAGACCTCGCATCGTGTAGAGAACTTTCATCGAAGAGAGACCGTCCATCGAAGAGAGACCTTGCATCGAAGAGAGACCTCGCATCGAAGAGAGACCTCGCATCGAAGAGAGACCTCGCATCGAAGATTGACCGCGCAACGACGAAAGACCTCGCATCGAGAAGAGATCTTTCATCGAAGAGAGATCTTGCATCGAAGAGAGACCTCGCATCGAAGAGTGACCTTACATCGAAGAGAGACCTTGCATCTAAGAGAGAACTTTCATCGAAGAGAGACCCTGCATCGATGAGAGACCTCGCATCGAGGAGAGACCGTCCATCGATTAGAAACCTTGTATCGAAGAGAGACCTCGTGCCGAAGAGAGACCTTGCATCGAAGAGAGACCGCGGATCGACGAGAGACCTCGCATCGAGGAGAGAACTTTCATCGAAGAGAGACTCTGCATCGAGGAGAGATCTTGCATCGAAGATAGATCTTGCATCGAAGAGACATTGCATCCAAGAGAGATCTTGCATCGAAGAGAGACCTCGCATCGAAAAGTGACCTCGCATTGTAGAGAGATCTTGCATCGAAGAGATATCGTGCATCGTAGAGGTATCTTGCATCGAAAAGAGATCTTGCAGCGAAGAGAGATCTTGCATCGAAAAGAGACCCTGCACTTATGAGAGACCTCGCATCGAAGAGTGACCTTACTCCAACGAGAGACCTCGCATCGACGAGAAACCTCGCTTCGAAGAGCGACCTTGCATCGAAGAGAGATCTTGCATCGAAAAGAGATATTGCATCGAAAGGAGATCTTGCATCGAAAGGAGATCTTGCATCGAAGAGAGACACTGCATCGACGAGAGATCTTGCATCGAAAAGAGACATTGCATCGAAGAGAGATGTTGCATCGAAGAGAGACATTGCATCGAAGAGAGATCTTGCATCGAAAAGAGATCTTGCATCGAAGAGAGACATTGCATCGAAGAGAGACATTGCATCGAAGAGAGACCTCGCTTCGAAGAGTGACCGCGCATCGACGGGAGACCTCGCATCGTAGAGAGATCTTGCATCGAAGAGAGACATTGCATCGAAGAAATATCTTGCATCGAAGAGAGACATTGCATCGAAGAGAGACCTCGCATCGAAGAGTGACCTCGCATCGACGAGAGACCTCGCATCGAAGAGTGACCTTATATCGACGAGAGATCTCGCATCGGAGAGAGACCTTGCATCGAAGAGAGATCTTGCATCGAAGAGAGACATTGCATCGAAGAGACATTGCATCGAAGAGAGACCTCGAGCGAAGAGTTACCTCGCATCGACGAGAGACCTCGTATCGAAGAGACACCTTGCATCGAAGAGAGACCTTGCATCGAAGAGACACCTTGCATCGTAGAGAGACCTTGCATCGAAGAGAGACCTTGCATCGAAGAGACCGCGTATCGACGAGAGACCTCGCATCAGAGAGAGACCTTGCATCGAAGAGAGACCCTGCATCGATAAAAGACCTCGCATCGTAGAGAGACCTTGCATCGAAGAGAGACATTGCATCGAAGAGAGATCTTGCATCGAAAAGAGATCTTGCATCGAAGAGAGACATTGCATCGAAGAGTGACCGCGCATCGACGGGAGACCTCGCATCGTAGAGAGATCTTGCATCGAAGAGAGACCTCGCATCGAAGAGAGACATTGCATCGAAGAGAGACATTGCATCGAAGAAAGATCTTGCATCGAGGAGAGACCTCGCATCGAAGAGTGACCTCGCATCGACGAGAGACCTCGCATCGAAGAGAGACCTTGCATCGAAGAGAGATCTTGCATCGAGAAGAGATCTTGCATCGAGAAGAGATCTTGCATCGAAGAGAGATCTTGCATCGAAGAGTGACCTTACATCGACGAGAGACCCTGCTCCGATGAGAGACCTCGCATCGATGAGTGACCTTACTCGAACGAGAGACCCCGCATCGACGAGAGACCTTGCATCGAAGAGACATTGCATCGAAGAGAGATGTTGCATCGAAGAGAGACATTGCATCGAAAAGAGATCTTGCATCGAAGAGAGACATTGCATCGAAGAGAGACCTTGCATCGAAGAGAGACCTTGCATCGAAGAGAGTCCTTGCATCGAAGAGAGACCTTGCATCGAAGAGAGACCTTGCATCGAAGAGACCGCGTATCGACGAGAGACCTCGCATCGAAGAGAGACCTTGCATCGAAGAGAGACCCTGCATCGATGAGAGACCTCGCATCGTAGAGAGACCTTGCATCGAAGAGAGACATTGCATCGAAGAGAGATCTTGCATCGAAAAGAGATCTTGCATCGAAGAGAGACATTGTATCGAAGAGTGACCGCGCATCGACGGGAGACCTCGCATCGTAGAGAGATCTTGCATCGAAGAGAGACCTCGCATCGAAGAGAGACATTGCATCGAAGAGAGACATTGCATCGAAGAAAGATCTTGCATCGAGGAGAGACCTCGCATGGAAGAGTGACCTCGCATCGACGAGAGACCTCGCATCGAAGAGAGATCTTGCATCGAGAAGAGATCTTGCATCGAAGAGAGATCTTGCATCGAAGAGTGACCTTACATCGACGAGAGATCTCGCATCGAAGAGACCTTGCATCGTAGAGAGACCCTGCTCCGATGAGAGACCTCGCATCGATGAGTGACCTTACTCGAACGAGAGACCCCGCATCGACGAGAGACCTTGCATCGAAGAGAGATGTTGCATCGAAGAGAGACATTGCATCGAAGAGAGATCTTGCATCGAAAAGAGATCTTGCATCGAAGAGAGACATTGCATCGAAGAGAGACCTCGCATCGAAGAGTGACCGCGCATCGACGGGAGACCTCGCATCGTAGAGAGATCTTGCATCGAAGAGAGACATTGCATCGAAGAGAGACCTTGCATCGAAGAGAGACCTTGCATCGAAGAGAGACCTTGCATCGAAGAGAGACCTCGCATCGACGAGAGATCTCGCATCGAAGAGAGACCTTGCATCGAAGAGAGACCTTGCATCGAAGAGAGACCTTGCATCGAAGAGAGACCTTGCATCGAAGAGAGACCTTGCATCGAAGAGACACCTTGCATCGAAGAGAGACCTTGCATCGAAGAGAGACCTTGCATCGAAGAGACCGCGTATTGACGAGACACCTCGCATCGAAGAGAGACCTTGCATCGAAGAGAGACCCTGCATCGATGAGAGACCTCGCATCGTAGAGAGACCTTGCATCGAAGAGAGACATTGCATCGAAGAGAGATCTTGCATCGAAAAGAGATCTTGCATCGAAGAGAGACATTGCATCGAAGAGTGACCGCGCATCGACGGGAGACCTCGCATCGTAGAGAGATCTTGCATCGAAGAGAGATCTTGCATCGAAGAGAGACCTCGCATCGAAGAGAGACATTGCATCGAAGAGAGACATTGCATCGAAGAGAGACATTGCATCGAAGAGAGACATTGCATCGAAGAAAGATCTTGCATCGAGGAGAGACCTCGCATCGAAGAGTGACCTCGCATCGACGAGAGACCTCGCATCGAAGAGAGATCTTGCATCGAGAAGAGATCTTGCATCGAAGAGAGATCTTGCATCGAAGAGTGACCTTACATCGACGAGATATCTCGCATCGAAGAGACCTTGCATCGAAGAGAGACCCTGCTCCGATGAGAGACCTCGCATCGATGAGTGACCTTACTCGAACGAGAGACCCCGCATCGAAGAGACATTGCATCGAAGAGAGACATTGCATCGAAGAGAGACATTGCATCGAAGAGAGACCTCGCTTCGAAGAGTGACCGCGCATCGACGGGAGACCTCGCATCGTAGAGAGATCTTGCATCGAAGAGAGACATTGCATCGAAGAAATATCTTGCATCGAAGAGAGACATTGCATCGAAGAGAGACCTCGCATCGAAGAGTGACCTCGCATCGACGAGAGACCTCGCATCGAAGAGTGACCTTATATCGACGAGAGATCTCGCATCGGAGAGAGACCTTGCATCGAAGAGAGATCTTGCATCGAAGAGAGACATTGCATCGAAGAGACATTGCATCGAAGAGAGACCTCGAGCGAAGAGTTACCTCGCATCGACGAGAGACCTCGTATCGAAGAGACACCTTGCATCGAAGAGAGACCTTGCATCGAAGAGACACCTTGCATCGTAGAGAGACCTTGCATCGAAGAGAGACCTTGCATCGAAGAGACCGCGTATCGACGAGAGACCTCGCATCAGAGAGAGACCTTGCATCGAAGAGAGACCCTGCATCGATAAAAGACCTCGCATCGTAGAGAGACCTTGCATCGAAGAGAGACATTGCATCGAAGAGAGATCTTGCATCGAAAAGAGATCTTGCATCGAAGAGAGACATTGCATCGAAGAGTGACCGCGCATCGACGGGAGACCTCGCATCGTAGAGAGATCTTGCATCGAAGAGAGACCTCGCATCGAAGAGAGACATTGCATCGAAGAGAGACATTGCATCGAAGAAAGATCTTGCATCGAGGAGAGACCTCGCATCGAAGAGTGACCTCGCATCGACGAGAGACCTCGCATCGAAGAGAGACCTTGCATCGAAGAGAGATCTTGCATCGAGAAGAGATCTTGCATCGAGAAGAGATCTTGCATCGAAGAGAGATCTTGCATCGAAGAGTGACCTTACATCGACGAGAGACCCTGCTCCGATGAGAGACCTCGCATCGATGAGTGACCTTACTCGAACGAGAGACCCCGCATCGACGAGAGACCTTGCATCGAAGAGACATTGCATCGAAGAGAGATGTTGCATCGAAGAGAGACATTGCATCGAAGAGTGACCGCGCATCAACGGGAGACCTCGCATCGTAGAGAGATCTTGCATCGAAGAGAGACCTCGCATCGAAGAGAGACATTGCATCGAAGAGAGACATTGCATCGAAGAAAGATCTTGCATCGAGGAGAGACCTCGCATCGAAGAGTGACCTCGCATCGACGAGAGACCTCGCATCGAAGAGAGACCTTGCATCGAAGAGAGATCTTGCATCGAGAAGAGATCTTGCATCGAGAAGAGATCTTGCATCGAAGAGAGATCTTGCATCGAAGAGTGACCTTACATCGACGAGAGACCCTGCTCCGATGAGAGACCTCGCATCGATGAGTGACCTTACTCGAACGAGAGACCCCGCATCGACGAGAGACCTTGCATCGAAGAGACATTGCATCGAAGAGAGATGTTGCATCGAAAAGAGATCTTGCATCGAAGAGAGACATTGCATCGAAGAGAGACCTTGCATCGAAGAGAGACCTTGCATCGAAGAGAGTCCTTGCATCGAAGAGAGACCTTGCATCGAAGAGAGACCTTGCATCGAAGAGACCGCGTATCGACGAGAGACCTCGCATCGAAGAGAGACCTTGCATCGAAGAGAGACCCTGCATCGATGAGAGACCTCGCATCGTAGAGAGACCTTGCATCGAAGAGAGACATTGCATCGAAGAGAGATCTTGCATCGAAAAGAGATCTTGCATCGAAGAGAGACATTGTATCGAAGAGTGACCGCGCATCGACGGGAGACCTCGCATCGTAGAGAGATCTTGCATCGAAGAGAGACCTCGCATCGAAGAGAGACATTGCATCGAAGAGAGACATTGCATCGAAGAAAGATCTTGCATCGAGGAGAGACCTCGCATGGAAGAGTGACCTCGCATCGACGAGAGACCTCGCATCGAAGAGAGATCTTGCATCGAGAAGAGATCTTGCATCGAAGAGAGATCTTGCATCGAAGAGTGACCTTACATCGACGAGAGATCTCGCATCGAAGAGACCTTGCATCGTAGAGAGACCCTGCTCCGATGAGAGACCTCGCATCGATGAGTGACCTTACTCGAACGAGAGACCCCGCATCGACGAGAGACCTTGCATCGAAGAGAGATGTTGCATCGAAGAGAGACATTGCATCGAAGAGAGATCTTGCATCGAAAAGAGATCTTGCATCGAAGAGAGACATTGCATCGAAGAGAGACCTCGCATCGAAGAGTGACCGCGCATCGACGGGAGACCTCGCATCGTAGAGAGATCTTGCATCGAAGAGAGACATTGCATCGAAGAGAGACCTTGCATCGAAGAGAGACCTTGCATCGAAGAGAGACCTTGCATCGAAGAGAGACCTCGCATCGACGAGAGATCTCGCATCGAAGAGAGACCTTGCATCGAAGAGAGACCTTGCATCGAAGAGAGACCTTGCATCGAAGAGAGACCTTGCATCGAAGAGACACCTTGCATCGAAGAGAGACCTTGCATCGAAGAGAGACCTTGCATCGAAGAGACCGCGTATTGACGAGACACCTCGCATCGAAGAGAGACCTTGCATCGAAGAGAGACCCTGCATCGATGAGAGACCTCGCATCGTAGAGAGACCTTGCATCGAAGAGAGACATTGCATCGAAGAGAGATCTTGCATCGAAAAGAGATCTTGCATCGAAGAGAGACATTGCATCGAAGAGTGACCGCGCATCGACGGGAGACCTCGCATCGTAGAGAGATCTTGCATCGAAGAGAGACCTCGCATCGAAGAGAGACATTGCATCGAAGAGAGACATTGCATCGAAGAGAGACATTGCATCGAAGAGAGACATTGCATCGAAGAAAGATCTTGCATCGAGGAGAGACCTCGCATCGAAGAGTGACCTCGCATCGACGAGAGACCTCGCATCGAAGAGAGATCTTGCATCGAGAAGAGATCTTGCATCGAAGAGAGATCTTGCATCGAAGAGTGACCTTACATCGACGAGATATCTCGCATCGAAGAGACCTTGCATCGAAGAGAGACCCTGCTCCGATGAGAGACCTCGCATCGATGAGTGACCTTACTCGAACGAGAGACCCCGCATCGAAGAGACATTGCATCGAAGAGAGATGTTGCATCGAAGAGAGACATAGCATCGAAGAGAGATCTTGCATCAAAAAGAGATCTTGCATCGAAGAGAGACATTGCATCGAAAAGAGATCTTGCATCGAAGAGAGACATTGTATCGAAGAGTGACCGCGCATCGACGGGAGACCTCGCATCGTAGAGAGATCTTGCATCGAAGAGAGACATTGCATCGAAGAGAGACATTGCATCGAAGAGAGACGTTGCATCGAAGAGAGACCTCGCATCGAAGAGTGACCTCGCATCGACGAGAGACCTCGCATCGAAGAGTGACCTCGCATCGACGAGAGACCTCGCATCGAAGAGAGACCTTGCATCGAAGAGAGTCCTTGCATCGAAGACAGATCGTGCATCGAGAAGAGATCTTGCATCGAAGAGAGATCTTGCATCGAAGAGAGACCTCGCATCGAAGAGTGACCTTACATCGACGAGAGATCTCGCATCGAAGAGAGACCTTGCATCGAAGAGAGACCTTGCATCGAAGAGAGTCCTTGCATCGAAGAGAGATCTTGCATCGAGGACAGACCCTGCATCGACGAGAGACCTTGCATCGAAGAGAGACCTTGCATCGAAGAGAGACCCCGCGTCGAAGAGCAATATTTTGGAAGTGGTTTCTTAACATTATTATTACCATGTTTCTTTGTTGTAGTCAAATCCGCTTCAACATACATTTAATTCCAGTCGAATTGGAATGAACAGTTCAACACTCCAAAATCCCATCATAATAAAAGATAAGACGTACTTAAATAAATGTAATTGAATATCTTTGTACTCTTGTTTTGGCTTACAAACGCCCAGCCATTATTTATTATAATAACAATTTTCTGAACAATTAATTGTTAACGATAAAATCATTTAACCTTTAGCCTTAATTCTTTAGCCCTTTACCAACAGCTGCACCCTCTCTGTCTAAACACTGTTGAAATTTTGCAGCTGCTTTCATACACGATCGGCGTATTTCACTAGGTTGTAATGCTCGAAATTCGGCTCGAATTGCGCGTTTAAGATCATTAATTGTCTTTGGCTCTTGCTTCTTCACACGCGATTGAATGGTTCCCCACAGATAAAAATCCGGGGGAGTCATGTCGGGTGAATTTGGGGGCCAATCAATCGGGGAAGTCTTTCCTATGACCCTTCCTTCAAACGTCTCGTTTAGGAACTCCATTACAGGACCAGTATGGTGAGGAGTGGCCCCATCGTGTTGAAAATATAATCTGGTTAGAACTTCCCGATCAGCCAGTTCCGGCACCACTTTCGTTCTCAGCATGTGAAGATAAGTTTTTCCAGTAATATTTCCCTCAATAAATATAGGCTTGAGAATCCCACCTGCCCATAAGCCCGCCCAAACCATAATGCTTGGTTGTTTGCGCTTCTCGCGAATAACCTCCCGATGAGGATTTTCTTTCCACCATTCGACGTCATTTCTACTATTCGTAGCACCATTCAACTGGAACACTTTCTCATCAGTAAACAATATATTTGGCAGGAAGTCATCCTTAATAAGGCAATATAGCATTATGTGCAAAACTCAAATATGATTTCAAAATTAAACTATTTTGGAATTATAAATGTTACATCTTCAGCTATGCGTTCGATCATTTCCCGACAAAACGCCACCCTTCTAATGCAATCAGCGGGAGTGAGCTTTTGAACTGGGGTAGCTCTCTTTGGACCATAGCCTTCTTTCTTTAGAATTCGCATACATGATGATCGAGATATGGGCATAACTGCGGCTAGATTCCGAGTTGATATCTTCCGATTTCGGCGAACCTTGGATTCAATTTTACGCAGATTGGGTGCTGTTTGGGCCGTCCGGTTTCTACCTGGTGGTTTTTTATTTAAGATTGAACCCCCATCTACCCACTTTGTGTTCAAATTTAGAATTGTCCACCTAGTTGGGCAACGATCAGTTCCAAAATTTGCACGGTAAAACTCTTGTGTACGTAAGACGGCTTGCCTTATATTCAACCCGTCACGACGGAAATACCTGTACTCCTCAATCATTCTTCTTTTTGCTTCAGTGGAATACCTACTATTTTCTGCCATATTGAAAACGAGATCTGAACCGTTTGAATTGCTTTACGTAAATAATGGGCTAAGATCTTACATTCACATGAGATGAGAGGTGATATAATATTATCACCGCATTTATTAAACTTATTAGATTTTTATTTTTTGCAAATTCAATGAAATTTTATGTTGTACAAACATTAACAGTATATAATAAAGTATCTGGGTGATGTTGCCAATGAGACATACATGTCCAAATCGATTGAAATTAAATGTAAATTGAAGATGATATGACTACCAAAAACATATTGGTTAAATAAATGTTAAGATATCTTTCTTAAATATTGCAATAAATGAATTCTCAAAATCACGGTACTCTTTCTTGGAGGAAGCGTAATGGAAGCATAGATGCACATCCTCATGAGGACAGAGTGCAGCACTCGCACTCACCTCGCACTCATTGTACTCACGAGTTTACTTTGAGGACGAGTACATGTTATTACAACCATGCACTCATAATCATGAGTGCGAGTACATACCACCGATATGTTTATTAATGAGTGCGAGGACGAGAACATAAAAATATACTCATTCACACATCATATCCCCCCAAAAATGCAATACTCTGCACTCTAGTGTCAAAAATGTAATTTAATGTTAGGCTTGTATATATATTATACAATTGTGTACAATTACGCAAAATAGAAACGAAATCAAAATCGTTCAGTGAGTATGATTGCGAATAGCATCCGTTAATGTTTCAGTAATAATAATCTTGTGCCAATCTTATATTTCCAAAGTGAGAACAATGTAAGGAGAAAAAGCGACAAAATATTTTTAAAACCATGGAGGCTTTTTCAAATAAAAACGATCTAGGTTTAAATGGTCTGCAATTGAAAATATTTTGTTACCGTTATTTTCGCAGCTTTGAACTAAACCTTTACGAACCATTTGTAGCATTTAGCCTTTATGGTCTTCGTAGCCATTGCAAGCATTTGTTATTTACTCATGTGTGTTAATCATTTCAAACTGACAATTTTCTGTTCGTAAAAATATTCCAACTTAAAAAAGCATTTTGAAAGTGATACATATAGTTTTATTTGCTTATTAGCATAACAAAATGTAACGAAAGTATTGCAAATGGATGTCAGGTATGCATACATATATACATACCAAACGCACTCATGAGTGCGAGTGCGAGGATAGAATTCTAGTCTTCTGTCCTCATGAGGACGAGTGTGAGTGCAGACTTGACAATTTTGAACATATCAGCGTGAGGATGAGTGCAGCTCATTCAATTTGTATTGAGTGTGAGTGGAGTGCGAGTGCGAAACAAAATGTGCATCTATGAATGGAAGGGTGAATTCATTTTTTGCAAAAGTCAGGAAAATTATTAAAATTAATTTACGGCTGGAACGACAATACAATTTAACTACAATCTTATTTCGGAGGATACTTTTTTCACATTTTCACAACAACGTAATATAATTTAAGTAATAAACTATTGGTCTGCCAACAAATTTTATGTGATGAGATTAACCTCCAGAAAAGCACAATGTTCTAGATGCATTCTTAGCGGCAAAGTAGACCATTTTCCTCAAATATTAAATACATAAGTATACCCAATGAGGCAGAATAAAAATCTGATTACGAAAATATTTCCTTCAACCGTATACATAATACTTGTAGAACTGACAGGGGTGAAGGCTATTTTCTAGCTTGAGATACCATCCCGAAAAAACACAGGGACAATATTTGAGTCCCAAAATTGTCCCTCTGAAACCCCTTCATTTTCAAAGAGTAGCATTTAAAGTAACATCTTTAAAACTTATAATTTTATAGTTAGAGTTATCCACATTCTTTAAATGGAATGGTCCCACTGCGCAAATAATTTTGCCCTCCCCAACATACTGTACTGTCCCCGTCCGACTCGACTTTAATCCAGTGTAAGTAAAAGAGCATTTGACTACAAAAAACGACTTGGCTAAACCAATATTAAGATATCACATCAAAAATACTTCAATAAATGAAGGCTCGAAATGAAAAACTCTTTCTGGGAGAAACAGTGAATTCATTTGCAAAATTCGGGAGGATTGCGGGCTGGCACGACCATAAAATTCTACAACAACCCGATTTCGGGGGTTCTTTTTTGAAAACAAAATACGACTAGATTAGAGTAGTATGGTATTTAGACGATTGCGGAGAGGACTTTCTTTACTGCACAACGGGACTTAATTAAAGTAGTAAGGTATTGTTACCGTCAAAAAATATACCTATGTACATCAAGCGACGGAGAACATTTCCAATACATTCCAAATCCGAAAGGGTTACGAGAATCTCATTTTTTCCGATTCTTTAAATTCGCTGGCAGGGGCTGGCAGGACGATAGGATTAAGTATAAACTGTTTTATGAGATTACTTTTTTGACTACACAATAAGACATGATTAAAGTAGTAAGCTATTGGGACCGTCATAAAATATTATGGGACAACAATATCCTCGCAGAATAAGCAAAATGGGCTAGATGCTACCTCCACTAAAGGCCAAAAGGCCTTCATGTAGTTTTACAAAAGGTAAAGTGGGCAAATAGGTGCTACCAATGAAGACTCGAAATCACGGAACTCTTTCTTGGAGGAACGGTGGAGAAAGGGTGAATTCATTTGAAAATTCGGAAGGATTAAGGGCTGGCAAGACGATAAGATTCCAATACAATGCGATCTCGGAGAGTACTTTTTTTTATTACAAAATAACGCTTGATCAAAGTAGTAAGATATTGGGACCGTCATAAAATGCAACAAGACAAGAGTAACATCCAAGAATAAGCAAAAAGGTCTAGATTAGTGTTTCTTGTCAATTGCAAGTTAACCGCAATTGATAGTCGAACTTTCAAGTTCAGTTCAATTGCGGTTATTTTACACCAGGGAATTGCAATTGTCGGTGCAAGTGCAATTTCTGTGTACTTAAATTGCAATTACAAAAGCATTAAATACTCGCAATTAATGGTTATAAGCACAACTGAAATTGCAAGAAATTCAATTGCAATTACAAGTACATGCACTGCAAAAAGTTGCTATTTTAAAAATACTTATCAAGTTAATTGCAACTTGCAATCGTTTCGAATTTGAGGGCAAAATTTCGCAAAATGTCTCAATAAGTCATTCCACTCTAATAATTAATGTACATAATAATCACGAGTATTATCTCAACGAGTGTAATTACTGCACTGACTACAATTTCGTCGGTGAGGAGCAGAGCTTCTGCAGGGGACGGGACGTCGGGACACTGGACGGACCGGGACGGGACGTCCCCGGGGACAAAATAATTGTCCCCATGTCGTAATCGGGACGGGACGGGGACAAAAAAAATTGTCCCAATTATATTCAGGACGGGACGGGGACCAAAAAAATGTCCCCATTATATCAGGGACGGGACGGGGACAAAACAAATTGTCCCCACTATATTCGGGACGGGACGGGGACAAAAACAATTGTTCCCATTATATTCGCGACATGCTTTTTGGTCGTGTATATAACGTGACGGGACGAGTAAGCATAGCAGAACAAGGATAACGTTTCAGCTTTAATGCGCATGAGTAAACTATTCTGTGGACACTATTTCACCGAATGTAAGACATTCGATTTTAGGTTGTAGAAAATGAGGCTTGTTGCTCAAAAAATTCAGGAAGAATCTTGAAGCCACGATTCTATAAATGTGTTTTTATGTGTTTGGTATAAATATTGTTTGTACGAAATTTTCCTCATGTTCGGATTTTCGGTATGAGAATGTCGACAACTGTTTTTAGTAATTATCGGGACGGTACAGGAATTTTGTTCACATGCCACGATTTTCGGGACCGGGGACAATATTTTTTTTTAATTTTGGGGACGGGACGGGGACAACGTTTTTAAAAATTTTGGGGACGGGGACAAGATTTTTGTCCCCATGTCCCGACTTTCGGGACGGGACCGGGGACAACGTTTTTAAAAATTTTTGGGGACGGGACGGGGACATGGTTTTTGTCCCCGTGTCCGGATTGACGGGACGGGACTGGGAACAAAGGTATTTAAAAAATATCGGGACGGGACGGGGACGGGACAATAATTTTGTCCCCAACAGAAGCTCTGGTGAGGAGGCAAATTGATCTAACAATAAGTTAATTTTTGATTAGCATCAACATTTTCCCGTTTACGCAAAATTATAGAAATATAATTAGGCCAAATATTTTAAGGATTGTAAAGATGTTAAAGGATGAAATTTTGCAATATTTTAGCCCTGGAAGGCTTAAAGAAAGGCTATTTCATTTATGCATCTCTGTTTCATTATGCATTGCATCTAGATCGTTTTATTTAATTCACTATTTGTTCAACTGACAATGAGTGAAACAGCATATATATATATATCATCTTGCTACCAATCAAATGCACAGGTCATTTTGCCTCTTCGCCCACGATTTATACTGTATATCAGTTAACTTGAAATTACAAACTGCAATTGCCCTTGCAGTTGTACTTATCGGTGCAATTACATCCAAATGTTTTTGTAATTGCCTTATCAACTGCAAGTAACTTATGAACTAATTGCAAGTTCAACTTCAGTTATTTGCATGATTTAGTTGCCGCATTTTAGCAAGTACAAGTTGAGGCATTACTGGTACTTGCATTACCAATTATAATTGTAATTGCAAGTTCGGTTATTCCCAATACTTGCACCGACAGAAACACTAGCCTAGTTGCATTCTCCACTAAAAGCCAAAAAGCCTTCATAGTTTCACTAAAGGTACAGTAGGCCACTTCCATTAATTATTATATACCCATGATGTTTTTCTACTACGTGTCTTTTGTAAATTATTAGTGAAAGGTCGTTCTAGACCATTTTGCATTCAATATCACTTCCTCGTAATTCATTTTGCAGAACGTTTACAGCTTCTGGGGGGAACAATTTTTGTGTTCCGTACAAGATTCCGTCCCGTCTCGAAATCCCCGGGACAAAATTATTTGTCCCAATCCAGTCCCGAAATAACACGGGAACAATATTTGAGTCCCAAAATCGGCCCGTCCCCACCAAAAACATGCCATCATTCTCAAAGAGTACCACTTAAAATGATACTTTTTTTGACAACAATATAAGATAATTTAAGTAATAAACTATTGGGCGGGGAGAAAAAATTATGTGACAAGATTAACCTCCCAGAATAAGCAAAATGGTCTACATGCATTCTTCATCTGGCATAAAACTGAGTACGTGCAGTTTTACTAGCTTTCGTCCAGGATGGTATTTCAGTAGAATTGGTTCTCTCAACGATAGGAGTTAACTTACAATCAGATTTCAGAGAGTACTTTCTTTGACTATGAAATAGGATTTAATCAAAGTAGTAACCTAATGGGACCGTGAAAAAATTTTGTGACAAAACAACCTCCAGGGATAAGGTAATTAATTAAAATTATGCGTCCGATCCAGTCCCGAAATAACATTTGATAATATTTGAGTCCCATAACTATCCCGTCCCGAACAAATAAACTCAAAAATCCCCTCATTCTAAAAGTGCACCTTTGAATGTGATAACGCTACACCGTAATATTATAGGGATAGTTATCTGCATTGGTTTAAATGGAATGGTCCGAATGTGTAAGAAATGGTGTCTGGCCAAACATACTGTACTGTTCCATCCTATCCGGCTGAAAAACATTGTGAGTTGAATCGGATTTGACTACAAAAAAACGACCTGGTGAAAATATTGTTAATCTGTCACATCTAAAATTTTGCAATAAATCTTTCGTCCAGGACGGGTGAATTTATTTGGGATTTCAGGAAGATTGAGGGCTGGCACAATGATAGCAGTCCACTTTTTACTGCAAAATAAAACTTAATTAATATTGTAAACAAATGGGACCGTCAAAAAAGTTTGTTGCAAAAACGACCTTCGCGGGTAATGTAATTAATAAAATCGAGGCATTATCGAGAAATTAGGCACGACGATAGGATTCAACTTCAGTACTATTTTCAGTACTTTTGCAGAAAAGAGAACTTCATTAAAATAGTAATCTGTTGGGCACGTCAAAAAAGTTATGTGACAAGAACAACCTCTTAGAATAAACGATTTATGCATCCCGATCCCGTCTCAAAATACCACAGGGACAACATCTGAGTCCCATAATTGTCACGAACAAAACAATTCCAAAATCCCATCATTCCAAAAGAGCCCCATAAATGACAGCTTTAAACCCTATAATCTTATAGGTCCAATTATCCACATTAGTTTGAATGGAATGATAAAACTGCGCAAATAATTTCGGCTGCCCAGACATACTGCAATGACCTGTCCAAATCGATTAGAATTAAATGTAAGTTGAAGATGATATGACTACCAAAAACATATTGGTTAAATAAATGTTAAGATATCTTTCTTAAATATTGCAATAAATGAATTCTCAAAATCACGGTACTCTTTCTTGGAGGAAGCGTAATGGAAGGGTGAATTCATTTTTTGCAAAAGTCAGGAAAATTATTAAAATTAATTTACGGCTGGAACGACAATACAATTTAACTACAATCTTATTTCGGAGGATACTTTTTTCACATTTTCACAACAACGTAATATAATTTAAGTAATAAACTATTGGTCTGCCAACAAATTTTATGTGATGAGATTAACCTCCAGAAAAGCACAATGTTCTAGATGCATTCTTAGCGGCAAAGTAGACCATTTTCCTCAAATATTAAATACATAAGTATACCCAATGAGGCAGAATAAAAATCTGATTACGAAAATATTTCCTTCAACCGTATACATAAGTACTTGTAGAACTGACAGGGGTGAAGGCTATTTTCTAGCTTGAGATACCATCCCGAAAAAACACAGGGACAATATTTGAGTCCCAAAATTGTCCCTCTGAAACCCCTTCATTTTCAAAGAGTAGCATTTAAAGTAACATCTTTAAAACTTATAATTTTATAGTTAGAGTTATCCACATTCTTTAAATGGAATGGTCCCACTGCGCAAATAATTTTGCCCTCCCCAACATACTGTACTGTCCCCGTCCGACTCGACTTTAATCCAGTGTAAGTAAAAGAGCATTTGACTACAAAAAACGACTTGGCTAAACCAATATTAAGATATCACATCAAAAATACTTCAATAAATGAAGGCTCGTAATGAAAAACATGATATCCCCAATAGTCAATGTATCCCCAATAAATTTTCTATAAACACATTGTTGTCATAATTTTGTGAACGCCATACAAAATGGCAAGGTAAATAATTCCTGTAACATAGTAAAACGTGAACGGACAATTTTTATTTCCATTTCCATAGTGAAAATATTAAATGAATTACTATTCTAACAACTGAGTATTTTTATATTTTTAAAATACCATATATTTTCTTTATAATTTTATTATTTACCAAAAAGTTTTTCTTTAAAAAAAAAAAATTTCTTGTGAAACGATGTGATCTCTAATCGCTAATACTGTAAGGCAGCAACTCGAATGCTACTGTTAAAAAATTAAGAGGCATAACATGGAGGATTTCAGAGAAGGCCATACGGCCTTTTCAGCCAAATAAAGCTTTATGGAAGGTAAAAGTCATATACAGTGTGACTTCTGGTGACTGGGGCACCTTGGTTGCAGGATTCGTTGGTAGGCCATCATGTTACGTCTACGTCTATTTATCATTCTATGCAGGCACACCATCCGTACACTAGGGCTCATCATCCCATCCCCTCTAGGCGTCCATCAACATATCACTTGGATTTTTTTCATTTCTTTGGATCATTCATACATGGCACATGGGACTTATTTTACTACTCCTAATCTCACTCACGAACTACTCACGGTACTCGAAGTCCTTGAATTACTACTCCTACTCATCCGCAGTTTCAAATTTGAACTACTCCTACTCTCACTCGTGAGTTAATTACTAGGAACACTCGTATACTTAATTTCGTAACGCGCTATCGTGTATTAAGAAGTATTTCAGCTACTATTCTTATGAAAATGCATTTTTCAGGTCCGCAATGTTGTGACATGTTAATAATTGTGGCCGATCAGCCTTGATGCATTCCAATTCCAATCGATTTGGCGTAATCCTGTGAAGGGTAAAACTGATGAGTAGAGTTTAAAGTGATTTTAGCACTCGCACTAATACCCACTCGGGTACACAAAAAACCTATACTCACGTGGTGAGTAGCACAATATATTGAATACTACTCTTACTCCTACTCGCTACTCACAAGCATGAGTGCGGGTATGAGTTGAGTAGATTACTCACTACTCGTGAGTAGGTATCATCCCGCCATTCCACGACGTGGATTCATCAATTTATATCGTCCCACCATTCCGTAACTTGGATTCATCAAATTATCTCGTTACGCCTTCCCGTCAATGATTCATTATTTTCTCACTCTCTCCAAAAGAAGCAGCATCCCGTCATTTGGATTCCTGAATCAATCACCTCAAGCCATTCCGTCACTTCGAACTCATTATATCTTTCTTATTATATATTCCCTACAATTCACAAGTCATCGCTGCATATCGTCCATCTTAATTATCTCGCCACTTCAACTCTTTTTATTCTGTTCCGTCAACAGATCCCGCATCCCGTCATTGGATTCATTCTAGCCGTTCCAGCAGCTGATCTTGCTTTCCCGTTACTTGGATTCGTCATTGTATCTAGTCCCGCCTTCAGCCTTCCCATCGCATGCTCTCATTTTCCAACCTACTCCGCCAAGTGATGCCACCGTCCCGTCACTTGGACTCATTCTATGCCGTCCCGCTAACTGATCCCGCTTCTCGTTTGTTATTGGCTCGTTGGCTATTCCTTTTATTAGCTACGTGTGGGAACGAAAAGTTTGATCCCATTCGCGAACCCGATACCGAAAATCGGGTCATCAATATTTTCGGACTCACACCCGAACCCGTTCTCGAAACACTGGGATCGGGTGCACAAAAACCCAGATATTAAATATGCTTGAATCGTTGATTTCAAAGCCGATATCGAACCCGAAATCAGACAAAATTTGCTCCCAATCCCGAATCCCTTGAACCCGGACTCGTTCCCGGGACCAGTGCAGTTAGTTTAAATCATTTTATTCTTCACATTTTTATTGATTTAGCAATACTTATGCATGCGTACCATGCAACAATAGATTTAGGCAATATTAAAAATGGTCATCAAAATAAACGTCTGGTCTACGTTGCCGAAAAAGCTGCAGAAAGACTGCATAAACGATTACCACTATGAGTTTTGCAATGACTCATCTTCAGAGCTGCGCTCAAGTTCAAGTAGTACTTGACAAGTATCAAGTCAGGTCAAGTTCGGAGCAAGTTCGGGATAATGAGCGTTTCTACTTGGTTGAATCGGGTCAAGTTCAAGTATTTCCTGGATACGAACTTGGAACTTCAAGTCGGGTCTGGTTCAAGTGCAAGCCCACAGATTTTACTTGAACTAAGGATCAAGTTCAAGTTCGGGTCTGGGCATGGATTTTACCCGAACTTGCACTTTCAAGTACCGATTCAAGTATCCTAGTTCCAACCATTGCTTCCTTTGTGCGTTTTTCTCCCTCGGTTGTTCGCACTCCTGCAACACACATTGTAGAAACTAGATATGCCAATGGTCTGTTCTGCTCCAGATTTTATGAAACTGGTCTGATCCAGTCGTTCGGACCAGACCAGACCAAAGACCATGGTGCAGAAAACCTTTGAGAGCAATTAAATAACAACATTTTATCCCGTCAAATTCTTTTTTTCCCCCCAGAAATATAGTTTTAATTTATTTCATAGGATTTCGTTAACTCATAAATTTTTATTTTGCGTACGTTTGAGACCATGGTCCTGTGGTCAGGTCTGGTCCTGAAGCTGGACCAATTGTATTTGGTGTGGTCCAAGTGTTCAAACCGGACCAGACCAGAAAAATTTCCGAATTTTCCCTTGCGGTTTCGCCGGGAAAAATCGACGCAGTCGGAAAATTTCCGAAAATGTGGCTGGTGGGGTCGTCGGGAAAGTCGATGAAGTCGGTTTTTTTTGGAATTTTCGCTGGCGGGTTCAGACCGGACTAGACCATACAAATCTGGGACCAGCCCGAACCAGACCAATAACCATAGGCCGAAACCCTGTATTGCCAGAACAAATCGAGACCCCCCTAGAACACGGGTCAGAAATGAGACCCATGTCCGGCCTCCGGCCGGACATGGGTCTCATTTCTGACCCTGGGTGTCCCGTAAGACCCCAGCTTTTCCGAGGTGTCCGGACAATTGTCTCATTTCAGACTCAGAGTGTCCCGAACGACCCGAACGATGTCCGGAGAAGGACCTTGGGTGTCCCGAAAGAGACACCAGCTCTCTTGCAGTGTCCGGACTAGGGATGGCAAATACGATATTGGCGAGACGATAATATCGGAAATATCGCCAAATTTACTTGCGATACTGATGGCGATAATTATCGTAAACATCATCGATAATATCGGCATATCGGTTTCGCGTTTATATCCGAATGGGGCTCAATGCAACAACTTGAAGGTACTTTAGTAAGCTCAGGAGACAAGGGATGTTTCAAGGAGCGCTCCCTGCTTAAACATTTTATAATTAACTAGTCTCATTTTATTACATATCGTAGCCTGCGCACATTCTCTCTATGATTTCATTCAGCTTTTCGCATTGTAATTCATGAGCCAAGTCTTTAGTCTATGTAAGTGCATAAGGAATTTCTAATCGTAAAAATTGGGAGTGACATTTATTATTGATTTTAATTGCGTTTGGAATTCCCCTTGTGCCACATAATAATAATATATCTCACTCTCACAAAATTCCAGCCTAATCTGGAACTTCTTTAATAATAACTGATATCTTTGGGCGTGGGTTGCCGTGTAACTAATAAGTTATTAGTTTCTAGCTGGGTAATTGTAATTCAGAATTTGGATATTCTACACGTGTTAATTAAACAACCTTAAATTTCTGAAACTTTTGTTCTATCAGACAATTAGGTATAAGATATTTTTGGCCGGATTTATTAATCAACCATTGTTTGCATAATTTTTGATCATAAATTAGTGCCACTGTCATCATGTCTTCAAAATAAATATCTTTGGCTATTTTCACGTTCTTTGTAGTAGAATTCAAGTGTTAGCTAGAATATTGGCGATATATCGGCGATATACGATATATCGCCTTTTGCAATTTTACCGATACCGATATTTGCGATATGAGTCAAGTGGCGATATTTGCCATCCCTAGTCCGGACAGACGCCGTTGACCCTGGGTTGTCCGGACAGGGACCTGGGGAGTCCCGAAAGAGACCCCAGCTCTCCCAGGGTGTCCGGACAGGCCCCAGCAATCCCAGAGTGTCTGAATATAATGCTAGCTCTCACAGGGTCTCCGGACAGACCTCAGCTGACCCAGAGTGCTCGGACAGACCCCAGCTAACTCAGAGCGTCCGGATAGACCATAGCTGACACAGAGTGTTCGGATATGATCCCAGCTCTCACAGGTCTCCGGACAGACCCCAGTTGACCGGGGTCTCACTGTTACAACTTCTCCAGGAGTCTGAAAAGACCTGACACATGCATTCGAACAGACCCCATGTATCCTAGGGTGTCAGGGCGTGACCTTGTTATACGGTTAAAGCTATTAGCAGGTTATGCGGTTATTTTCAAAGAAATGACTTTTTATTAATAATTTTACTATCGCTTTAAAACTGCCAAATGTGAGGTTAGATAAAATATTTTGGGGCAACTACGATAAGTGGCCCAAAGTTGAACTTTCCGAACTACGATATGTGGCCCCGAACTACGATAAGTGGCCCAACTTTCCGAACTACGATATGTGGCCCCGAATTACGATAAGTGTCCCAGCTTTGTAAATTGGATAAGTGAAGCGATGTAATTATGAGGAGGGCATACCAGCTTTCCGGATTGAAAACCTAACCCCGTCGTTTCGGACGTTCAGGTTAGGTTAGTTTAGAGCTGGAAACGGGTGCCAATGTGACTGTGAAGGCCCCTTCGGGGCCATCATAGTCACGGCACCCCTTTCCAGCCTAAACTAACCTAACCCTCACTGTCCTCAACGACTACCACACAGAATCCACACCTGATCGGACAAGATGCAAGCGAAGGTGCAAAAGCACGAAAGAATGAGTTCGTAGTTGTGTGTCTAATTGTAATAATAATGTATAATGTCAATAGCGGATAGAAGGATTAGAGTAAGTCACATTATGTATTAACTTGGCACTACGTGCCAAGTACTCCGAATTGCTTTGTTGGGGACGGATTTCGGAAAGTTGGGCCACATATCGTAGTTCGGAAAGTTCAACTTTGGGCCACTTATCGTAGTTCGGAAAGTTCAACTTTGGGCCACTTATCGTAGTACAACCAATATTTTAAATACAAGAATAAATCTTGCGATGAAAATTAGGGAGCCTAGTATTTTTCTCGTCAGGATCTGGCGGGTCTGGAAAAAGTTCCAAAAACCCGACTAACCAAAATTGGGACTTCCCCGACTAAAACTCGAAATTTACCGCATACCAATTTCAAAATTTTACCGACTTCGTCGATTATTCTCGGCGACCTCGCCAGGAAATATTCCAACAAATATCCGACTTCATCGAGTTTTCCCACCAACCCCGCCAGGAAATATTCCAAAAAGTTTCCGACTTCATCGAGTTTTCCCAACGACCCCGCCAGGAAATATTCCAAAAAATTTCCGACTTCATCGAGTTTTCCCACCGAACCCGCCAGGAAATATTCCAAACAAATTACGACTTCATCGAGTTTTCCCGACGACCCCGCAAGGAAAAATTCCAAAAAATTTCCGACTTCATCGAGTTTTCCCACCGACCCCGCCAGGAAATATTCCAAACAAATTACGACTTCATCGAGTTTTCCCGACGACCCCGCATGGGAGAATTGCAAAACAATTCTGACTGTGTCGATTGTTCCCGGCGACCCCGCCAGGGAAAATTCCAAACAAATTCTGACTTCATCGAGTTTTCCCGACGACCCCGCTAGCCACATTTTCGGAAATTTTCCGACTGCGTGGATTTTTCCCGGCGACCCCGCCAGCCAAATTTCCAAAAATTTGCCTACTTCCCCGATATCTAAAATCTCCGACTATGACGGGTCGCTTCCCCGACTAACCGGATTCGCAGCTTAGGGAACTTTTTCTAGACCCGGATCTGGCAGCTTTATATAATAATGGCCTGACCGTACTATATTTTGACACCCCCGGCACGGCGACTCTTTTTGGTACATTGAGACCCCCCTGTGGACAGCCTCGGTTTCGGTGTATGCCAATAACGGACCATTATAAATGGTCCTGACCAGACCACAATAAAGACACGTAGTGGACAAATAGCATGGGGTATACCTATAATTAGGAATGCCAATGGTCTGGTCCGGAACATTATAAATGGTTCGTTTTTGGTCTGGTCCGGTTTGATCCAACACTTGGACCAGGTCAGATACAATTAGTCCAGCTTCAGGCCCAGACCAGACCACAGGACCATGGTCTCAAAAGTTCGCAAAATAAAAATTTATGAGTTAACGAAATCCCATGGAATGGAACCAATTAAAACTGACATTTCTGGGGATAAACGAAAAATTTGACTGCATAAAATGTGATTATTTATTTGCTCTTAATGATTTTCTGGACCAAGGTCTTTGGTCTGGTCTGATCCGAACGAGTGGATCAGACCATTGGTCTGGTCCGATAAACTAGACCAGCCCAATGGTCTGGTCTGAGCTTTTTATTAGACAGTTTCTTTAATCTGGATCAGACCAGACCATTGGCATCACTACCTATAATCAGTAATGGACGTGGTCAACTTTTCCACGAGTACAAGTGTGTGTAACAATTTTCGCTCACATCTCGAATGCATCTGGACCATTTTTCTTATCCTCAGAGATTATATTTGACACAACAATTTAAGACGGTCCCAAAAGCTTACTACTTTAATCAGGTCATCTTGTGCAGTCACGAAAATCCCAATCCGAAATCCGACTGTAGTTGAATAGAACCTCGCGGCCTCCCTCAAGCTAATTAAAAGCAAATTAATTTACTCTTCCTCCGAGAAATAGACAACCTATTATAATCCGTCATATATTGAAATATTTTAGGAGTGACATCCTAATACTAGTTTAACCAACTCGTTTTTTTGTAATTAACACCGCATCTGTGCACGTTGGATTCCAGGCGAGGAAATCAATTCGTCCAGAACTGTCAGAGCTGCTTTCAGATATTAAAAAATCAGGATCCGCACCTGAACCCGACCCGAACCTGACATTTCAGGTAAAAATTTTCTTCGACCCGAACTTGCTCAGTTGGATCCGGGCAAATACTTTACTTGTCAGGTATTCTTCGTCGGGTATAACTAGAACACCCGAACCTGAAAAATTACCTGAAGTTCGGATCCGACCCGAACCCGACCTGAACCTGAACCCGCACTTGACTTTCAGGTATTGCAATCGACCGTATGTTAGTCCTAATGATAGCTCTAAACGTTTGAGTAAGCAGACTCAAAATACAGGGGAATTTATGATTCTCATCACAGTAAGTGAAATGCTATATGCTGCTGATTTCTTCACTGGCCTATGGTCTTGTCTTCTGTCATCTTCACTCTGATTTAATTCTTTAATGACTTCGGTTACTTCTTCACTCATGTTGAAAACTTAGCTTCTATTTAAACACTTAAAGTTCATGATAAATATATCTAAATTATTACTTGTTTCTAATCATCAAATAAAAAACCGTTGAACTTTAACTCTCATACATAGATAATTACCACACAAGCATGGTTGACGGTTTGCTAAACACTTCGGTATTCGATCTCCCTAGAGGAATTTGATTTTTGTAAATCTTCCTGGAAGATCCTTTCCGAATTTTCCTGCTGAATCTTATGTCACTGAAGGGAGGTCTGCAACGATTTAAAAAATCCCTATTGGCAAAAATAATATCAGTACACGACGTTAACTCCCTGTCAAATAAGTTCGACCAAATCTAAAAATCCCCGTTTTCACAAAACAAAATTGACTGAAACATGCCAACATATTAGAAAATCCCTGCCAAAATAAGGTCAACGTATTTAAAAATCCCTATTCTCAAAACAATCCCTTCCTTTTGACATTTTCGCTGCCAGAAATATTTTTCACTGTGAAGAATATTCCCGTCTTCCAATAAACATCTGACCCATAACACCCTTTTTTTCCCAACCAAGTGCCCTTATAAATATTGCATGGAGAATTGAAGGTTTCATTCACGTGAAGTTTGAATTTTATTCGCGGAAATAAATACCTGCAAATTACCAGAAATGTCAAGTTCGGGTTCAGGTATTTCATGTACTGCGACCCGAACCTGAACCCGATAAAGTGTTCAGGTATTTTGTTTTTACCCGAACTTGACGGCAACCCGACCTGAATTTTCAGGTGCGGATCTTGCAACTACCCGCACTCGACCCGAGAATCGGGACTTTATTTTAGCTAACCCGATCCGAACCCGACCCGGCGGGTATTTTTCAGGTACTACCTGATACTTGTAAGCAGCTCTGGTCTGGATGTGCAGATAATTTTGTTTGCCCCGACATTCTGTATCATTCCGTCGGATCCAATGGAAGCAGAAGCCGATTTGACTACAACAAAACGACTTGGTTAAAATAATATTAAGATACCACCTCTAAAATATAGCAAAAGTCCTTCATACATGAAGGGTGAATTTGTGTGAAAACGAGGTCACATGCAAGTTTATTTTGCATAACGATTATAGCAGGGAACAAATTTTATGTTCCACAGAACGTTACGTCACAGTGACAGGTCAGAAAATGTGTCGGGATATGATCCCAGCTCTCACAGGTCTCCGGACAGCCCAAAGTTGACCGGGGTCTCACTGTTACAACTTCTCCAGGAGTCTGAAAAGACCTGAACATGCATTCGAACAGACCCCATGTGTCCTAGGGTGTCCGGGCAGACCCCAGTTAAATTAGGGTGTCAGGACGCGACCTTGTTATACGGTTAAATCTATTAGCAGGTTGTGCGGCTATTTTCAAAGAAATGACTATTAAAATTATTAATAATTCCATGATCGCTTTAAAACTGCCAAATGTGAGGTTAGACAAGATAATTTAAACACAAGAATAAATCTTGCGATGAAAATTAGGGATTATTTCTTTGCTCTTAATGATTTTCTGGACCATGGTCTTTGGTCTGGTCTGATCCGAACGAGTGGATCAGACCATTGGTCTGGTCCGATAAACTAGACCAGCCCAATGGTCTGGTCTGAGCTTTTTATTAGACAGTTTCATTAATCTGGATCAGACCAGACCATTGGCATCACTACCTATAATCAGTAATGGACGTGGTCAACTTTTCCACGAGTACAAGTGTGTGTAACAATTTTCGCTCACATCTCGAATGCATCTGGACCATTTTTCTTATCCTCAGAGATTATATTTGACACAACAATTTAAGACGGTCCCAAAAGCTTACTACTTTAATCAGGTCATCTTGTGCAGTCACGAAAATCCCAATCCGAAATCCGACTGTAGTTGAATAGAACCTCGCGGCCTCGAACCTTCCCAACGAAGCCGCCAGCGAAAATTCCAAAAAAAACCGACTTCATCGACTTTCCCGACGACCCCACCAGCCACATTTTCGGAAATTTTCCGACTGCGTCGATTTTTTCCGGCGAAACCGCAAGGGAAAATTCGGAAATTTTTCCGGTCAGGTCCGGTTTATTCCAACAGTTGGACCACGCCACATACAATTAGTCCAGCTTCAGGCCCAGACCAGACCAAAGGACCATGGTCTCAAAAGTTCGCAAAATAAAAATTTATGAGTTAACGAAGTCCCATGGAATGGAACCAATTAAAACTGACATTTCTGGGGATAAACGAAAAATTTGACTGCATAAAATGTGATTATTTCTTTGCTCTTAATGATTTTCTGGACCATGGTCTTTGGTCTGGTCTGATCCGAACGAGTGGATCAGACCATTGGTCTGGTCCGATAAACTAGACCAGCCCAATGGTCTGGTCTGAGCTTTTTATTAGACAGTTTCATTAATCTGGATCAGACCAGACCATTGGCATCAACACCTATAATCAGTAATGGACGTGGTCAACTTTTCCACGAGTACAAGTGTGTGTAACAATTTTCGCTCACATCTCGAATGCATCTGGACCATTTTTCTTATCCTCAGAGATTATATTTGACACAACAATTTAAGACGGTCCCAAAAGCTTACTACTTTAATCAGGTCATCTTGTGCAGTCACGAAAATCCCAATCCGAAATCCGACTGTAGTTGAATAGAACCTCGCGGCCTCCCTCAAGCTAATTAAAAGCAAATTAATTTACTCTTCCTCCGAGAAATAGACAACCTATTATAATCCTTCATATATTGAAATATTTTAGGAGTGACATCCTAATACTAGTTTAACCAACTCGTTTTTTTGTAATTAACACCGCATCTGTGCACGTTGGATTCCAGGCGAGGAAATCAATTCGTCCAGAACTGTCAGAGCTGCTTTCAGATATTAAAAAATCAGGATCCGCACCTGAACCCGACCCGAACCTGACATTTCAGGTAAAAATTTTCTTCGACCCGAACTTGCTCAGTTGGATCCGGGCAAATACTTTACTTGTCAGGTATTCTTCGTCGGGTATAACTAGAACACCCGAACCTGAAAAATTACCTGAAGTTCGGATCCGACCCGAACCCGACCTGAACCTGAACCCGCACTTGACTTTCAGGTATTGCAATCGACCGTATGTTAGTCCTAATGATAGCTCTAAACGTTTGAGTAAGCAGACTCAAAATACAGGGGAATTTATGATTCTCATCACAGTAAGTGAAATGCTATATGCTGCTGATTTCTTCACTGGCCTATGGTCTTGTCTTCTGTCATCTTCACTCTGATTTAATTCTTTAATGACTTCGGTTACTTCTTCACTCATGTTGAAAACTTAGCTTCTATTTAAACACTTAAAGTTCATGATAAATATATCTAAACTATTACTTGTTTCTAATCATCAAATAAAAAACCGTTGAACTTTAACTCTCATACATAGATAATTACCACACAAGCATGGTTGACGGTTTGCTAAACACTTCGGTATTCGATCTCCCTAGAGGAATTTGATTTTTGTAAATCTTCCTGGAAGATCCTTTCCGAATTTTCCTGCTGAATCTTATGTCACTGAAGGGAGGTCTGCAACGATTTAAAAAATCCCTATTGGCAAAAATAATATCAGTACACGACGTTAAATCCCTGTCAAATAAGTTCGACCAAATCTAAAAATCCCCGTTTTCACAAAACAAAATTGACTGAAACATGCCCTATTCTCAAAACAATCCCTTCCTTTTGACATTTTCGCTGCCAGAAATATTTTTCACTGTGAAGAATATTCCCGTCTTCCAATAAACATCTGACCCATAACACCCTTTTTTTCCCAACCAAGTGCCCTTATAAATATTGCATGGAGAATTGAAGGTTTCATTCACGTGAAGTTTGAATTTTATTCGCGGAAATAAATACCTGCAAATTACCAGAAATGTCAAGTTCGGGTTCAGGTATTTCATGTACTGCGACCCGAACCTGAACCCGATAAAGTGTTCAGGTATTTTGTTTTTACCCGAACTTGACGGCAACCCGACCTGAATTTTCAGGTGCGGATCTTGCAACTACCCGCACTCGACCCGAGAATCGGGACTTTATTTTAGCTAACCCGAACCCGATCCGAACCCGACCCGGCGGGTATTTTTCAGGTACTACCTGATACTTGTAAGCAGCTCTGGTCTGGATGTGCAGATAATTTTGTTTGCCCCGACATTCTGTATCATTCCGTCGGATCCAATGGAAGCAGAAGCCGATTTGACTACAACAAAACGACTTGGTTAAAATAATATTAAGATACCACCTCTAAAATATAGCAAAAGTCCTTCATACATGAAGGGTGAATTTGTGTGAAAACGAGGTCACATGCAAGTTTATTTTGCATAACGATTATAGCAGGGAACAAATTTTATGTTCCACAGAACGTTACGTCACAGTGACAGGTCAGAAAATGTGTCGGGATATGATCCCAGCTCTCACAGGTCTCCGGACAGCCCAAAGTTGACCGGGGTCTCACTGTTACAACTTCTCCAGGAGTCTGAAAAGACCTGAACATGCATTCGAACAGACCCCATGTGTCCTAGGGTGTCCGGGCAGACCCCAGTTAACCTAGGGTGTCAGGACGCGACCTTGTTATACGGTTAAATCTATTAGCAGGTTGTGCGGCTATTTTCAAAGAAATGACTATTAAAATTATTAATAATTCCATGATCGCTTTAAAACTGCCAAATGTGAGGTTAGACAAGATAATTTAAACACAAGAATAAATCTTGCGATGAAAATTAGGGATTATTTCTTTGCTCTTAATGATTTTCTGGACCATGGTCTTTGGTCTGGTCTGATCCGAACGAGTGGATCAGACCATTGGTCTGGTCCGACAAACTAGACCAGCCCAATGGTCTGGTCTGAGCTTTTTATTAGACAGTTTCATTAATCTGGATCAGACCAGACCATTGGCATCACTACCTATAATCAGTAATGGACGTGGTCAACTTTTCCACGAGTACAAGTGTGTGTAACAATTTTCGCTCACATCTCGAATGCATCTGGACCATTTTTCTTATCCTCAGAGATTATATTTGACACAACAATTTAAGACGGTCCCAAAAGCTTACTACTTTAATCAGGTCATCTTGTGCAGTCACGAAAATCCCAATCCGAAATCCGACTGTAGTTGAATAGAACCTCGCGGCCTCGAACCTTCCCAACGAAGCCGCCAGCGAAAATTCCAAAAAAAACCGACTTCATCGACTTTCCCGACGACCCCACCAGCCACATTTTCGGAAATTTTCCGACTGCGTCGATTTTTTCCGGCGAAACCGCAAGGGAAAATTCGGAAATTTTTCCGGTCAGGTCCGGTTTATTCCAACAGTTGGACCACGCCACATACAATTAGTCCAGCTTCAGGCCCAGACCAGACCAAAGGACCATGGTCTCAAAAGTTCGCAAAATAAAAATTTATGAGTTAACGAAGTCCCATGGAATGGAACCAATTAAAACTGACATTTCTGGGGATAAACGAAAAATTTGACTGCATAAAATGTGATTATTTCTTTGCTCTTAATGATTTTCTGGACCATGGTCTTTGGTCTGGTCTGATCCGAACGAGTGGATCAGACCATTGGTCTGGTCCGATAAACTAGACCAGCCCAATGGTCTGGTCTGAGCTTTTTATTAGACAGTTTCATTAATCTGGATCAGACCAGACCATTGGCATCACTACCTATAATCAGTAATGGACGTGGTCAACTTTTCCACGAGTACAAGTGTGTGTAACAATTTTCGCTCACATCTCGAATGCATCTGGACCATTTTTCTTATCCTCAGAGATTATATTTGACACAACAATTTAATACGGTCCCGAAAGCTTACTACTTTAATCAGGTCATCTTGTGCAGTCACGAAAATCCCAATCCGAAATCCGACTGTAGTTGAATAGAACCTCGCGGCCTCCCTCAAGCTAATTAAAAGCAAATTAATTTACTCTTCCTCCGAGAAATAGACAACCTATTATAATCCTTCATATATTGAAATATTTTAGGAGTGACATCCTAATACTAGTTTAACCAACTCGTTTTTTATGTAATCAAAACCGCATCTGTGCACGTTGGATTCCAGGCGAGGAAATCTATTCGTCCAGAACTGTCCCGACCTTCATGCGACCACTCCAAAATGGTCTGGATCAGAGCTGCTTTCAGATATTAAAAAATCAGGATCCGCACCTGAACCCGACCCGAACCTGACATTTCAGGTAAAAATTTTCTTCGACCCGAACTTGCTCCGTTGGATCCGGGCAAATACTTTACTTGTCAGGTATTTTTCGTCGGGTATAACTAGAATACCCGAACCTGAAAAATTACCTGAAGTTCGGATCCGACCCGAACCCGACCCGAACCTGAACCCGCACTTGACCTTCAGGTATTGCAATCGACCGTATGTTAGTCCTAATGATAGCTCTAAACGTTTGAGTAAGCAGACTCAAAATACAGGGGAATTTATGATTCTCATCACAGTAAGTGAAATGCTATATGCTGCTGATTTCTTCACTGGCCTATGGTCTTGTCTTCTGTCATCTTCACTCTGATTTAATTCTTTAATGACTTCGGTTACTTCTTCACTCATGTTGAAAACTTAGCTTCTATTTAAACACTTAAAGTTCATGATAAATATATCTAAACTATTACTTGTTTCTAATCATCAAATAAAAAACCGTTGAACTTTAACTCTCATACATAGATAATTACCACACAAGCATGGTTGACGGTTTGCTAAACACTTCGGTATTCGATCTCCCTAGAGGAATTTGATTTTTGTAAATCTTCCTGGAAGATCCTTTCCGAATTTTCCTGCTGAATCTTATGTCACTGAAGGGAGGTCTGCAACGATTTAAAAAATCCCTATTGGCAAAAATAATATCAGTACACGACGTTAAATCCCTGTCAAATAAGTTCGACCAAATCTAAAAATCCCCGTTTTCACAAAACAAAATTGACTGAAACATGCCCTATTCTCAAAACAATCCCTTCCTTTTGACATTTTCGCTGCCAGAAATATTTTTCACTGTGAAGAATATTCCCGTCTTCCAATAAACATCTGACCCATAACACCCTTTTTTTCCCAACCAAGTGCCCTTATAAATATTGCATGGAGAATTGAAGGTTTCATTCACGTGAAGTTTGAATTTTATTCGCGGAAATAAATACCTGCAAATTACCAGAAATGTCAAGTTCGGGTTCAGGTATTTCATGTACTGCGACCCGAACCTGAACCCGATAAAGTGTTCAGGTATTTTGTTTTTACCCGAACTTGACGGCAACCCGACCTGAATTTTCAGGTGCGGATCTTGCAACTACCCGCACTCGACCCGAGAATCGGGACTTTATTTTAGCTAACCCGAACCCGATCCGAACCCGACCCGGCGGGTATTTTTCAGGTACTACCTGATACTTGTAAGCAGCTCTGGTCTGGATGTGCAGATAATTTTGTTTGCCCCGACATTCTGTATCATTCCGTCGGATCCAATGGAAGCAGAAGCCGATTTGACTACAACAAAACGACTTGGTTAAAATAATATTAAGATACCACCTCTAAAATATAGCAAAAGTCCTTCATACATGAAGGGTGAATTTGTGTGAAAACGAGGTCACATGCAAGTTTATTTTGCATAACGATTATAGCAGGGAACAAATTTTATGTTCCACAGAACGTTACGTCACAGTGACAGGTCAGAAAATGTGTCGGGATATGATCCCAGCTCTCACAGGTCTCCGGACAGCCCAAAGTTGACCGGGGTCTCACTGTTACAACTTCTCCAGGAGTCTGAAAAGACCTGAACATGCATTCGAACAGACCCCATGTGTCCTAGGGTGTCCGGGCAGACCCCAGTTAACCTAGGGTGTCAGGACGCGACCTTGTTATACGGTTAAATCTATTAGCAGGTTGTGCGGCTATTTTCAAAGAAATGACTATTAAAATTATTAATAATTCCATGATCGCTTTAAAACTGCCAAATGTGAGGTTAGACAAGATAATTTAAACACAAGAATAAATCTTGCGATGAAAATTAGGGATTATTTCTTTGCTCTTAATGATTTTCTGGACCATGGTCTTTGGTCTGGTCTGATCCGAACGAGTGGATCAGACCATTGGTCTGGTCCGACAAACTAGACCAGCCCAATGGTCTGGTCTGAGCTTTTTATTAGACAGTTTCATTAATCTGGATCAGACCAGACCATTGGCATCACTACCTATAATCAGTAATGGACGTGGTCAACTTTTCCACGAGTACAAGTGTGTGTAACAATTTTCGCTCACATCTCGAATGCATCTGGACCATTTTTCTTATCCTCAGAGATTATATTTGACACAACAATTTAAGACGGTCCCAAAAGCTTACTACTTTAATCAGGTCATCTTGTGCAGTCACGAAAATCCCAATCCGAAATCCGACTGTAGTTGAATAGAACCTCGCGGCCTCGAACCTTCCCAACGAAGCCGCCAGCGAAAATTCCAAAAAAAACCGACTTCATCGACTTTCCCGACGACCCCACCAGCCACATTTTCGGAAATTTTCCGACTGCGTCGATTTTTTCCGGCGAAACCGCAAGGGAAAATTCGGAAATTTTTCCGGTCAGGTCCGGTTTATTCCAACAGTTGGACCACGCCACATACAATTAGTCCAGCTTCAGGCCCAGACCAGACCAAAGGACCATGGTCTCAAAAGTTCGCAAAATAAAAATTTATGAGTTAACGAAGTCCCATGGAATGGAACCAATTAAAACTGACATTTCTGGGGATAAACGAAAAATTTGACTGCATAAAATGTGATTATTTCTTTGCTCTTAATGATTTTCTGGACCATGGTCTTTGGTCTGGTCTGATCCGAACGAGTGGATCAGACCATTGGTCTGGTCCGATAAACTAGACCAGCCCAATGGTCTGGTCTGAGCTTTTTATTAGACAGTTTCATTAATCTGGATCAGACCAGACCATTGGCATCACTACCTATAATCAGTAATGGACGTGGTCAACTTTTCCACGAGTACAAGTGTGTGTAACAATTTTCGCTCACATCTCGAATGCATCTGGACCATTTTTCTTATCCTCAGAGATTATATTTGACACAACAATTTAAGACGGTCCCAAAAGCTTACTACTTTAATCAGGTCATCTTGTGCAGTCACGAAAATCCCAATCCGAAATCCGACTGTAGTTGAATAGAACCTCGCGGCCTCGAACCTTCCCAACGAAGCCGCCAGCGAAAATTCCAAAAAAAACCGACTTCATCGACTTTCCCGACGACCCCACCAGCCACATTTTCGGAAATTTTCCGACTGCGTCGATTTTTTCCGGCGAAACCGCAAGGGAAAATTCGGAAATTTTTCCGGTCAGGTCCGGTTTATTCCAACAGTTGGACCACGCCACATACAATTAGTCCAGCTTCAGGCCCAGACCAGACCAAAGGACCATGGTCTCAAAAGTTCGCAAAATAAAAATTTATGAGTTAACGAAGTCCCATGGAATGGAACCAATTAAAACTGACATTTCTGGGGATAAACGAAAAATTTGACTGCATAAAATGTGATTATTTCTTTGCTCTTAATGATTTTCTGGACCATGGTCTTTGGTCTGGTCTGATCCGAACGAGTGGATCAGACCATTGGTCTGGTCCGATAAACTAGACCAGCCCAATGGTCTGGTCTGAGCTTTTTATTAGACAGTTTCATTAATCTGGATCAGACCAGACCATTGGCATCACTACCTATAATCAGTAATGGACGTGGTCAACTTTTCCACGAGTACAAGTGTGTGTAACAATTTTCGCTCACATCTCGAATGCATCTGGACCATTTTTCTTATCCTCAGAGATTATATTTGACACAACAATTTAATACGGTCCCGAAAGCTTACTACTTTAATCAGGTCATCTTGTGCAGTCACGAAAATCCCAATCCGAAATCCGACTGTAGTTGAATAGAACCTCGCGGCCTCCCTCAAGCTAATTAAAAGCAAATTAATTTACTCTTCCTCCGAGAAATAGACAACCTATTATAATCCTTCATATATTGAAATATTTTAGGAGTGACATCCTAATACTAGTTTAACCAACTCGTTTTTTATGTAATCAAAACCGCATCTGTGCACGTTGGATTCCAGGCGAGGAAATCTATTCGTCCAGAACTGTCCCGACCTTCATGCGACCACTCCAAAATGGTCTGGATCAGAGCTGCTTTCAGATATTAAAAAATCAGGATCCGCACCTGAACCCGACCCGAACCTGACATTTCAGGTAAAAATTTTCTTCGACCCGAACTTGCTCCGTTGGATCCGGGCAAATACTTTACTTGTCAGGTATTTTTCGTCGGGTATAACTAGAATACCCGAACCTGAAAAATTACCTGAAGTTCGGATCCGACCCGAACCCGACCCGAACCTGAACCCGCACTTGACCTTCAGGTATTGCAATCGACCGTATGTTAGTCCTAATGATAGCTCTAAACGTTTGAGTAAGCAGACTCAAAATACAGGGGAATTTATGATTCTCATCACAGTAAGTGAAATGCTATATGCTGCTGATTTCTTCACTGGCCTATGGTCTTGTCTTCTGTCATCTTCACTCTGATTTAATTCTTTAATGACTTCGGTTACTTCTTCACTCATGTTGAAAACTTAGCTTCTATTTAAACACTTAAAGTTCATGATAAATATATCTAAACTATTACTTGTTTCTAATCATCAAATAAAAAACCGTTGAACTTTAACTCTCATACATAGATAATTACCACACAAGCATGGTTGACGGTTTGCTAAACACTTCGGTATTCGATCTCCCTAGAGGAATTTGATTTTTGTAAATCTTCCTGGAAGATCCTTTCCGAATTTTCCTGCTGAATCTTATGTCACTGAAGGGAGGTCTGCAACGATTTAAAAAATCCCTATTGGCAAAAATAATATCAGTACACGACGTTAAATCCCTGTCAAATAAGTTCGACCAAATCTAAAAATCCAATGCCAAAATATTAGAAAATCCCTGCCAAAATAAGGTCAACGTATTTAAAAATCCCTATTCTCAAAACAATCCCTTCCTTTTGACATTTTCGCTGCCAGAAATATTTTTCACTGTGAAGAATATTCCCGTCTTCCAATAAACATCTGACCCATAACACCCTTTTTTTCCCAACCAAGTGCCCTTATAAATATTGCATGGAGAATTGAAGGTTTCATTCACGTGAAGTTTGAATTTTATTCGCGGAAATAAATACCTGCAAATTACCAGAAATGTCAAGTTCGGGTTCAGGTATTTCATGTACTGCGACCCGAACCTGAACCCGATAAAGTGTTCAGGTATTTTGTTTTTACCCGAACTTGACGGCAACCCGACCTGAATTTTCAGGTGCGGATCTTGCAACTACCCGCACTCGACCCGAGAATCGGGACTTTATTTTAGCTAACCCGAACCCGATCCGAACCCGACCCGGCGGGTATTTTTCAGGTACTACCTGATACTTGTAAGCAGCTCTGGTCTGGATGTGCAGATAATTTTGTTTGCCCCGACATTCTGTATCATTCCGTCGGATCCAATGGAAGCAGAAGCCGATTTGACTACAACAAAACGACTTGGTTAAAATAATATTAAGATACCACCTCTAAAATATAGCAAAAGTCCTTCATACATGAAGGGTGAATTTGTGTGAAAACGAGGTCACATGCAAGTTTATTTTGCATAACGATTATAGCAGGGAACAAATTTTATGTTCCACAGAACGTTACGTCACAGTGACAGGTCAGAAAATGTGTCGGGATATGATCCCAGCTCTCACAGGTCTCCGGACAGCCCAAAGTTGACCGGGGTCTCACTGTTACAACTTCTCCAGGAGTCTGAAAAGACCTGAACATGCATTCGAACAGACCCCATGTGTCCTAGGGTGTCCGGGCAGACCCCAGTTAACCTAGGGTGTCAGGACGCGACCTTGTTATACGGTTAAATCTATTAGCAGGTTGTGCGGCTATTTTCAAAGAAATGACTATTAAAATTATTAATAATTCCATGATCGCTTTAAAACTGCCAAATGTGAGGTTAGACAAGATAATTTAAACACAAGAATAAATCTTGCGATGAAAATTAGGGATTATTTCTTTGCTCTTAATGATTTTCTGGACCATGGTCTTTGGTCTGGTCTGATCCGAACGAGTGGATCAGACCATTGGTCTGGTCCGACAAACTAGACCAGCCCAATGGTCTGGTCTGAGCTTTTTATTAGACAGTTTCATTAATCTGGATCAGACCAGACCATTGGCATCACTACCTATAATCAGTAATGGACGTGGTCAACTTTTCCACGAGTACAAGTGTGTGTAACAATTTTCGCTCACATCTCGAATGCATCTGGACCATTTTTCTTATCCTCAGAGATTATATTTGACACAACAATTTAAGACGGTCCCAAAAGCTTACTACTTTAATCAGGTCATCTTGTGCAGTCACGAAAATCCCAATCCGAAATCCGACTGTAGTTGAATAGAACCTCGCGGCCTCGAACCTTCCCAACGAAGCCGCCAGCGAAAATTCCAAAAAAAACCGACTTCATCGACTTTCCCGACGACCCCACCAGCCACATTTTCGGAAATTTTCCGACTGCGTCGATTTTTTCCGGCGAAACCGCAAGGGAAAATTCGGAAATTTTTCCGGTCAGGTCCGGTTTATTCCAACAGTTGGACCACGCCACATACAATTAGTCCAGCTTCAGGCCCAGACCAGACCAAAGGACCATGGTCTCAAAAGTTCGCAAAATAAAAATTTATGAGTTAACGAAGTCCCATGGAATGGAACCAATTAAAACTGACATTTCTGGGGATAAACGAAAAATTTGACTGCATAAAATGTGATTATTTCTTTGCTCTTAATGATTTTCTGGACCATGGTCTTTGGTCTGGTCTGATCCGAACGAGTGGATCAGACCATTGGTCTGGTCCGATAAACTAGACCAGCCCAATGGTCTGGTCTGAGCTTTTTATTAGACAGTTTCATTAATCTGGATCAGACCAGACCATTGGCATCACTACCTATAATCAGTAATGGACGTGGTCAACTTTTCCACGAGTACAAGTGTGTGTAACAATTTTCGCTCACATCTCGAATGCATCTGGACCATTTTTCTTATCCTCAGAGATTATATTTGACACAACAATTTAATACGGTCCCGAAAGCTTACTACTTTAATCAGGTCATCTTGTGCAGTCACGAAAATCCCAATCCGAAATCCGACTGTAGTTGAATAGAACCTCGCGGCCTCCCTCAAGCTAATTAAAAGCAAATTAATTTACTCTTCCTCCGAGAAATAGACAACCTATTATAATCCTTCATATATTGAAATATTTTAGGAGTGACATCCTAATACTAGTTTAACCAACTCGTTTTTTATGTAATCAAAACCGCATCTGTGCACGTTGGATTCCAGGCGAGGAAATCTATTCGTCCAGAACTGTCCCGACCTTCATGCGACCACTCCAAAATGGTCTGGATCAGAGCTGCTTTCAGATATTAAAAAATCAGGATCCGCACCTGAACCCGACCCGAACCTGACATTTCAGGTAAAAATTTTCTTCGACCCGAACTTGCTCCGTTGGATCCGGGCAAATACTTTACTTGTCAGGTATTTTTCGTCGGGTATAACTAGAATACCCGAACCTGAAAAATTACCTGAAGTTCGGATCCGACCCGAACCCGACCCGAACCTGAACCCGCACTTGACCTTCAGGTATTGCAATCGACCGTATGTTAGTCCTAATGATAGCTCTAAACGTTTGAGTAAGCAGACTCAAAATACAGGGGAATTTATGATTCTCATCACAGTAAGTGAAATGCTATATGCTGCTGATTTCTTCACTGGCCTATGGTCTTGTCTTCTGTCATCTTCACTCTGATTTAATTCTTTAATGACTTCGGTTACTTCTTCACTCATGTTGAAAACTTAGCTTCTATTTAAACACTTAAAGTTCATGATAAATATATCTAAACTATTACTTGTTTCTAATCATCAAATAAAAAACCGTTGAACTTTAACTCTCATACATAGATAATTACCACACAAGCATGGTTGACGGTTTGCTAAACACTTCGGTATTCGATCTCCCTAGAGGAATTTGATTTTTGTAAATCTTCCTGGAAGATCCTTTCCGAATTTTCCTGCTGAATCTTATGTCACTGAAGGGAGGTCTGCAACGATTTAAAAAATCCCTATTGGCAAAAATAATATCAGTACACGACGTTAAATCCCTGTCAAATAAGTTCGACCAAATCTAAAAATCCAATGCCAAAATATTAGAAAATCCCTGCCAAAATAAGGTCAACGTATTTAAAAATCCCTATTCTCAAAACAATCCCTTCCTTTTGACATTTTCGCTGCCAGAAATATTTTTCACTGTGAAGAATATTCCCGTCTTCCAATAAACATCTGACCCATAACACCCTTTTTTTCCCAACCAAGTGCCCTTATAAATATTGCATGGAGAATTGAAGGTTTCATTCACGTGAAGTTTGAATTTTATTCGCGGAAATAAATACCTGCAAATTACCAGAAATGTCAAGTTCGGGTTCAGGTATTTCATGTACTGCGACCCGAACCTGAACCCGATAAAGTGTTCAGGTATTTTGTTTTTACCCGAACTTGACGGCAACCCGACCTGAATTTTCAGGTGCGGATCTTGCAACTACCCGCACTCGACCCGAGAATCGGGACTTTATTTTAGCTAACCCGAACCCGATCCGAACCCGACCCGGCGGGTATTTTTCAGGTACTACCTGATACTTGTAAGCAGCTCTGGTCTGGATGTGCAGATAATTTTGTTTGCCCCGACATTCTGTATCATTCCGTCGGATCCAATGGAAGCAGAAGCCGATTTGACTACAACAAAACGACTTGGTTAAAATAATATTAAGATACCACCTCTAAAATATAGCAAAAGTCCTTCATACATGAAGGGTGAATTTGTGTGAAAACGAGGTCACATGCAAGTTTATTTTGCATAACGATTATAGCAGGGAACAAATTTTATGTTCCACAGAACGTTACGTCACAGTGACAGGTCAGAAAATGTGTCGGGATATGATCCCAGCTCTCACAGGTCTCCGGACAGCCCAAAGTTGACCGGGGTCTCACTGTTACAACTTCTCCAGGAGTCTGAAAAGACCTGAACATGCATTCGAACAGACCCCATGTGTCCTAGGGTGTCCGGGCAGACCCCAGTTAACCTAGGGTGTCAGGACGCGACCTTGTTATACGGTTAAATCTATTAGCAGGTTGTGCGGCTATTTTCAAAGAAATGACTATTAAAATTATTAATAATTCCATGATCGCTTTAAAACTGCCAAATGTGAGGTTAGACAAGATAATTTAAACACAAGAATAAATCTTGCGATGAAAATTAGGGATTATTTCTTTGCTCTTAATGATTTTCTGGACCATGGTCTTTGGTCTGGTCTGATCCGAACGAGTGGATCAGACCATTGGTCTGGTCCGATAAACTAGACCAGCCCAATGGTCTGGTCTGAGCTTTTTATTAGACAGTTTCATTAATCTGGATCAGACCAGACCATTGGCATCGCTACCTATAATCAGTAATGGACGTGGTCAACTTTTCCACGAGTACAAGTGTGTGTAACAATTTTCGCTCACATCTCGAATGCATCTGGACCATTTTTCTTATCCTCAGAGATTATATTTGACACAACAATTTAAGACGGTCCCAAAAGCTTACTACTTTAATCAGGTCATCTTGTGCAGTCACGAAAATCCCAATCCGAAATCCGACTGTAGTTGAATAGAACCTCGCGGCCTCGAACCTTCCCAACGAAGCCGCCAGCGAAAATTCCAAAAAAAACCGACTTCATCGACTTTCCCGACGACCCCACCAGCCACATTTTCGGAAATTT